>JALMGJ010000062.1:1733363-2043363 GCA_023362775.1 Charina bottae | reverse complement strand
GGTGGAGTCTTTTCTCCACTCTTACCTCAAAGTCTTTCCATCCCCATCTCTCTCTACTGCCTGGACAAATCTTCATGTCTCAGTAGGCCAATGGTCTCCATCTTTCGCCTCTGCGCAATACAAGCTTCACCCTAGGCGACCCCCCTCAGTAACCTGGTTCACACGTTCATAGAATCCCAGGGTTGGAAGGGACCTTGGAGGTCTTCTAGTCAGTTTGGTCTAGTGGTTAAGGTGCTGGGCTAGAAACCAGGAGTCTGTGAGTTCTAATCCTGCCTGAGGCACAAAAGCCGGCTGGGTGACCTTGGTCCAGTCCCTGTCTCTCAGCCCTAGGAAGGAGCCAATGGCAAACAAGGAGACTGAGAGTTCTAGTCCCGCCTTAGGCGTGAAAGCCGGCTGGGTGACCTTGGGCCAGTCCCTCTCTCTCAGCCCTAGAAAGGAGCCAATGACCAACCAGGAGACTGAGTTCTAGTCCCGCCTCAGGCATGAAAGCCGGCTGGGTGACCTTGGGCCAGTCACTCTCCCTCGGGCCTAGGAAGGAGCCAATGGCAAAGCAGGAAACTGAGAGTTCTAGTCCCGCCTCAGGCATGAAAGCCGGCTGGGTGACCTTGGGCCAGTCACTCTCCCTCAGGCCTAGGAAGGAGCCAATGGCAAAGCAGGAAACTGAGAGTTCTAGTCCCGCCTCAGGCATGAAAGCCGGCTGGGTGACCTTGGGCCAGTCACTCTCCCTCAGGCCTAGGAAGGAGCCAATGGCAAAGCAGGAAACTGAGAGTTCTAGTCCCGCCTCAGGCATGAAAGCCGGCTGGGTGACCTTGGGCCAGTCCCTGTCTCTCAGCCCTAGAAAGGAGCCAATGACCAACCAGGAGACTGGGAGTTCTAGTCCCGCCTGAGGCATGAAAGCCAGCTGGGTGACCTTGGGCCAGTCCCTTTCTCTCAGCCCTAGGAAGGAGCCAATAGGAAACCAGGAGACTGAGAGTTCTAGCCCCGCCTTAGGCATGAAAGCCGGCTGGGTGGCCTTGGGCCAGTCACTCTCCCTCGGGCCTAGGAAGGAGCCAATGGCAAACCAGGAGACTGAGAGCTCTAGACCCGCCTTAGGCACGAAAGCCAGCTGGGTGACCCTGGGCCAGTCCCTGTCTCTCAGCCCTAGGAAGGAGCCAATAGGAAACCAGGAGACTGAGAGTTCTAGCCCCGCCTTAGGCATGAAAGCCGGCTGGGTGGCCTTGGGCCAGTCCTTCTCTCTCAGCCCAACTCACCTCACAGGGTTGTTGTGCGGAAAATAGGAGGAGGAAGGAGTATTAGGTATGTTCGCCGTCTTGAGTTATTTATAAAAATAATAAAGGCAGGATAAAAATTAAATAAATACCAACTCAGACAAATGGTTGTCTAGTGGTTGTTCAATGGTTGCACTTAATGTCCATAGATTTGCCTGGAAACTGGCTTCCTTTTTTTTTTTGGTAAAATTTTATTAAATGTTTTTTAAAAAGAAGATGAAAAGTAATACAAACTAATATAAAGTGAGAAGAAGAAAAGAAGAAGAAAGAAATCAAAGAGAAAGCTACAAGTGCAAGACGGGGGAAAAGTAAAAGAAAAATAGAAAAGAAAGAAAAAAGATACAAAGAGGTAGCTTCCGATCTTCTTTACAGCAGTTGTAAGTACAATTATAAATTTACCTCTACAGTTACAACATAGCTCTCTTCTTTCTATAATCTATCCTGCCTAGTCATCAAAACTATAAATTATAAATTCATTTTTTTTCTGTTTCACTCAAAACGTCTATAAGGGAATAATAGTAGAAGAGAATATTGTCTAATAGTAGAAGAGAATATTATTCTAATATTCTAATATTTTTCTATATTCTATTATATCTGAAAAGACAATTATATATTGTCTTTTCTTAATCAAAGAAGTCAATTTGGCCATCTCAACCAGTTTCATCATCTTTCTGGAAACAGGCTTCCGATGTAGCATGATGCCACCCCCCATACCACCATCTCTTTAGCCCACGTTGTTCCCATGGGGCGCGATGGCTCAGCGGTTAAGACACCAGGCTTGTCGATCGGAAGGTCAGCGGTTCGAATCCCTAGCCCCGCATGACGGAGTGAGCTCCCGCACTCGCCCCAGCTCTAGCCAACCTAGCAATTCGAAAGCATGCAAATGCAAGTAGATAAATAGGTACCACTTCGGTGGGTAGGTAACAGCGTTCCGCGGGCGTCATGCCGGCCACATGACCGCGGAAGCGTCTTCGGACAACGCTGGCTCTTCGGGTAAGAAACGGAGATGAGCACCGGCCCCTAGAGTCGGACACGACTGTGCAGGGGAAAACCTTTACCTTTTTACTGCCGTTCCCACAGCTATCAAACACCCCGTAGGGTGAAGTCAGTCTCTTCCGCACAAAACTGAAATGGAGGCTTGCTCCCGCAAACGTCCCAACAAGCTACCTATGATGAGCATTTTGTCACTGACACTCCTACCCTTTGATTAAGATGGAAGGTGGGGAGATGTAGAGAAGTTTAATGAGATTTGAGGCTCCATGAGTTGTAAAACAGATGTCACGCCATCGCTAGGCCTGCCACAACAAAGAGATATATGGAGCTGTTCCCCCACGGTTATTTTTTAAAATATAAAACGCTGGAGTAACGTGGGGTTTTTTTCCCCCCACTTAATTAAACATTTTAAAATAAGATATGAACTCTGAAGGATAAAAGGCACCAAGAACGAATGAAAAAGCAAAATGCAATTAATAAGTTACAAGTGCGTAAACACGGGATCTAAAATGCCACGGAGATTACAGTTTTTCAATATATCGTTAGTTACTCATTAAGTTATGAAATGTGGTATATCACTTTTGAAAGGGAAAACAAAAAAAAATTGCCATTAAGCTTGAAACTCAGAATACCTGGTTCGCACAATATAAATCACTAACTAGAGTCACAGAGTACAGTGAATGAAATCCATACTAGAAATCTAATTTCTCGTAAAACTGAAGTATTGGCTTTACATGTAGGGGGGGAATTGGGGGCGGTTAGAACAATCCATGTGTTAAAAAGTAGTCCAAGAATGCTGGAGAAATTTGAATGCCTTTATACAGTATTAGAAAAGCTGGATATCAATTTTAAAGAAGACCCTTAACTAAGAATTTAGGGAAACCGAATCGCTCACGAAGGGTCAATGGCTGGGGAGGGGCCGGAAGTTATAACTGCCAAGATTAATTTTTACCTTTAAGATCGCACACTTTCACTGTGTGTGTCCTGAGGGCATCGACTCTTGGTTCATAAATTCCAGCGTTGGACCACTGAATTGTCATTCAAGATTAAGGCTATACCAGACTAAGAATCTAGTTGGAGAATGCATGCCAAAAAAAAAAATGCAACATGCATTTGGGGGCTTCGTGCTTTTAAACTGGCAGATGTTGATGCGGTTGGAATAGAGTTCCAAGAATAGAGAGAGAGAAATAAAATTAAATTAAATTTTTTAAAAAACAACCTGGTTTGTTCTTCCAATGAAGATTTTCAAGGGTGGAGCTGATTGTAGGCCTGCCTGTGCAACAAATTGATATTCCCAGTTCGACTTCAACTATCCAACATCAGCGCGCCATCAAATATATAGAACAGAGCTTTCCAAACTTTTCATGTTGGTGACACACTCTTACAGCAGGGCATCATTTTGTGACACACTCTTACAGCAGGGCACAAGGCAGGCACTAGGACCTGCGCGGAATCACAGCAGGTTTGGAGGCAGCCAGGCACAAGGCAGGCACTAGGACCTGTGCGGAATCCTGGCAGGGCAGGTTTGGAGGCACAAGGCAGGCACTAGGACCTGCGCGGAATCCTGGCAGGGCTCGGAGGCAGCAGCAGTCGCGACACACCCAGACACTGCAGCCGACACACTAACGTGTCCCGACACACAGTTTGGAAAGCTCTGATATAGAAATATAACGGAAAATCAAACCACAGCCAAATACAGTCTCACTGACATACCACAGCCTTTCTCAACTAACAGCAGGCAGGAAAAGGACCAGGCCGTCTTCTCTGGGGAGGCTGGTTAGAGAAGTGTCTCCTTATCTCACAGTGGGTTGAAAAACAGCTTCTGAGATGGAGTAATTGCTCCAGGGGAGATGGGGGCTCCCAAGATATTCTAATTATTTAGATCTTTAAAACCTCACAGCACCTTGAGAGTAGAAGCCACTCCCATCACCAGCCAGGTAATTCCCATCATCTCCATCCTTGAAGTCAACTTCCGAAGCAGCCAAGTTCTGAACCATCACACCCAATGGATCAGAGGAGATGGCTAAACCCGGAGTAACTGATGCCCTGATTCTTTGACACCAGGTGTGATAGGCCCGGGACAAGATGAAAAGCAACCTTACTCTTCTAATTAGATTTCAAGTTGAAAGGTTAGTGCTAGGTTCTTTTTTTTTATCCCGCCTTTTTTATTTTTACAAATAACTCAAGGCAGGGAACCCTAATACTCCTTCCTCCTCCTATTTTCCCCACAACAACCACCCTGTGAGGTGAGTTGGCCTGACAGTGTGTGACTGAGCAAGGTCACCCAGTCAGCTTTTGTGCCTAAGGCGGGACTAGAACTCTCAGTCTCCTGGTTTCCCATTGGTTCCTTTCTAGGGCTGAGAGAGAGTGACTGGCCCAAGGTCACCCAGCCGGCTTTTGTGCCTAAGGCGGGACTAGAACTCTCAGTCTCCTGGTTTGCCATTGCCTCCTTCCTAGGGCTGAGAGACAGGGACTGGCCCAAGGTCACCCAGCCGGCTTTCATGCTTGAGGCAAGACTAGAACTCTCAGTCTCCTGGTTTCCCATTGGCTCCTTCCTAGGGCTGAGAGACAGGGACCGGCCCAAGGTCACCCAGCCGGCTTTCACGCCTGAGGCGGGACTAGAACTCATGGTCTCCTGGTTTCTAGCCTGGAGCCTTAACCACTAGACCAAATTGATTTACATCAAAGGTTACAGAGCTTGGGTAAGCACTCATTAAAAAGTTGGATGAAGGCCAGGGTTGAGGAAATTGAGGGTCTTCACACTCAACTGGGGAGGTCCAAGGAGCTAATTATACACCCAGCCTTTTGAAGGGGATCAGATAAATGCAAAAGGCAAAGCCAGGAGCCAAGAGCCCTGACAGGTGGGTTATTCCTTTCATGCTGATGGCCCTAGATCTGATGGTGATTGATTTCTTTAGGAAAGAATGACTACTTCTGGCCGAGCAAGCAGAGGCTGCTTCAAAGACTTTAGGAGGAATATAAGGCAGCCAGTTTTCAGGGAGTGAACACACTTAGGGAGTGCAGAGGGAGAGCTAACGCTTGTTAATACTCAGAGTTATCAGAAGGAAACAAGCTTGAGTTTGTATTTATTTATTTGTCCACTTTCTATCACCGCCCATCTCCCCCCACAAAGGGGACTCTGTAGACAGGATGGCAAATAGTTTCTAAAGCTATAGGGCAAGAATTGTTGCACACCTGCTCAGAAATCCAAGTGAATGAAGTTGTCAATCTTGTAGAGCACATCTGGCTTAAAATAAGTACGGGAAGGAATAAAAAGCAGTGTTCTTGGTCTCTACTGCTGTCTGTCTAAGAGGTGCATGCTGCTTTCCAGAAGCAAAATGCAGATTTTTCCAATACTTTAATTATTCTAACATCTGCCAGGGTAATTAAAGTCTCCCATCACTACTACTTTTCCAGACATGGTCCTTCCAACAAATTCCTGACTTGTTTTGCTGACAACTTTCTCCTTCAGCGGTGGAGGAAGCCACAAGAGGATCTGATGCTTCTCGAAGACATTGTTGAGGGAATGGGATTAATAGGAACTTTGGGGAAAGGAACATCCAATGCTGAAGTTCTAGATTTTAAGAGAGGGTAAAGTTGATGTGTGACTTCAGCGAAGTGGATTTTAATAAACTGAGATCAAATCCGCAAATGGCATAACATTCAATGGGATAGAAAACAGAAATAAAATTCAAAATGATTGTGATAGGTTAGATAACTGACATGACGTTTAAATGCAAAGTTTTTCACCTAGGAAACAGAAATCAAAGGCACAGGAATAGAATAAGGGACTCCTGTATTGGCAAAGATCTTGTTGGTTGCAAGATGAATATGAGTCAACAACTGAATATGAAAAGGAAAAAAAATGGAATGTGGGGTTACATCAGTGAAAATAGAATTTCTAAATCACATGAAATAAACACTCCACGTCATTCTCTGCTGATTGGGTCCCACCTTGAGTATTTTGACCAGTTTCGGGCTCCACACTTGTTTACCTCTATGTGTCTGTTGATGGCTGCTTTGTCTGAGTGCCAAGCTTCCAGGAATTCTCTAGTGTTTTTGGACTTGGCTTGGTTTAAGATGCTCACAGTTTCCCAGTTGAAAGTATGGTTAAGTCTGTCCAGACACATAGAGGTAAACAACATTTACATACCATTCATAAGAGACAATAGAAAAGCCAGAAGACCAGAACACCTCCTTGCCAGCAATCAACAGCCAGATAGGCAAAGAATGCTCACAAGGTCACCCCCATCCTGCTCTACATACAGCTTACAGGCCACGTTGGTGCCTGCAGAACTTTCCAATTCTTAGCTTGCAAGAATGCTTGTCTTAGCCTTTCCCCCTCATCAACAGGAGCTGTCAGAGAAGATCAAAACGGAGCCACACGAAACGGCCTTTTATGGCGGTGGATCTGCCTCCGCTGGGCCGGCAGCCATAGTCCATCAAAGACATCCCACCAAACGGCTTCTGATGCTGCAAAGGAGGGGAGCTGGCATTCTCGGAGAGGTTCCCGTAAAGGGATATTGGCGTTATGAGAGATGAATTTATGTGCATTTTCGGTGGAAAGGACAGAGTTAAGAGAGCGATGAATGCTCAGAAAGATTGTCACAAACACCCCCTTTGTTTCCCCTTTAGTGCGTACCTTTACGGGGGCCATGATTAACACTTGGACAATGGATGGCTGTCCTCGGAATCTGTTAGCTACAATGCGGGGTTTTTAAAACCTTCTTTGTTCATCGGGGCTGTTTTTTATAGAATTCCAAAATCTGGGGATTAAGACAAAGGCGATTTGATCGGGAGACCAACTTGCAGGGAATCCCACATTAGTCCATCCTGGGGGGACACCAGTGGCAGTCAATTTAGATTTTCTTTCTAAAAGTACGGATCTTTTCCGACTAAATAATCAGGCTAATTTTAAGAAGGAAAGTAGCAATTTGGGGACAGCAATTCTCTTTGGGGATTAAAACGAAGGCATTCATTTACCAGCAAATCTGTTTCCAAGCTCCTGACTGTTCAGACATGGAAGCCAGGGGTATCCCCAGGGCGAGGTCAAAAAAGTCAAGATGGGGGCCCCAATGGTACGACTAAAGCTCTGCACATTAAAAAAAACAGATGTAGCTTTGATTGCACTGTGATGGCCACCATCTTGACTTTTTTGACCATGCTGTTTGCATTGTTTACATTACATTGGCTGAATTTGCACACCTCACCCGACCGGGTCTGGTAAAGATCCTGAATTGGTTAGTTTTAAATGGTTGGTTTGTGGGTTAGAAGTATTTTGGGAATGCAATAAATGTGAATACTTTATATTCAAATACTTCTTATATTAGATTTTAATATACCTTCTGTGCTTTTAACTGACTGTACCCCACCCTCCTTATGATGCTCTTTGACCGTAATAAAGATTTGTTTGTTTGTGAATACTTTATAATTCCTGCCTTGGGCAGGGGGGTGGACTAGAAGACCTCCAAGGTCCCTTCCAACCCTATCATTCCATGATAATCCATAATGATGACTAGACAACCCATGACTTGTTGGGTCATCCTTCTTTCCACATATAATAGAGGCTGGCTCCGTTTCCCCTCCCCTCATGACTCTCAGCAGAGCCCCGGTGAAGCCACCTCCTCCTCCTCCTCCTCCTCCTCAGATGACCCTTGGAACTGCCTGCCACTTTGCTCGGGGGATGAGGAACAAAGGGACCCGCTGACTGTGAGGAAAACTGTACCCCCACTCCCCATCCAAGGGACCCCTCCCTCCAGGGAGGAAGAGGGCTCGGTTCCAAAGCAGCCAATCGCCGCTCGCCCGTCGGGCCTTGCCGCCAGCTGATTGGGCACAGCGGCCAGAGGGAGGCGGGAAACAGGGCGGGGATACGCCCCTCCCATCTTCCCTTGCGCCACGCAACCTACGGGTTTCTGGGAAGTGTAGTCGGAAATCACGACCAAGTGCCCGCGGCTAACCAGCGGCCACAACTTGGCGAATAGAACTGGTGTGAAGATCCTTGAATTTTCAATTCCACGGGAGTCATGGCTCCCAGATTTGGGATGCATTCTTTAAGTTAGCCCGTTTGAGGCCCCTTGCTTCAAAAATTGTTGCCCTACGATGCACGTTTCGGCCAATTGAAGGTTACAAACAGACAAACAGACAGGAGAGTTTTAGTAGTATATAGATTAAATAAAATCAGCCCCTGTGGTAGAAGAATCCAGGCATTTTTAAATGCTCTCCCACGTGTGTGGATGGGAAATCACTTTTTGGTTTAAGAGCTGACTCATGAAGGAAAAAGGCTCTAGCAAAGTGTTTTTGGAGGAAAATTCTGAGCATGCCTTGGACTGCAAGAAGATCAACCCAGTCCATCCTCCAGGAAATAAAGCCAGACTGCTCACTTGAGGGAATGATATTAAAGGCAAAACTGAAGGACTTTGGCCACATAATGCGAAGATGGGATACCCTGGAGAAGATGCTGATGCTGGGGAAAGTGGAAGGCCAAAGGAAGAGGGGCCGACCAAGGGCAAGATGGATGGATGATATTCTGGAGGTGACGGACTCGACCTTGAGGGAGCTGGGGGTGGCGACGGCCGGGAGGGAGCTCTGGCGTGGGCTGGTCCGTGAAGTCACGAAGAGTCGGAAGCGACTGAACAAATAAACAACAAAGTTTTTTGCTTATATGCTAGCTTTCTGCTAGAAGGGATTTTGAGTCCAGACAGGGGGAGCATTCAGTTAATTCCACCATCTCTTTCCTCTTGATGCAATGGCTGGTCCTTAAGGGAAGTAGTATAGACCAAGCTTTGCACCTTTTGCGGCCCCATCACAAAAAGTCACTGCATGAAATTTCACATGACGACCATTTGCTTGCATTTTGTTCTTTTGGCCGGTAGGGTAGGGGGAACAAGGGGGCGAACTTGATAGCGATTCAAGAGGATTTTCCTGCATCCATGAGGACTAGAATCTTGCTGTTGGTAAGGTAAAACAGAAATGAACAAAAATACATACAAATAATGTTCTTACTGTACAGGGTGCCAAATGATGCTGTTTTACCAAACCTGTCCAAGATAAGCCATGATTTAAAAAACAAAAGGCTTGAAGTTTTGCAGCCTTGTGGGATTTAAACTGACATCTCCTAACTTCTCCTAATTTATTCCAGGGTCCCAAGGAGGTTTTGACATTTATTCTGCTGAGTCACAGAGAGAAAGGAGAGAAGAAGAGTGCTGCTCCCAGCCCTCTCTCCGAAAATCTGATTTGGAACGTGATGGAGTGAGTAAAGCTCCCCAAATATTGCTTCCTGCCTTTTGGGGGGGATCGCGGTGGAAAATAATGATCTTTGGTTAATTAGATTAGAGAAAAAAATGTAAACCATGCTGTATCCATAGAATAAGAGGTTAATTTACATTTATACTTAAAACGGCTGTAAAAGAAAATTTCTTTCTTTTTTCACTCTAAATGTTAGTTCTTGTTAGTTTTTATCTTTCGTTTTAAAATTCTAAGAAAGTTATTAAGAAAAAGAAAAGAAAATCATGATCTTTGGAAGGCAAATCTGGCAGGTTTTCGGTGGCCCTCTAAACCGGCAGCCTTAACCAGCCCTTGCTATGATTTATTTTGGCTCTTTCAATCAAATGCATTGGACCAGGGGTCCCCAACCTGTGGGCCACGGCCCACTAGTGGGCCACGGCCTGTTAGGAAGTGGGCCGCGGGTCTCCCGCCTGCAAACCCCGCCCCCCCGGTGCACGCGAATACCCGCCCCCCGGTGCGTGCAATTGGCTCTCGCCTGAAAACACCCCCCCCCAGTGTGCGCGATTGGCTCCCACCTGCAAACCCACCCCCCGGTGCACGCGATTGGCTCCTGCCTGCAAACCCCGCCCCTCCAGTCTGTGGAAAAATTGTCTTCCACGACCGGTCCCTGGTGCCAAAAAGGTTGGGGACCGCTGCATTGGACGATCCGACATCGGTCGGACAGGTAGGCCCTTTGTAAACCAGCCGGCCAGAAATGTCAAAGCCGAACTTTACTGCAACCACCTTGTATTTCCAGGTGTTCTGCAGCCTGGAAGAGCTGAGTCCGCCCTCCTCCTTTCCTGGGCAGGAGGAAGATTTTTGCCCTGCCGGAGATAACAAAGATGTCATTAAAATAATAATTAAAAGACAAAGGCTCCACGTGTGCCGTCAGGGTTCTGGGATAATAAACCGCCTTTTGATGTGCATTAAGTCTCTTAATGATCGACTGTGTGTGTCTTGCAGGGTCAAATCAATGTCTTTCCACAAAAAAGGGAGAAGACGGGGAGAATCAATTAAAGCCCCGTCCATTGTTCCTTGTGGGGAGCTTATTGTCTGCTATCTCGCCGTTTGTCACTCCCCCGTCTTGCCCAACACTGGAAACAAAAGGCATGAAGTGCCTGCCAAGGTCAGGGGAGTCAGATCCAATGCCGCCTGCAGGATGGGATGATCTCTCCCGTCTCTGCCGGAAGGACAGCACAGAAGAAGAAAGGAAGGGGAGGCCAGTGGGAGAGCATCAAAAAACCCCAAATCTCCTCCTGGGGCCCTGGGGGGGGTCTCTTCCATCTCACCCCGCTGCCTTTTCCTTTCGGGCTCCACGGAGCGAAAAAGGAGGACCAACGGCATCTGTGATGGTGATGCAGAACCTCCTTATTCAGGAGCAGTCTACCTGTGATTGCCCATGGCTGGAAGAGATCTTCCCACAGGCCCCTGGGGTCCTTTTGCTTGCCTCCATCCAGTTTTATCAGGGCCTTTAGCCAGCAAACACAGCAAACCACTCCCCCACCAACACTGGCAGGGCAAGCTACTGTACAGGTAGTCCTCACTTAACAACCATTCGTTAGTGACAGTTCAGATGAAAAAAATGACTTACGACCGGTCCTCACACTTACAGCTGTTGCCGCATCCTCATGGTCACGTGATCATGATTTGGGCACTTGGCAACCAGTTTGCATTCATTAATTCATTCATTCACTCACTCACTCACTCATTTACTCACTCATTTACTCATTTACTTATTTACTTATCTAATTTTTATCCTGCCTTTATTATTTTTATAAATAACTCAAGGCGGCGAACATACCTAATACTCCTATGACTATCGTAGCGTCACATGGTCACGTGATCGCCATTTTCGACCTTCCCGGCTGGCTTCTGGCAAGCAAAATCAATGGGGAACTGCACGATTCGCTTAACAACCACGTGGGTCACTTAACGCCCACGCTGATTCACTTAACGGCTGCCGCAAAAAAGGTCGTAAAATTGGGTCGGGTTTGCTTAATGACCGCTTTGCTTAGCAACCGAAATTCTGGTCCCCATTGTGCTCATTAAGCGAGGACTATCTGTATCTCAACAGGGAGAAAACCCCACACTCACTCGCACTGATGATGTTACCCAGTCGGGTAATGAAACGTCTGCAAGCAAACCGCCAAGCTCAGGGAGCACCAAGGACTCCACATTCCAGCCCTGAGCTACAGATATTCCCTTCTACTGAAACAAAGCAAGTTAGAAGAAAAGGAAAATAAAAGATAGAGTAAATGAAGAACAAATAAACCTGTACAACAATCCAAGTACTTTTGCTGGTGCGTTTTCCAAGGGCTGCTTCTGTGTCCTTCCGTAAAACCCTCAACCCTTCCCGGCAAGTTCTTTTCTCCAAATCCAAGGGTTTTTTCAACAAACCATCATGGCCTAGCACACTTGCAGCACCTGCGATTTCCGGGCGCCTGCACAACCAACCCGCCGTATGATGGCCTAGCAATCAGTATGAAAGAGGGGGCAATTCAGTTTTATGACTGCCAGGCAGCAACGCATGTTCGCAGCCACCCCCTTCTGGAAACGTCGTCTTCCATCTGCCCGCACCGCTGGGCTCCCTTCCAAAACCGGCCATTCCTCCAGCATCCAAAATTCCCTTTTATGGGGGTGCAAAACACTAACTATCCGCTGCTCCCTTCTGCACGGCATTACTCTCCCAAGCTGCTGAGGTTGAGGGACAAAGATTCTCCTGAGCAGAGAAACAGGCTGAGCTTTCCCCCAAAATAAATATTCCCCCAAAATAAACGCCTTCCAGTTGGATTCAACTCTTGATGGCTACATGGACAGTCTACGTAGTTCGTTTGACTTGACCAATGGCAGTGGACTTCTCCTGGTGGTCTCCCATCCACGTATTAACAAGCCCGATCCTTAGCTTTGCATCATCTGCCAAAGTCAGCTAGCTGCTGCATCTCCTAGTAATCTCCTACTAATTAGCTTAGTAGACTAATTGGCATTTTCTGTTTTCTGTGAAACTATTATATTCCGACGCAAAAATCATTGCCCTGTGGATAAATACAGATGGCTGAGTAACGTATTAAGGCTAATCTTGGAAATGCAGGATTTTGGCAGTATCAAATGCCAACATTGATTTGTCTGAGCCAAGTCATAATATCTCATTCGGCACTGCCAATCTTTTTCCCCCCCCCCTTTTTTTAATGAATTGATCAACAATTTAATTTGGCGGGAATATCCTCTGTCCTTAAAACGGTCACGTTGCCTTGATTTCTGGTAATCGCCAGAGTAAGTCCTTGTAGTTTTCTTGTGCAAAAGACAGAAATGTGTTTTTTCAACTTGGCCCAGCCTGTAGCTCTGGAAACTCAGGGTGGAACCCAAGGTTATATACGGAGGTCCTTCTCAGATCTGTGATTTCAAGGCTCAAGGCTTCTCCAGGACAGTAAAACCCCGGTTTCTGCCCATTTCCCCAGGCAGAATTTTAAAAATCAGCAAGGAGTGCAGGAACATGGATTGTTCCAAGGACAGGGGAGCAGAAGAAATTACAGTTTGAGTCTTGAAGGGGCAAGGGTGAAATCTCATTTCAGATTTCCTCCAGAGACCACACTCACTGGCCAGATGTGCAAGGCGTGCCAAGGTAAGGAGGGAGAGGAGGGGCAGGTGGGAGAATGGGTGCCTTTCAGCCCCAAAATCAGAAGATCCGTTATTCTTTGCCCGGCCCTTCACCGCTGTTTCCTTCCTTCTCAACAGAAAAGCAACTTCCTTGCACCAGATTTGTCGGGGTAAAACCAGCAAGAGCCATTTGGCTTTGCAAGCCCGTGCTACGTCGCGTGGTGCACCGAGCGAGGTTGCCGAGCCCCAAACGGCGTAAATGACGTGGCTCCGGGTCCACGTCAGGATCTGAGCAGAGCAGACAGACGGCACGGGGGGCGGGGACACGATGTCTGCCGTACCCCTTCAAGACCCCTGTCAACTTCAGACCAAGCTCCTCGGCTTTAACCTCACCACCACGGCTTTAACCTCTTGCTGGGCGTTGGCTCTCTGACCGACCCGAATACCCTGGAGGAGATGCAAGAAACGCCATGCTTTCATCCGGCATCCAAGGCCTGATGGGCTCTGACAGCGGGGAGGATGGTATCGAGCTGAACCTGGCATGACCCCCGCCTTTGCCAAGGTCGAACAGCCATTAAACGCGGGCCTAGTCAGTCGCCAGGGGCCGGGGTGTTTCTCACGATTTACCCTCTGCCATTTCACTCTCATCTCAGGCCATCAAAATCCGGCCGGCAGATGCCTCCTTTCCATTTATTTATTATTTAAATTTATATCACCGCCCATCTCCCCCAACCTTGATGGACGCAGCTGTTTTTTGGAAACGTCTTCCCAGACCAGGTGCATTGGGGGGATGAGTCTTGACTGCGGATCTAGGGTTATTTGCACCCACATTCCGTGGGGAGCTGAGCCCTACCTGAACACAGAGCCAGTGTTGCAATGCTTTTCGTTCCAGGCTCAAGCTGGGCCTTTTGCGTATTCTCAGCAGGCCCATATTCTCATTTGAACCCAGGGCCAGGTCAAGCCAGGGGAGACACAAAAGTCCCTCTTCCCGCCCTCTCCTCTCCCCTCGCTGCCGGAACGGAGGCTGGGGGGAGACCGCAGTCCCCTTTAATTGGCAAATGCCAAGACAACGCTAGGCAATTAGACCGTTTATTCTGCAAAACGGCCACGATGTTGCTTCCCCAAAGCATCTCGTTTAGTGCGGTAATTCACACTTTGTCATTCTGGGTCAGATGCATTTTTAGTCAGCAGGGCTGCTGCATTCCCTCCCTCTCCCCCCCCCCCTCCATTTTTGCATTTCTTATATTTGTTAAGATGATTAGCTCGACACATCAACGAGAGATAACTACAAGGCACTAAGTGAAAAGTCCTTACTATGAGACTGGACAACCCAATCAGGGCAATGGAGAAGCATCTCAGGAGGCTTTTGATCACCGGCCTTTGAAAGCCAGATCTCCTTGAATCTTTGGGTTTTGCGTCATTTGCAGATTTCCTAATCATCCCTTCAACCTTTCATCCAGGTCATTGATAAAAGCAATGAGAGCTCTACGGCACTCCACTCAATCTTTCCTTCCAGGCTGACGGAGAGCACTTTCTCCAGTTAGCTAAATTCCTCAAGGTCTTCCAGAAAAGATGCGCAGGTTCACAAAATAACATTTTGGGTTGAATTAATTGTAATTTTAGATCTACAGAAATAGGACTTAGGGATGCCAAAAGAGTTTCCCCTTGGCGTGGATATATTTGGATATTCCAATTCATTATTTCATGCCTCCCTATAACCTTGAATATCTATCTTAGTATAATTGCTTAGAAGTAATAAACATAAGCCTTTTTTTTAAAAAGAAGCCTAACTGGGAAGTGACGGGATGCCAAAATGGTGCAAAATTAGGGGTCCTAACTGGGAGGGGATGGGGGGCCATAATGGTATAAAAGTCCTCCTGCTTACTCTTACTTATTACAAATTTCAGACCTCTGCTTACTCTTACTTATTGCAAACTTTAGACCTCTGCTTACTCTTATTACAAACTTCAGACCTCTGCTTACTCTTATTGCAAACTTCAGACCTCTGCTTACTCTTATTGCAAACTTCAGACCTCTGCTTACTCTTATTGCAAACTTCAGACCTCTGCTTACTCTTACTTATTGCAAACTTCAGACCTCTGCTTACTCTTACTTATTGCAAACTTCAGACCTCTGCTTACTCTTACTTATTGCAAACTTCAGACCTCTGCTTACTCTTACTTATTGCAAACTTTAGACCTCTGCTTACTCTTACTTATTGCAAACTTCAGACCTCTGCTTACTCTTATTACAAACTTCAGACCTCTGCTTACTCTTATTGCAAACTTCAGACCTCTGCTTACTCTTATTGCAAACTTCAGACCTCTGCTTACTCTTATTGCAAACTTCAGACCTCTGCTTACTCTTACTTATTGCAAACTTCAGACCTCTGCTTACTCTTACTTATTGCAAACTTCAGACCTCTGCTTACACTTATTACAAACTTCAGACCTCTGCTTACTCTTATTACAAACTTCAGACCTCTGCTTACTCTTATTGCAAACTTCAGACCTCTGCTTACTCTTACTTATTGCAAACTTTAGACCTCTGCTTACTCTTACTTATTGCAAACTTCAGACCTCTGCTTACTCTTATTACAAACTTCAGACCTCTGCTTACTCTTATTACAAACTTCAGACCTCTGCTTACTCTTATTACAAACTTCAGACCTCTGCTTACTCTTACTTATTGCAAACTTCAGACCTCTGCTTACTCTTACTTATTGCAAACTTCAGACCTCTGCTTACTCTTACTTATTGCAAACTTCAGACCTCTGCTTACTCTTATTGCAAACTTCAGACCTCTGCTTACTCTTATTACAAACTTCAGACCTCTGCTTACTCTTACTTATTGCAAACTTCAGACCTCTGCTTACTCTTATTACAAACTTCAGACCTCTGCTTACTCTTATTACAAACTTCAGACCTCTGCTTACTCTTATTACAAACTTCAGACCTCTGCTTACTCTTACTTATTGCAAACTTCAGACCTCTGCTTACTCTTACTTATTGCAAACTTCAGACCTCTGCTTACTCTTACTTATTGCAAACTTCAGACCTCTGCTTACTCTTATTACAAACTTCAGACCTCTGCTTACTCTTACTTATTACAAACTTCAGACCTCTGCTTACTCTTACTTATTGCAAACTTCAGACCTCTGCTTACTCTTATTACAAACTTCAGACCTCTGCTTACTCTTATTACAAACTTCAGACCTCTGCTTACTCTTATTACAAACTTCAGACCTCTGCTTACTCTTACTTATTGCAAACTTCAGACCTCTGCTTACTCTTACTTATTGCAGACTTCAGACCTCTGCTTACTCTTACTTATTACAAACTTCAGACCTCTGCTTACTCTTACTTATTACAAACTTCAGACCTCTGCTTACTCTTATTACAAACTTCAGACCTCTGCTTACTCTTATTGCAAACTTCAGACCTCTGCTTACTCTTACTTATTGCAAACTTCAGACCTCTGCTTACTCTTACTTATTGCAAACTTCAGACCTCTGCTTACTCTTACTTATTGCAAACTTCAGACCTCTGCTTACTCTTACTTATTGCATGCAGTTCACAACCCATATTCCACCCTATTCCTTCAATCTGCTGCACATCACAGGGAAATACTGTAAGTGTCCTTGGCACTTCCGGCTAGAACCGCCCGGCCCTTGACCCCATTTTCTGCATCTGCACAACACGTTAAACCACAGACCGGCCAAGCGGATTGAGTGCACCCAGCATACGCAGCCCCCCAACCAAACCCTGATGAATGATAAAAAAAACTCAGCGGAGCACATTGTGTGAATGCAGCCATTCGGCCTTTAACGAACTGGGTTCAACGTGTGGTGTGAAAGCATTAGTGGGGCCTTCTGCTCCCTGCTAAAGGAGGCATTTACTGATCCAGCTTCTAACCCTCAGACCGAGGGGAGGCTTTTCACGACCATACTTCTTGAACAGGTAGACAAAATGGGGCAAAACGAAACACCCCTATCAGAGTCTCCCCTGATGGCTTTTCCATCCTCTCTGCCGGACCCTCTCCGGCATCCTTGGCCTCCCTCTGTGCACGAGCAAGCGCATTTTCACCCTGAACATTGAAAGGCCTTTGGGACATCATCCCCGGCTTTGCCTCTCCCCGCATCGACCCCCACGCTTGTTAAAGATTAACGCAGGAAGGAGATTTTCCAGGCACCTCTCTGCCTGCGGGGTATTTCAGTGGCACCTCCGCTCCGCGGGACTGGATTGGAGAACAGATGTTCCTCTGGCGGAAAGATGGGTTGAGGGCGGCGGGGAAGACGCTGGAGGAATGGAAAGAAAGGGGCGGGGAAGAACGGAGGCTGGTTGGCCACGAGACCTCTGGGTGTTTGGCTGCAAAGCAACGTTTTGATAGGCTCCGGCCTCATTTTCCTAGTTGGGCAAAGCTTGGCCTTTTTAGGCCAGGGAAGCTGGGCATCCAGGAGAGTGCTGTGGGAGGGGGGCTGTCTCTGTGCATGGAGGCAGTCATTCGTCTTCTCTGTTCTTCCCTTTTGACTAGCTTTGCCCTCCGAGGGGGCGGGCAGCAGAGTTGCCGACATCTCCCCACTTCTGCCATGTCTAAGCATCCCGGCAGGGTGTCAAACCCGGCTTGGCTTGAGGGCCATCCTTTTCCGCTCCTTCGCAAGGCCTGGGATTTCACCAAAAAGCCCTCGCCCCGAGCCCTCTGACTTCCAAGACTTGCCTTGACATGCAAAGAAAAGCCATTTTCAGAAGAAGAATCGTGCCCAAACGTTATCCTATTCCGGGCAGCTTTCTTGGCCGATCGAACGCTCCTCCCCTCCCTTCCCCTGCCCCAATTCTCTTCGTTAAATCCCTTCCTTTTGATAGCCGTGAACAAGGCAGAGACACGGAAGAGTTGCTGATCTTTCACTTCTACCCAGAAAGCTGAGTTAGGAAAGTTAAGATGGACCAGCAGGAAAAAACTTCGGGAAGGCCGTGGAACGGGCTGCCATGTGACAGCTGGAGCCCCCTTTCACTGGGGGTCTTGGAACAGGAGCTGAGAGGCTTGAGGGGATCTTGCCCTGAGCAAGGGGCTGGACTAGATGACCTCTGAGTTCCTCTCCATTCTCTGGCGCTAGAATTGCGCCCACCTTCCATTCATCTCATTGCCTCTAGCCAACATCTGCCCTGGCGGGGGGGGGGGGGGCAGGCAGGAATCCCTTCCACCTTTCCGCACACGCCTTTATCTGAATCTCACCTGTACTTTTCCGCTTCTGAAAAAGGATGTGGCTCTCGGCGCTGGAGAAGCCCCTTCGAAGCGTTTCCCCATCTCAGGCACGCTGGCTCAAGACTACAGCTCCCATCCTCGGCTGGGAACGAGGGGAGCTGCATTCCCGGCACATTTCAAAGGCACAGGCCGAAAAGCCACAGGGAGGGTGTGTCAGAAGTCAAGATGGCAGCCCCGAGCGAGCGTGCCATCAAAGTCCAGCCCTTTTTTACGCGCGTCGTGACTTTTTTCACCCCCCTCCCTCTGGATACCTCTGACTGAGGCGCTTTAAAGTGGTTCACGTGGTGGAATATTTATTTATTCATTTATTTATTTAACAGATTTATAAGGCCGCCCAACTCGCACACGGTGACTCTGGGCGGCTTACAGAATTAAAAACCATAAAAACACAATAGACACGCCCCCCCCCGTGGAAAACCCCCTTCCCAGGCATCAGCATTTAAATAAATAGCTCCGTCCCCCCCCCCCCCCACTTTTTTTTTAGTCCAGCTTACCAGGCCCAAGCAGTTTGGGATTGTGTGGTGCTAGGACCGAAGCCAACCCCGGAGTGACAAAAAAAAAAAATTATTTTAAGAAAGGCGACAAAGGAACCGCTTTAGAAAATGAGTTCTTTCTCACGTTGCTCCAGGCTGGCATTTGCATTCTAAAGCCAGCGATCATTAGCCTGGGCGTAGAGGGACAGAGGATGGGAAGACAAACTAAGGCGACACCACTGAAAAGAAATAAAACTCTTCTCGCATCTGTCTCTGGTTTCCCTGCCAACCTGCCCTGACTGGATTCTGTTCTCACATGCTTTTGGGGGTGTTGGAGCTGACTTCTTTAGTCAGTCAGACAAGCCAGAAGAGGATCAAGGCTGGTGGATCTAGGATCATTGGATAGCTGCAGGCATTTTGATCTACAGGATTCAGAGGTATATAAGATGAATAGAATGAATGAATGAATGAATGAATGAATGAATGAATGAATGAATGAATGAATGAATCAAACAAACAAACAAACAAACAAACAAACCTACTACAGGTCATGGCAAGAATGTGTTTCACTCCTGCTATTCTTTCAAACAGCAGCTGGCAGAGCAGGCTAGCGATCAAGTAAGATCACAGAAGGACCCTCAGCAGCCTAGACTGACGTTTTTCAAAATCGGACAGGGGAAATTTGAAGTTTGGGGCCGCAAACTTGTAGAGAGTAATGAAGATGAACTTGACAGTGCTAGGCCATATCCGCTACCAAAGGGACAAGGGAAAAAACAGGGCAAGAAGAAAAAGCAAGTGACTCAAGCAGACACCCCCCCCATTCACATGAGTATAATGGGGGGGGGGAGAACAGTCAGACAAGTTCTGTTACTATCTCTCCCGGGTCTATGCTATGTAGAATATCGGGCAGTAAGGGTTTTCCAGCTCTTTCGGTCTTGGGCAATTGTTTCGGCGTCTTTCCATGTGATATGCAATGCCTTCAGGTCTTCTATCAGCGTTCTTTGCCATGTTATTCGAGGGCGTCCCCATTGTCGTTTAGCGTTAGGAGGGATCCAACTCATCGCCACTTTAGGGATCTGATTGTTCTCCATGCAGAAGATGTGGCCAGTCAGTTGAAGTCTTTTACATGCAACGATGTTATGGAGTTTACATGAGTTGCTCCTACGGGTAATGTCTCTGTTACTATAGGCAATACTAATAAAAGCAGTTTGAGCCTACCTGTGGAGTTGATTTCTTGGTTTGCTCTACCTAGTGGGGCAGACAAAACGTGAGCTATTTTTTCCTGTTGACCCCAAGCCTACCAGTTTCATTTCTTAAACTGTCGTGTTGAATAACCGGACTGTGATCATTTGGTACTGCTGCTGGGAAAGGTAGAAGGAAAGAGAAGAAGAGGACGACCAGCAGCCAGGGGAGTGGACTCAGCTGCAGTGGTGATGGGGGCCCCGTTGGGAGACTTGAAAGAACAGATTAGGGATAGATTGTCATGGAGAAAATCTATCTATGTGGTTGCTAAGAGTTGAAAATGACTTGATGGCAATCAATCAATCAATCAATCAATCAATCTGTCTTGGATTGTGTTTAAGTTTTTTTTTAGTCAGTTGTGTAATAACACCAAATGCCTTAAATATCTGGGCTGATAGACATTAGGGATAGATCATCATGGAGAAAATCTATCTATGTGCTCCCACCCTCTCGAACATTCTTCCAGCGGAGGTGAGACAGGCCCCTTCGCTCCAGGACTTCCATAAAAAAATTAAAAACCTGGTTTTGCCAACAAGCCTGGAGCGGGAAGGAGAATAAGTCATTCCTGGGGATGGCTAGCCCCCTAGAACGGCCCTAAAATAGCCCTTTATACTCACGGACTGATAGAAAACCATCAGCCATCTGGATTTTATCATATTTTATATTTTTATTGTGTACTTATATTTATATTCATTGCGCTTATAATTGTATTGCATTTTAACTGTGTTTTTTATTATAAACCGCCCAGAGTTCCTCCTTGGGGGCAGATGGGCGGTGATAAAAATTTAATAAATAAATAAATAAATAAATAAATATGTGGTCGCTAAGAGTCCTGAGTCCTGAAAGACTCCTGAGCCTCTTTCTCCACCCATTATGCAGCTGTGGGCTATGCCCTCCCTTATCTGACCATTATCTAGGCAGCGTCTCTTTGCCCCATCTCTCAAGGTCTTTCTCACATTCCATTACATCTGAGGTCAGCCTTCCCAGGTAGACCAAACAGGAAACACGACCAGATGAGCTAATTCTACTCTATTGTAAAGCTACATTGACAGAATCTTCCAAGGCTGAAAGTACAAATCCCCCCTCGTCTCCTTTGCAGCCTGAGAAACTGGGGAGGGTCCCTCCTGAGCCTCTTGCCCCATCCATTATACAGCTGTGGGCTATGCCCTCTCTTATCTGACCATTCCCCAGGCAGTGTCTTTTGGCCCAGTCTCCCAAGATCTTTCCCACATACCATTACATGAGAGTAGAAGAGTCTACCTAGGGACACACTGTTGGCTTTCTCTCATTGGAGGTTTTCCTTTGGGGTCTCGATCAGCCAATGCCACAGCTAGTCACCCAAGCAAGGGGCTGGACTAAATGACCTCTAAGATACCTTCCGTCTCACGTGTTCTGAGATAGCCCGTCACGCCGGAAGCTACATTCCCTCTTAATAACTCCAATAAATCCATCAGCAGCCGCTTCTTGTTGAGCAGTCAACCTCGCCATTTGGCCCCGGCCAATATTGCCAATCCTTTTCCCCTGTTGTGACTGAATTAAAGGCACAAATAAATTAAAACTACATTTAAAATGTATTTTTTTTTTCTAATTGAGGACGGATGCACCGACTAATGTCCTACCTAATTAGATGGAAGCGGGATTTTTATTATCAACATCTGAAACCATCGCTAATTGAGTCATTTAGCGTCTCCGCTGCAGTGCTGAGGACCAGCAGGGAACTCTGCAGGGAGAGAGTGGCCGCAGAACGGCGGAGGAAGACCGGCACGCGCACCGTGCGCCCGAGCCAGCTGCACCGTGGTTCCCGCCCCTCCCTTGCTTGCACGCCTGCAGCCACCACCCTTTGCACTAGCAGGCACCGCTGTCCGCCAGCTGGCGGTGCCTCGTCTCGGCCAATGCAGAGCAGCCAAGGGCCGTTTCGACGGGCAAGTGGACCCCCTCGTCCAGCACTCCGAGGCAGAGCATCTGCTGGCCAGCCCTGAGCGTTTGGAGGTTAACTTCCTGCTGGCCAGTTTGGGAGGTATTGTTTAAGCAGGAATGTTTCTCTCTGGCGCTTCGAAAATGAGGAATATGGTCCATTGCCTGTTCATCAAGCCCTGCCTTCTTCTCGCTTCGGGAAAACTTACAAATTCCAAGCGAATTGCTCTTGCTAACTCTCACTCCTTGGTCCCTAATGCACAGGGCTCTATTGCTGCAGAATTAGCCTTGAGCAGGTATGGACAATACCTGTTAGTCCTTCAAGGACGTCTAGACAGGAAACCAAAACCATGATACTAATACTACCTTATTATTCACTAACAGAATCCTGCAAGTCTGAATGAACTTCCCCCCTCCTTTAATTTTACTTTCCAGAGAATTAGGGAGGGTCCCTTCGGAGACGTTTGTCACGTTCCCCTTCTTTCTGCGGGCTCAGCTGCCTCTTATCTGACCGTTGTCTAGGCTGTGGCTCTTCCTCCTGTCTCCCAAGGTTATTCTCGCAGCCCATTATAAAACCTGAGGATTGGGGGCCACCACTCCCACTAACCAATGGTTACTTTCTCAAGCCATGAATGTCTCAAACTCTAATGGTCTGTGGGAATGACCTTGGGAGATAGGAGGAAGAGCTGCAGACTAGGCAACAATCAGATAAAAGGCAGCTGAGCCCACAGAAGGAAAAGGGGTGTGGGAAGCATCTCAGAAGGGACCCTCCCTAGTTTCTTGGGCTGTAAAGGCGAAGGGGGAGAGAGGTAGTTTCAGACTTGCAAGATTCTGTTAATGTAATCTTCCAATAAAGGTAGAGCTAGTACTCCTGGGGCGCGATTGCTCAGTGGTTAAGACGCCAGGCTTGTCAATCGGAAGATCGCAAGTTCGGAGGTTCGAATCCCTAGCCCTGCATGCGGAGTGAGCTCCCGCCCTTGCCCCAGCTCTTGCCAACCTAGCAATTCAAAAGCATGCAAATGCAAGTAGATGAATAGGTACCACTTCGGTGGGATGGTAACAGCGTTCCGCGCGTGTCATGCGACCACATGACCGTGGAAGCGTCTTCGGACAACGCTGGCTCTTTGGCTAACAAACGGAGATGAGCACCAGCCCCTAGAGGCAGACACGACTGTGCAGGGAAAACCTTTACCTTTACTAGTACTCCTGGATGTGCTTCTTGTCCAGACACAATGCTGACACAAACTGCTTTAAAAGACATCTCGGCTAGCATGTCTCCTACTTCTGGAACAAGTGCAATTCCATGGAAAAAAACACCAGATTATTTTCCCTTTGAAGCTTAAACACCGCCAAGATCACTGCATTCATTCCCTGGCATAGTAATAGTAAGGTCTCAGCGGGTTCTTGCTTGCTTGTTATTCCAACAAAAGCTAAACACTTACTACAGCTTTATCCTGCCCTTCCTTCAAAGAGGCTGGGCACTATGTTTTTATCCTGCACAGCAGCCCTGCGAGGGAGGCGTGGCTGAGAAGCAGAGACCGATCGTCTGTGGTTGCCAAAGGCTGTTTAAGGTTGAGAGGTAGAGAACTGAAGCCAGGCATAAAAGTCATGTCAGATTTCTTTCCCACGCCCCAGCCACCCTGCTGCTTCTCTTACTGGTAAGCTTTTCAAATGTTTTGGTATCTTATGATGCGCGGATGCAGTTTAAAAAATTGATTCAATTGTCACTTCCATTGTTTAAAAACAATCCCAAAGCAGGGGAGATCTTGGGCACAGGAAGTTACAAGTGGAGAATGAATCCTGCATCTCTTTTTGAAGTAAGAGGACTTCAGAAGACTTTTGGAACTGGGAGATTTCGAAATGGAATGCCCAAACTTCTGTACGTGTAATGGTCTGTGGGAATGACCTTGGGAGCCAGGAGGAAGAGCCGCAGACTAGACACCATAATGCAAAAGGTGTCTCTGCCCACAGAAGGAAAAGGGGCGTGGGAAGCATCTCAAAAGGGACCCTCCCTAGTTTTCTGGAGAGTAAAAGTCAAGGGGTGGGGAGAAATACTTTCAGACGTGCAAGATTCTGTTAATGTAACCTTACAATAAATCTAGTTTGTGCTTCTTGTCTGGACTACATCGAAGGGATAATAAATGTAGACTCTTTCACCACTGTACAGATCGTACATTCAGAAAATTTCCCCATACACTGAAATGAAATCTAAGTAGCTGCAGCAAATCTTACTCTTAGTCCTAGTTTCCGTGGCTTTGGGAAAAGCCTCTTGACCATCCCCTCTACAGCCTCCCTGAGCCTCTCCCGTCTTTTCTCCAGACTGAACGTCCCCGTTTCCTCCAAATTGTCCTCCCAGGTCAGTTCCTTGGGTCCCTAAATCATCTTTGCCCCCCTTCCTGTTTGAACCTTTCAATGTCCTTCAGGAAACGCGGTGCCCCAAACTGCACAGGTAGAACCTCACCAGGGCAGAGTAGAAGGGAATATCTAAGTCATTAATTAAAATCTGGAATAATATTGTCCCCAAGGCAGGTCTCTGTGGAACCCCGCTGGTTACTGCTCTCCAACTTGATGCCCACCCGGCTTTGGCAGTGCCAACCAAACCGCCCTTTAACAGCTTGCCAATGAGAAGATTGTGTGGAGTGGAACCCTCCTCTGCTCCTTCCTTTGGCTGTAAAAGCAGCAGAGGCAAGGACAGAAGTGCTGTTCCTCTGTTCTCTCTTCCTCCTTTGTTAAGATGTCTCAGAAGGACATTATTACCTAGGGATGCTAATGCAACTTGCCTCTGTATACAGAGGACTGCATTGCCTTGGGGATTTCTATTCAGATTAATTCAATAGCTTTGTTTAAGGCTCCCAAATGGGGGCAGAGAGAGGCCTGCCGTTCATGCACGGAAGAAAAATGTGCTTCCTTTGGCTCAAATCCCAGTGACTTTGTGCAACAGGGAGGAACGGGGGCCCTTCCTGTTTAATCATGGTTTATAAAACCAACCATGGGACGGGGCAGAACAGACTTTGGCTTGGTCCTAGCAGGACCAAGTGGCTGTGGCTGTTTGAACTGCCCAGATCTGGAGATACTTGAATGGGGTAGGCACTTCCCCCTTCAAGGTAGGCACACAATCTGGGGGTCTTGAAGAGCAGGTGTCAGCTGTGGCCAGGAGGGCCTTTGCACAGGTTCATCTTGTGCGCCAGTTGCACCCTTTCCTCAATCGGGAGGCCCTTCAGGCAGTCACTCATGCCCTGGTCACCTCACAATTGGATTATTGCAATGCGCTCTCCATGGGGCTGCCCTTGAAGACCACCCGGCAGCTACAGTTGGTTCAGAATGCAGCAGTGCGAGCAGTAACGGGCGCCTCTCGCTGTGCCCATGTGTCACCACTGCTACGCGAGTTGCGTTGGCTGCCAGTTGGCTTCCAAGTGCATTTCAAGGTTATTACCTATAAAGCCCTGTATGGCAGAGGGCCTGGACACCTGAGCATAATGGCATGTGGGAAAGACCTTGGGAGATGGGGTCAAGAAACGCTGCCAAGGGAACGGTCAGATAAGGGAGGACATAGCCCACAGCTGCATAATGGGCAGAGAAAGAGGCTCAGAAGGGACCCTCCCTAGTTTACTGGGCTGTAAAGGAGACGGGGGGAGATTTGTACTCTCAGCCTTGCAAGATTCTGTTAATGTAGCTTTACTATAAAGTAGAATTGGCTCATCTGGTCGTATTTCCTATCCGGTCTACCTGGTAAGGCTGACACACCCTTTCTGAGAGTCAGCGTTAAAAGGGAACAGTCCGATAAGAGAGGGCTTAGCCCACAGCTGCATAATGGGTGGAGAAAGAGGCTCAGAAGGGACCCTCCCTAAGTTATTGGGCTGTAAAAAGAGATGGTGGGAGATTTGTACTTTCAGACTTGCAAGATTCTGTCAATGTAGCTTTACAATAAAGCAGAATTAGCTTATCTGGCTGTATCTGTCTGGTCTACCTGGGAAGGCTGACACACCCTTTCCAAGAATCAGCATTAAAAGGGAATGGTCAGATAAGGGAGGGCATAGCCCACAGCTGAATAATGGGTGGAGAAAGAGGTTCAGAAGGGACCCTCCCTAGTTTCTCAGGCTGTAAAGGGGATGGCGGGGGGGCAGATTTGTACTTTCAGACTTGCAAGATTCTGTGAATATAGCTTTACAATAAAGTAGAATTAGCTTGTCTGGTTGTGATTCCTGTCTGGCCTACCTGGGAAGGCTGACGCTGAGGGACCACTTGTCTTCAACTGTTTCTGCCCTCCCAGTACGTTGCAGCAGAGTGGATGCACTCCAGGTCCCGTCTATTAAACATGGCCACCTTGTGGGACCGAGGAAGTGTGCCTTCTCTGTTGTGGCCCCCACCCTCTGGAACAGGATCCCCCAGAGATAAGGACAGCGCCCTCTCTCCTAGGTTTCCGGAAAGCTTTGAAAACCCTGTCTTTGGTCCCAGGCCTGGGTTGATGTTTGTCATTTGCTTAATGGCCCTTGTTTTGCTTTGTGGATTTTGTTACTAGAGCATGTTAGTTGGGCTGTCTGTTGATGTCATATTTCTAGTTGGTTTCATGTGTCTTTTACTTCAATGCACCGCCCAGAGTCCACTGGAGATGGGCGGCCAAAAAATTTAAATTAATTAATTAATAATAATAACAAACAGGAGCAGACAGAAGTAGGAACATGTGCTATGTCTCAATGTTTGGGCTCACACAATCCAAGAAGCCAACTGTAGTCGCAACGCGGAAGACCATTGTTATTCCAAGGAGTTTAAGTGACATACTGTATTTTGATTTTTCTCCTTCACACAAAGAAGCTTAGAGTTTATTTTGAGTTATACTAGTGTTTAGCTGGCTTGTGTTTTATTTCTGTTTGAAATGTGGGGGGAGATAAGAGAAAACCCCAAGATTGTTTATGTTAACACTAGCTTATCTGTATAGCTTCCCAGTCTCTAGGATGATGTCATAAACAGGGGCTCCAGACCCTGGGAACTATCCAGTCAAGGTCAGATCCTGCAGCCTCTGTACCATGAAAACAGGGCCAAGAAGCTTTAGGGCTAGACTTTGATAAAAACCTTAGGATGGCCTTTTGAGTTTGGGAGCTTCTGCACAGACCCGAGTGCTGGGTGCTGTGGAAATTGAGCCATCCTGGGGTATCTCCGCTGTCCTTATTAAGGGGCTCCTGACAGCCTATGGGAGATTGGGTTTCAACTTCCTTGGTATGTTATGATTTCTCTTTCTTTATATTATGCTATGCTTTTTATGCTTCTGTTTAATCTGCCTAAACCAAGGGTCGGAAATGGCGGCTCGCGAGCCAAATGCGGCTCTTTGGCCCCTTGAGTGTGGCTCTTCCGCAGGCAGGCGTGGCGGGCGTGGCGCAGCAGCGAGTGTGGCGGGGCAGGCGCGGCAGCGGGCATGGTGCGCGTTGCTGTGGGCATACCCCTGGCAACCTGGCAGCCGTCTCCGGCAGCCATCTTGACAACGAGCAGGGCTTTCCAAACTGTGTGTCACGTGACAAGCCGGAAGCGCTGAAGGGAGTGGAAATTCTCCGCGCCAATCAGCTGTGCCTCGGGAAGCCCGGCAGCCTGCACGCACGATTTTTGCCTCCCTGCCGGAACCGAGGGCTTTTTCGGGGTCCCCGGAGCCTGCCCTTTCGAAGGGGCAGCGGCAGCAGCAGCTGCAGTGCTGCCCCTTCGAAAGGGCAGGCTCCGGGGACCCCGAAAATGCCCTCGGTTCCGGCAGGGAGGCTGCGCGCAAGCTGCCTCAGCTGTTCTGCGGGGAGAATTTCCACCCCAGGGCAGCGTGTGCGTGTGGAGAGGGGAGGTTTCTGCCTCCCTGCCGGAACCGAGGGCATTTTCGGGGTCCCCGGAGCCTGCCTTTCGAAGGGGCAGCGGCAGCAGCAGCTGCAGTGCTGCCCCTTCGAAAGGGCAGGCTCCGGGGACCCCGAAAATGCCCTCGGTTCCGGCAGGGAGGCTGCGCGCAAGCTGCCTCAGCTGTTCTGCGGGGAGAATTTCCACCCCAGGGCAGCGTGTGCGTGTGGAGAGGGGAGGTTTCTGCCTCCCTGCCGGAACCGAGGGCATTTTCGGGGTCCCCGGAGCCTGCCCTTTCGAAGGGGCAGCGGCAGCAGCAGCTGCAGTGCTGCCCCTTCGAAAGGGCAGGCTCCGGGGACCCCGAAAATGCCCTCGGTTCCGGCAGGGAGGCTGCGCGCAAGCTGCCTCAGCTGTTCTGCGGGGAGAATTTCCACCCCAGGGCAGCGTGTGCGTGTGGAGAGGGGAGGTTTCTGCCTCCCTGCCGGAACCGAGGGCATTTTCGGGGTCCCCGGAGCCTGCCTTTCGAAGGGGCAGCGGCAGCAGCAGCTGCAGTGCTGCCCCTTCGAAAGGGCAGGCTCCGGGGACCCCGAAAATGCCCTCGGTTCCGGCAGGGAGGCTGCGCGCAAGCTGCCTCAGCTGTTCTGCGGGGAGAATTTCCACCCCAGGGCAGCGTGTGCGTGTGGAGAGGGGAGGTTTCTGCCTCCCTGCCTAAACTGAGGGCATTTTCGGGGTCCCCGGAGCCTGCCCTTTCGAAGGGGCAGAACTGCAGCTGCTGCTGCCGCTGCCCCTTCGAAAGGCAGGCTCCGGGGACCCCGAAAATGCCCTCGGTTCCGGCAGGGAGGCAGAAACCTCCCCTCTCCACACGCACACGCTGCCCTGGGGTGGAAATTCTCCCCGCAGAACAGCTGAGGCAGCTTGCGCGCAGCCTCCCTGCCGGAACCGAGGGCATTTTCGGGGTCCCCGGAGCCTGCCCTTTCGAAGGGGCAGCACTGCAGCTGCTGCTGCCGCTGCCCCTTCGAAAGGCAGGCTCCGGGGACCCCGAAAATGCCCTCGGTTCCGGCAGGGAGGCAGAAACCTCCCCTCTCCACACGCACACGCTGCCCTGGGGTGGAAATTCTCCCCGCAGAACAGCTGAGGCAGCTTGCGCGCAGCCTCCCTGCCGGAACCGAGGGCATTTTCGGGGTCCCCGGAGCCTGCCCTTTCGAAGGGGCAGAACTGCAGCTGCTGCTGCCGCTGCCCCTTCGAAAGGGCAGGCTCCGGGGACCCCGAAAATGCCCTCGGTTCCGGCAGGGAGGCAGAAACCTCCCCTCTCCACATGCACACGCTGCCCTGGGGTGGAAATTCTCCCCGCAGAACAGCTGAGGCAGCTTGCGCGCAGCCTCCCTGCCTAAACTGAGGGCATTTTCGGGGTCCCCGGAGCCTGCCCTTTCGAAGGGGCAGCCGTTGCCGCCGCAGCGACAACCTGGAAGCACCGCTGCCGAAGCAGTCGAGCCTCTCTTTCCCTTCTTCTTCCAAACCTCCCCCGCCCTCTTCCACGCGATTGGCTCCCGCCCGCAAAACCTGCCCCCTTCCACGCGATTGGCTCCCGCCCGCAAACCCCGCCCCCTTCCACGCGATTGGCCCCCGCCTGCAAACCCCGCCCCCTGGCTCTCGAGCACTTCAAAATGTGCACGAGCATGTCAAAATGGCTCCCGGCAAAAAAAGTTTGCCGACCCCTGGCCTAAACCAGGGATGGGGAATGTCCATATACGGCCTGCGAAATCATTTGCTCTGGCCCTGCCAAGGCAACCGCAGGCAGGACTCGAAATTCAATAAATCTAGGAGCTCCCGCCCACAAAGACCGCCCCCTTCTGTGCAATTGGCTCCCACCTGCAAACCCTGCCCCCGGTCCTTGTGATTGGCTCCCGCCCGCAAATCCCGCCCCCCAGCGTGCACGATTGACTCCCACCCACAAACCCTGCCCCCTTCTGCGCAATTGGCTCCTGCCCACAAACCCCGCCCCCTTCCACATGATTGACTCCCGCCCACAAACCCCGCCCCCAGGTCCACAAATGATGTTATAAATATCCAAATGGCCCTTGGCAGAAAAAAGTTTCCCCACCCCTGGCCTAAACTATGTTTCTGTTTCAATCTGTTTGCTTAAGTTAATAATAAAGCTTAAACTCTCTTTATCCACTGGAGTGCTTATTGTCTCTGGATCTAAAAGAAGCAATGTCTGAGCACCTGATCACTGCTTGGACACTTGGCAGAACACCAACATCAAGTAAACTGTGTTTTTGACTTATTGGGATGTCTAAACCTGGCCAAAGTAGAATGTTCCTGGAGGAAGGAATCCAGATTGAAAGGAGTGGAAATATTTAGCCTGGAGAACAGAAGATTAAGAGCATATGAGATCACTGCCTTCAAATAGATGAAGCTCAGCAATGCAGACAAGCCTGGGTTTCTGTTGCTCCAGAGAACAGGACGAGAACCAAGACGGCAGAGAAGCTAAATAGGCTGGCTGAATGGCTGAAGAAAGGTCCTAACAGCTGTGAAACAGCACAATAATTTGTGTCTGGGTTGACTTGTTCCACTTGGCTGGGACTATTTAAGCAGAGGAGTCACAGATGCTGGAGTTGCAAGATTGCCCAGATCATCTCCAAAGTTCCTCTCAACTCTCTGTCTGGGCTCACCCAGTAAGCAAGACTGGGCTAAAAGGGAGTCGAGTTGCTTGTGGAACCCCACTCTTGTCTTCGCAGGATCTGGGTGAACACAGCTATGTTGCTGTTGTTGCTGTTGTTAACCTGGGTGATGTGTGGTATGAGCCAAGCTTATGATTTTGAAATCTACATTCATTCTCACTTCCTTCCTACACCTTTGATGGTGAAGTGGTCTATAAGAGGAAGGAAGGGGAGAGAAGGGAAGGGAAGGGAAGGGAAGGGAAGGGAAGGGAAGGGAAGGGAAGGGAAGGGAAGGGAAGGGAAGGGAAAGGGTGGAGGGGAAGGGGAAGGGGTGGAGGGGAAGGGGAAGGGGAGAGAAGGAAGGAAGGAAGGAAGGAAGGAAGGAAGGAAGGAAGGAAGGAAGGAAGGAAGGAAGGAAGGAAGGGGGAAGAGAAGGGAAGGGGTGGAGGGGAAGGGGAAGGGGTGGAGGGGAAGGGGAAGGGGAGAGAAGGAAGGAAGGAAGGAAGGAAGGAAGGAGGGAAGGAAGGAGGGAAGGAAGGAAAGGAAGGGAGGAAAGGAAGGGAAGGGAAGGGAAGGGAAGGGAAGGGAAGGGAAGGGAAGGGAAGGGAAGGGAAGGGAAGGGAAGGGAAGGGAAGGGAAGGGAAGGGAGGAGGGAGGAAGGGGAAGGGAGGAGCAAGGAAGCAAGAGAGAGTGAGGAAGGAAGAAAGGAAGGAAGGGAGGGAGGGAGGGAGGGAGGGAGGGAGGGGAGGGTGGGAATTTCTTGCAGGCAGGAGAGCCACAATCAATCGATGGTGTCCCCACCCCGTTGCCTTCATCTCCACCCCCGCTCACCACTGAGGCAGCCCAAAGTCACCTGTCCAGAAGCATTTTCCCTCCAAGGGCAGCTTCAAGGTGTGTAAAGTCCTTGGGGCTTCATCATCCCTGACTGTGGAGGAAAGTCAGGGGACTGGAAACCGAAACGGGCCACGGGGCAGCAACTGTCATGATAGCGGTTGGGTGGAGAAGACTTCAGCTCAGCGGTGGGGAAAGGTCCAGAGAGGGAGAACATGCCTGGCCTGAAGTCAGCCACTGAGATCCACCTAGGGCTTCTCTGACCGACTCAAGCAACTTTGCAAGAGCCCAGCACGCTTCCATGTTGCAAGTCTGGATCAGCCTTCCAGATATGCCAAGGTGCCCCCGTTTCATCCCAAAGAACCTGGAGGGCACCAGGTTGGAATCCCCAGCAGTTCCCAAGTCCCCCTCGACTCTCCCAGGCGGAACATAAACCCATCCTAGGCTGCTGACAGGCCGGGCCTCTCTTTTATGTACTTAGATTTTCACACAGTGGGATGTTTCCATTAATAACGGAGTCTTATTAAGCCTCTGTTAAAAGGTCTGCGCTGCTAATTTAGCTGGAAAAATTGAAGAGATTTCTCGTACCGGTTTCAATTAAAATAACATGATGCCTTCAAACTGATACCTTAATTAGACACTCTAAAATGACATTTAGGAATCCAGAGCTCCAGCTCGTCTGACGGGGAAGGGGATTTCCTGCAGCCGTCTCCTATCCCCCGCCCCAGACTCCTTGGACCTGAAATCCCGGGGGAGAAAATGAGGGCTTTCCCCCATAACTCAGCCACAAACAGAAAGGGGGTTTCAGGGGGCTGCATAGGGCAGTCTGCACAAGACCCCTTTGTTTCCTTGTTCTTTCGCACAATTGATCAGGGTGGTTTGCAGCGCATGGTCAATGTCATCAAGATAGCGGCCACAATGAGGCAACTAAAGCTCTGCCTGTTTCTTATGTGCATCGCCATCTTGATATTTTTGACCATAGTCCCCGCTTAACCACCACAACTGGGACCGGAATTTCGGTTACTAAGCGAAGCGGTCATTAAGTGAATCTGACCCGATTTTTGTGGATCACAAAAATGTTAAGTTAAAATGTTAAATGTTAAGTGAGCCACGGGGTCGTTAAGTGAATCATGTGGTTCCCCACTGGTTTTGCTTGCCAGAAGCCAGCTGGGGAAGGTCAAAAATGGTGATCGTGTGACCACGGGGCACTGCAACGGTCATAAATGCGAACTGGTTGCCAAGTGCCCAAATCGTGATCACGTGATTGGGAGGACGCTGTGACGGTCGAAAGTGTGCGGACCGGTCGTCAGTCAGTTTTTTCAGCACCGCCGTAAGTCCGAACCATCACTATATGAATGGTTGTTAAGAGAGGACTAGCTGTATCCTGCAAACATCCGTGCAACTGATCATTCCACTGATCAACCTCCATTGCCAGAATCTGGCATGGATCCATGATGTAGACTTGCTTTGCTGGGCTCGCCAAGAGGAAGAAAAACCAATCAGCTGTTGGAGAAAAGAGGAAAGACCACGAGATCTGGAGGTGGTGGGGTTCAGTGCTAAAATGCTGAAGGAGAAGAAATCCTACCAGGAGTAAGAACAGAATAAACCTGAGCAAGGAGAAGCAAAGGTGAGTAGCAGAAACAAGAGGATCAGATGAACGTTTCTACCTCTCTCTTTTGGTAACAGACGGATATGCTATCAGGGTGTTTTCCTCCGAAGGTATGAAACAGAAGAGACCCATCCCTGTATATGAAGGGGATTCAGGGGAGAAAAACCTCCATGGAAGGTTCCAGCAAATGTTTCTTACTAAACACAAGCAATTGGGGAAGACATACGATGGAGGGTGGTAGCTTTGGCACGGGGACAGCCTGATTTGGGGGGCCCTGTTTTCTTGACAGCTGCTTATTTGTGGCAGCGTGTTTTAGGATGCCAGCCCTTTGAGGTAGTGCAGACAGGAGACCAAGCCATGAGTAGTAACACTACCTTTATTGTAAGGTCACAGTAACAGAATCTTGCATGTCTGAATGTGCTTCCCCCCTCCCCTGCCTTTCTTTTCCAGAGAACTAGGGAGGGTCCCTTCTGAGACGCTTTCTCCACCCCCATTCTTGCACTAGACTCATATTTCTCTTATCAGTCCGCTGTCTAGGCTGCGGCTCTTCCTCCTGTCTCCCAAGGTTATTCTCACAGCTCATTAAGGTTGAAGGTTTTCCCCTGCACAGTCGTGTCCGACTCTAGGGGGCGGTGCTCATCTATGTTTCTTAGCCGAAGAGCCAGCACTGTCCGAAGACACTTCCACGGTCATGTGGCCGGCATGACGCGCGCGGAACGCAGTTACCATCCCACCGAAGTGGTACCTATTCATCTACTTGCATTTGCATGCTTTCGAATTGCTAGGTTGGCAAGAGCTGGGGCTGGTGCGGGAGCTCACTCCGTCACACGGGGCTGGGGATTCGAACCTCCGAACTTGCGATCTTCCGATCGACAAGCCTGGCGTCTTAACCGCTGAGAAGCCCCAGTTCAAAATATTTTCTGGAATGAAACTATGTTTCAGCACCATCTAAATCTAGGATTAGCACTGCTGTAGGGCCACCACCAAAAAGACATTAGCTTGGTTGAGTCATGGCAGACAGGAAGGAAGGACTCCAAAGCTTTCTTCAAGGTTCAAATAGCTCCTAGAAACACAACTGAGCTTCAGAGAAGCTGGCACCAGCCTACTTAAGAAGCATGCAAATAGCTCTGTGTATTGCTGCAAAACTGGGCTGCTAATCCTGGTTTCCATCTAGTGTGTCATCTTCGTGCATGCCAAGATTCATGCCACTTCTGGTAGCAGAAGAGGAGCCCAACACATTTATAATGGGGAAGTTCCACTTCAAGATGAATTCTTAAAGAAGAACCTCGGTGTCGCTCGGTGCACAATTGAGATTCCCGATTATAAGCCAGTTGTGTAGACTCATTTGTTATCCAACACAAATGCTTCCTGGTTTCAGCTACTTGCATTTGAATGGTTTTGAATTGCTAGGTTGGCAAGAGCTGGGGCGAGTGTGGGAGCTCACTCCGTCACGCGGCGCTCGGGTCTTGAACCGCCGACCTTCCGATCAACAAGCCTGGTGTCTTAACTGCTGAGCCATCGCACCCCCTCACAGCTCATTACATAGGATAATTGGAGGAAGCACGGGGGGATCCAAAGGGTAACGAGGAGGAATACAGGGGCAAAATCCAAGACCCCTGCTTGGTTCTGGATCTTCTGTCCTCATCTGTGCCTCTGCCTGCTTCCACCGAGGGACGCAGTCAGAACAGTTTGTTTGGCGTGTGGATTTTGTTTTTAATATCAAGTAAAGTTAATTTACGCTGGGGCAGCAATGCGCCAACACTGTGCGCATTATTAATTTAATCTTTTCTCCGGCTCCTTTTGGGCTTCAGCACCATATCCTCAGCAAACTGCATTTTCGCTTCTGTTCCTCCCTGTCAGTTTAAAAACAAAATTGAAATGAGGCGTATCGGAAAGTGCCGGGGACACCTTCATGATGGGGATCGAGGTCCCCGAAGGGCTGTGGAGGACTGGCTACGAATGGACTGCAAACTGGCATTGAAGACGTTGTGGGCACCTTCACAAAATGGCTGCCAGGGGAGGCAGGGCCAATCGCAAAACAACCAGTGAGGGTGCTCCCTGCCACCTCTTATATTTTGCAAGATTTTCTTTACCACTCTGGCATACTTTTCTTTTCCACCCTGTTTATCCCTAAAAATGTGTGTGTCCACAGGCCTTCTGGGAAACAAAAATGATGCCTGCTAATGATGCCTTTTGCAGCATGGCAACTTCCTATTTATTTATTGATTGATTCGTTTTAATAAACAGAATCTACCTTTCCTTTCTACAAAAATAATAACGGGCCGGTTGGTCCATAGAAGAAGAACAGAACAATTCACAGCTGGGTGGTTTTTTCACCCCAGCAGCAGAAATCATGCAGGTCTCCCAAACACTTCATCAGGCATGAGATTATAAAAAGTGAGACGGGGAAGTAGCAAGAAAGTCCCTAAATAAGACACATTTTCAGCCGGGGTCTGGGAAGAGGCGGTGTCTGCTTAAACCAGCCTCAGCCACTAACCGCTGTGCATTCAGCGCACGAATTTCATCCCGGAGCCAATTTCAAACTGCTGCAGACCAGACTACGCGGCTGAACCATCCAGTTTAATTCCTGAGTTGGCTTCCTCCTTCTGTTTCTGTATCCTGCCTTTGCATATCCTTCTGCGCTATCCCAATAGAGATATCACCCAGGTATCAGCTGAAACAAGACTTAAAGTCAGGTGGGATAGGGAGTTTGGCTGAGAAGCTAAACTGAGAACCTTCTTCAGGGATGGTCGGTTCTTCTCCTGTGTCCAATAGCATCCTGAAAGGGAAAGACCCCTTTCCAAACTCTTGCTAATGTCACGTCAAGGCCGAGCGGATGGCCCTGCCTGGTTTGCTTCCAGAAGGGGAAGAAGAGCGCGCCAGGAGGCCGTCACTTTTCTGCCAGCCCCCTCTGTCCCGCAAACACTTTCGAGATGTAACACAAACAGGAGGCTCCAAATGAGTCAACTCAAGGTACTGCGCGCCGGCTGTAATTATCTTTTTTCTTTTTAATTGCTAATTTTGCCGTTTTCATTTGCAGCTCAGCAGCACGGCGTGCCGTGACTATGCGTAATAACTAGCTTGGGAGGAGAAAGAATTGTGTATTATTTTTAATATACCCCAAATCAGGAGGAATCTGGCGGCACCTTTTCCGACGAACAGAGTTTCCTCAAAGGCGTCAGCATTCGTGAACGGCAGCTCGCTTCGCCCGATCCAAAGGAATTTTCTCAACCCCCACAATGTTAAAAAAATGACTTTACAGATGGGGAAACGATCAGCACGCACATGCCAGGGATGTAGTCCAAAGAGTCAAGATGGCAGCCACAATGGTACAGACGTTGCTTTGCCGGGTTTTAATGTCTATCGCAGCCACCGCCCTGACATTTTGGACCACGCTCTGCGGATACCACTGGCATGGCTCACCTCTGCAAATATGCGAGTTTACTCAGAAGTAAGCCTCACTATAGATTCAATCTGACTTAATCTAAAGATTCAATGGGACTTCATCGAAGCGTGCAAGTTAGAATATAACAGACGTGGCCTCTTGGTGATATTGTGGAGCCTCCCGCCACAACATGCTTTGTCCAAGGATGCTGTGGTCCTGGAGCTGAGATGAAGGTGGCGAGCGTCAGCAGCATGATTCCCCCCCCCCCCCCCCCGTCACTTGAAGGAGTTCTAGCCCATCAAGCTAATTTGGGAGGTTTCTTTGGAATGTTTTATATTCCTACGTCTTTTCTCGGTTCATTCGGTTACTTTTACACCATTGTTTTATTCACAGACACCCTTCAGATTTCCTTCCCTCCTTGTTCCTCTCCCCGTTGTAGGGGTTAGCTTAACCAACACCATTATGCTTCTGGAAACTGCTTGCGAAAGGGAATGAGGTGAAAGGGAACTAGGGAACTAGATAACGCAGGACAAGGTTGTTTAGAATACCAGGAGACACGGAGACTGCTGAGCTCTGGAAATGCTGATACAGAGACCTTGCACGCTCTCACTAGGAGAGAGTTCGTTTATGCTTTCTTACTGAGCTTGGAAACCCTATATAATGGTTGGAGCTGCAATATGGGGTGTGGATCTCTTCCCAGACAGTCACTGCCATGATGTCTGCAGAGATTCCCTCTGCGTTTCCACTGTTATTCCAAGGCAGCCTCAGCATGGCCGGATCGTCCCCCCACCCGTAAAGAAATTAAGACACTCAGCTGGAGCCTGGCTTACGTTTCCCTTCACAATCACAAGCATGCATTGTTCAAAATCCTTCCTCTTCCTCCATAAGCACTGGGAATCGTTGGGCGTGCGTGGCTGCCCTCTAAATCGCTCAACGTTTTGACCACTAAATCTCACCAGGATGTTCTCTTTCCTTTCTTTGCATGGCTTCAAGTTTACTTATGTGCAAGAAATGTAGAAAAACCTGTAGCAAGGTAAAGAGACAAAAGACCTGTGCTAAGTTTCCCCGAATTCCAGAATTTAAAATAAAGCGTCACCGCTTTCCCCGTCTGCAAATTTCCTTCGTAGGTTCCTTTCTTCCCAACTGGCTGAACCTGCTCATTCACACTCTGGTCCTTCTAAGATCACACCCTGGTCCTTGCTTTGGAAAACTAGCAATCTGCAAATGAGTTTATCCTGGTTATTTCCCTGCTGCTAGTTTTCTGCAGGAAAAAAAACCATCAGGAGCCTCTGAAGATGCCAAATACATTAGAAGGGCAGCAACCGCGGACAGATTGTATGACAGGCACTGCAAAGATAAGTGTTTCACTTTTTATCTCGGACCGCCGCCCCTCAAAGGGGAGAGGAAGAAACCTGCGCACTTTGTGGCAACAGCCAAATCTGAACAGCCCGCCAAAGGAAAAAAAGCCACAAACCAGAAGTGTCTGGCGCTAAACAGCAGGAGTATAAGATCTGGGCTGCGAAATATCAGGTGTCCACTAGTTGGCACTGCAGAGAAAAGTCTCAATCCTTTGCTGCCATCTAGTGGCTGTTTCAGTTTTTCAAGTCTAGATTCAGTAGCCCCATGAAAGAGTCAGCAGAGCAATTTCCTTCCTTTTAACAGTCCCCGGATTGTATTTGCCGAGGTTGATTTGCAGTGTGTCCTCCCCTATCTGCTTTTGCCGATCTTCCCCTAAAATGCTGCGATTATATTTTCCCCCCTTTGGACCAGAGCAATCCAACGCAGTTGTAAAAAAAAAAGTCAAAGGCCATCTTGGGGTGCATTAACAGGAGCATTCAATCCAAGTCACAGGAAATGATCTCCCCCCCCATTTTATTCTGGTTAAACCCCACTGGGAGTCCTGGGTCCACTTCTGGACAGTGAGAGTGCCCCTCACTGACAAACTGGAGCAAATTCAGGGCGACCCAGATGGGAAGGGGGTTCAGGCTAGAGATCAGGAGGAACCTCCTGACTGTACAAGTTTTTAGCCAGTGGAACAGGCTGCCACATGAAATGATGGATTCTCCTCTGCTTGAGGGGGGAGGTCTTCAAACAGGTTGGGTGGTCATCTTGTCAGAGATGCTGCAGTGGATCCTACACCAAGACAGGGGTTGGATGAGATCCCTCCCAACTCAAAGATTCAACCAAGGATACAGTCAGGATCAGTTATGCTGGAACTATGAAAAACCCTTATACATCTGGTCCCTCTTGGTCGGTCACACCAGAAGAACTTCTCTGCTCTAGGGAACCACTTTTACTGGTGATCTCTCTCGCACCTTACTCAACATATCTTCCTCCCTTTGTTCTGATCATGTTTGGGTCGTATGGGGGGAACATCATGCTTCCTCAATGTTCCTTTATCTATAATGAGACATCAGCAAACCTTTCTGCCACGGCATTGTCCAAGGATCATTAAAAGAAAAATGTCCACTGTAATTGTCCTTTTTTTGCATAGCCTTCCCTGCAATATCCCCGAAACATAATACTGCTCCACATTTCGAGAGAACTGTCTTTTCAGCATGTTTTCGCATTATGCCTAATTTTGTATGAGGTTTTTCAGGCCCACATAACGACACAGTTCAATGCAAAATCAGATATAAATCTGGCTTAAGAGACTCTCGGCAGGAATTCATTTAAAACTGTAAATGTTAAAAGATTCAGCCTCTGATTTATGGTAGAGGAGAATTCTCCCCCCCCCCCATTTCAAACAGGGAATTAAAATGCTTTCTCAAAGAAAGATGCGCCTTAAATCACTGCCAAAATGATGTCAAGAACAATGCTGCTGGGATCTATCCCAGCTGCAAGCCGATTTTTTCCAACACGGAACCCAGCCAGGCGTTCAGACGGAGATGCTACCTTGTTCGCTTTCTACACTCCTGCCTGATGCCTGAAAAAAAGGTTACAGATGCTTAGTACCGAATATATTTGCACGAGGAGTTCCTCAGCCATCATTCATCCATTACTGTGGCTCTCAAGCAGGCAATCCTTTTGTGCCCGTTGGGGAAAAACTTTGATGCTTCTTCGGCGTAGGTAAAGTTTTGCTTTGATTTTTTTTGCTGCTGGGGGCCAGCTTGAATGCATACAGAGGGGCCGTTAGCAGTGGTTGTATAATGGCATCTGGTAAAGAAGGGCTTGGAAATATGAAAAGGGAAGTAACCTTTTCGTGAGCTTAAAAAAATTGATGGCGGTGGTAAGCCAATCTGAGGCGTAAGAGAACCAAATCGAAATCTTTTATTGGGATCCTAGATCAGAAAACTAGAATTTGAGATATAGATTACGGAACAAAATTTTTCCTCCGAACTCCTACCGCAGTTTGCTTCCGACAGCTGGGGAGCAGTGGATTCCAAGGATGCAGGGTCTTTTTTCATTGAAGAAGTAATGTATTACCTCTTGTGAGTCAGCCAGAGTCGCTGAGATAAGATGGGCGGCCATTCAAATCAAATTATTATTATTATTATTATTATTATTATTATTATTATTATTATTCCACTGTCCCTTAGTATGCATAAAAGCTCACCGCTACGCACAGGCAGACACTTTCGGCACACTTAACTCCTAAGTTGAATGGCTGCACATGGGTTCAGACACAACTCTCCTTCACAAGAGCCATAATGATAACGTGGTAAGTGCTACCAAGCAACATGTATCAGCCTTACTAGGTAGACCGGTCAGGAAACACGACCAGATGAGCTAATTCTACTTTATCGTAAAGCTACATTGACAGAATCTAGCAAGTCTGAAAGTACAATTCCCTCCCCCCCATCTCTTTTACAGCCTGAGAAACTAGGGAGGGTCCCTTCTGAGCCTCTTTCTCCACCCATTATGCAGCTGAGGGCTCTACTCCCTCTTATCTGACTGTTCCCTTTTAACGCTGACTCTCGGAAAGGGTGTGTCAGCCTTCCCAGGTAGACCAGACAGGAAACACGACCAGATAAGCTACTTCTACTTTATTGTAAAGCTACATTGACAGAATCTAGCAAGTCTGAATGTACAATTCTCCCACTGTCTCCTTTACAGCCCAATAAACTAGGGAGGGTCCCTTCTGAGCCTCTTTCTCCACCCATTATGCAGCTGAGGGCTAAGCCCTCTCTTATCTGACCATTCCCTAGGCAGCATGTCTGGGCCCAGTCTCCCAAGGTCTTTCCCACATGCCATTACACGCCATGACAGTGAACAGGGCCTGGATATGTCTAATGGTCCTCCTCTGACCCCGGGGCTGGTCAAAGCTTGACCCCAGCCAAATCCAAGGTGTGAACAAGTAAGAAGAAAAGAAGAGATAGGAACAAGAGGGATTGGACAATTTTCGTCCCGTCTCCCACCTCCCCTTTTTGGGGAAGGTGGTTGAGGAAGTGGTGGCGTTGCAGCTCCAGAGGATTCTGGATGATACAGATTATCTAGACCCCTTTCAGTCAGAGTTCAGGCCGGGATATGGGGTGGAAACTGCATTGGTCGCACTTACAGATGATCTCTGGTGGGAGCGGGATGGAGGCAGTGCATCCATCCTGGCTCTTCTTGACCTCTCAGCGGCTTTCGATACCATCGACCATGGTATCCTTTTGGGACGGCTCAGGGAGTTGGGGGCGGGCGGCGTGGTTTTGCGCTGGTTCGCCTCCTTCCTCCGAGACCGGTCCCAATCGGTGGTAATAGGAGATGAGAGGTCCAACCCTCGGCCCCTACTTTGTGGGGTGCCGCAGGGTTCGGTTCTCTCCCCTCTCTTATTTAATATCTACATATCTCTTGTGAGTGATCACAAGAGATCTCACCCGCTGGGTGAGATCATCCGCCAACACGGGATGAGGTATCAATATGCTGATGATACTCAATTATATATCTCCATCCTGGGTGAGGTAAGTGATGCAGTGGCTGCCCTTTCTCAGTGTCTGAAGGCTGTGGGGGCCTGGATGGGGAACAACAGGCTTCAGCTGAACCCTGGTAAGACGGAGTGGCTGTAGATTGATGGTCCCTCGAGACAGGGAGTTGTCATCTTTAGATCTGGATGGGGTGGCACTACCCCGTGCAGATACAGTGCGGAACCTGGGGGTCCTTCTGGACTCACGACTCCTGCTTGAAGAGCAGGTGGCAGTCATGGCCAGAAGGGCGTTTGTACAACTTCGAGTTGTACGCCAGCTACGCCCTTTCCTGGACCGAGACGCCCTCCGTACAGTCACTCATGCCCTGGTCATCTCCCATATAGACTATTGCAATGCGCTCTACATGGGGCTACCCTTGAAGAGTATCCGGAAGCTTCAACTGGTCCAGAATACAGCTGCGCGCGCAGTTATGGGTGCCCCAAGATCGGCACATGTGACACCTCTGCTGCACGAGCTGCATTGGTTACCAGTTTGCTTCCGGGTGCAATTCAAGGTGTTGGTAGTCACCTTTAAAGCCCTACATGGCATGGGACTAGGTTACCTAAGGGACCGCCTCATCCCCAGAACGTCAACCTGCCCCACCCGGTTACGCAGAGAGGGCTTGCTACGGACCCCGTCTGTAAGAGAGCTTCATCTGACGGGGTCCAGGAGGCGGGCCTTCTCTGCAGTGGCACCCGCCCTCTGGAATATTCTGCCCCTGGAGGTGAGGCAAGCCCCCACACTTATGACCTTCCGAAAGCAATTGAAGACCTGGCTCTGCCACCTCGCTTGGGATGGGAAGATCCTCATGGGGATGGCTTGCGCCGTAGAGTTCTTTTAAATATGACATCAGAGCCTCTTGGGCTTTATATATTTTTAATTAATTTATGGTTAGTTATATTTATTTATTTATTTTATTTATTTATCGTATTTATACCCCGCCTATCCCCTCCCTAATGGAGGACTCTAGGCAGCTTACATACAGATATAAATTCATATATTTATACAACGATATATATATATAACAATGTTACCGCGCGTTAGGGAGGGGGCGAGGGAACCGACTCTTCTTCCACAGGTATCGGACTACATGCCCCAGAATACCTCGCTTCCGAGCCGGCTGCTGACGTCCTGGAAGTTGTCATTTCGGGATCCGCCGTCCTCCGCCGCCGTCCACGGGAATCGCCAGGTCTTCTTCGGTCCAAGGGCGACCCTCCGAAAGGACGCCAGCAAATTTTCCCACGTAAGTGGTACCCATTTATCTACTTGCCTTAGCTTTCGAACTGTTGGGTTGACAGGAGCTGGGGCAAGTGGCGAGAGCTCACCTCGCCATGCGGATTCGAACCGCCGACCTTATCGTCGGCAATCTAACGGCTCAGCGGTTTAACCCGCTGAGCTACCGCGCCCCTCTATATACTGTATATTGTTTATTGTATTTTATATGTTTTTATATGTTTTAATTGCTAACTTGTTGTAAACCGCCTAGAGTCCCCTCTGTGGGGGGAGATGGGCGGTGATATAAGTTGGAGAAATAAATAAATAAATAAAAATAAATAAACAAGACTCCTTGGATGGAGTCCAGCCCCAAGGCCTCCAGAACCCTGGTGCTAACTGTTCAATGCTTGTTTTCCAAATGTGGGGAAAATAGGAGGAGGAAGGAGTATTAGGTATGTTCGCCACCTTGAGTTATTTATAAAAAAATAATAATAAAGGTGGGACAAAAATAAATAAATAAACAAACAAACAAACAAACAAATAAATATGAGGCTCCTGATAGATTTAATGAATTTGGAGGGCCCATTAAGCGGTCGTTGTATAAGCGCCTATTAAAACAGCACCTAACTGCGGGCTGTTTACAAGGCTCGAACAGTCGGAGCATCAGCAATCTTCCGCCAGCCGTTCGTTCCAGCGAAACACCCACAAAAAGTCCTGTGCCATCCTGGAGATGGAAACAACAGTTGCTTTGCTGAGGTTTCCCAGAACGGAGCCCGTCCCCCTGGTTGAGCTGTGCCAGGAATGATAGAAAAGGTGGAGGAGAGAAAGAGAGCAATGCAGCCCACAAGGGTTGAGGAGCTGTGGTCTGCATCGCTGAGAAGACTCAGCGAAATTCTACAAACTGTGGCTTCTCTCCGTATTCCAGATACAGGACGTAAATCCAGCTGGATCCACTGGAATCCACTCCACTGGGTCAGCCCTTCGAGGTAGTCCAGACAGGAAACCAAAAACGTGAGTACTAACACTACCTTTATTTTAAGGTTACAGTAACAGAATCTTGCTAGTCTGAAAGTATTTCTCCACTCCCTTGCTTTTACTTCCCAGGGAACTAAGGGTCCCTTCCGAGACGCTTCCCACGCCCCATTTCCTTCTGAGGTCTCAGCTGCCTCTTATCTGACCGTTGTTTAGGCTGTGGCTCTTCCTCCTGTCTCCCAAGGTCATTCCCACAGACCATTACACTCCCCAAGATTCAGACAGTTTCCTCCTAGCGTGCAAAGTGGAATTTGGCTCAAGATCTGGCTCTGTTCAACTCCTGTCAGCCTTGCGAGGTAGTCCAGACCAGGAGCACACCCTAGCTACTAGGTACTAGCTCTACCTTTATTGTAAGGTTACATTAACAGAATCTTGCAAGTCTGAAAGAACATCTCTCCCCCCTTGCCTTTACAGTCCAAGAAAGTAAGGAGGGTCCCTTCTGAGACAATTGCCACACCCCCATTCCTGCTGCAGGCTCAGCTGCCTCTTATCTGACCGTTGCCTAGTCTGCGGCTCTTCCTCCTGTTTCCCAAGGTCATTCCCACAGACCATTACAACTATTGCCAAGCATACAGCTATCATCCAAACACCGCCAAGGGCAAATTGTTTTAGCCAGCAGACACTCACAACAGAGCTACAAGTTCCCGCACGGCACAATTACCATCTGAGTTAAGACAATGCAACTGCGATTTTCACTTAACGTGGGATGCCCAAACAAATCAGCTGCATTTTGACTGACGGTGATGTCCTGATTCATATGACATGTGGAGACAGGGGGTGGGTTCTCACACAAAGCAGAAATTACCCAGCTCCATTTTAGCCTAGTTGAATATATTGTATGTATTGAGGAGGTATTGTTCCCACCCCGCCAATTCGCCACTAGAGGAATTGGGTCCTTGGGGAAAAACAATCCTCATTCCCACTCTATCAGATTCTTGGATGCAGGAATGGTTCCTCAAGTGATCCCAGATCAGCTGGACAATATTTTTATTTCAATCACAGTTGTAGAAAACACAAAATTCCCCAGTGTCATTGGGAGTCGGGCAGCATACAAGTTTAATACAATTATTATTAATAAAATGCTCCAATAGGGTTTGCAGGGGTGCGGTTGAGATGCCCAACGCTCTTGATGTGTGTTTTTTTTTTAATCAAGGAAAACTGAAAAGGAAAGGGGCCAGGAATTCTGAAGCAGTCGACCAAGAGGGAATTGCAAGATTTTCCAGAGGTTGGGAGATGTTCTTTGAGACATCTGCTGCCCTCGGCAATGCTTCACAGGATGGGGGAAGGAGTTGCCAAAAATAAGGGAATCAGGAGGACCAATCAATGCAACCTGCTGAATTCCTATTTTCTGCACTGCTTACCTGCTGCTTCTCATCATGGATGGGAATGAGCTAAACCTGTGTTTCTCAACCTTAGCTACTTTAAGATGTCTGGACTTCAACTCCCAGAATTCCCCAGCCAGCCATGCTGGCTGGGGAATTCTGGGAGTTGAAGTCCAGACATCTTAAAAGTGGCTAAGGTTGAAAAACACGGAACTAAACCCTAGAAAGGGAGCAGGTTGACCATCCCATCTTCCTCAATCCCCAACAGTCCTAGCCAGCCGTGACGGATAATGGGAATTAGTCCAACAACATCTGGAGGACGACTGTTTGCTGCAGGCCGTGAAGCTTAATGTCTCCGCCAAAAATGCTTTGCAGATTTGATGAGCAGCAACAGCAGCAGCAGCTGGAAAAGTGCTCTGTCTTGGGGCATCTTAAAGACGAACCAATTTATGTCGGCAGAAGCTTTTGTGAACTGCAGGGCTGCAGTTCATAAACAGGCGGGCCCTCGTAAATTTGCTGGGCCTTAAGGGGCGGCGAGCTCAGAGTTGGCCACAGAAGGGGTGGATTGCCTTCTCCCCAATCTTCTCAAATTAAGAAGCAAAACGGAGCCCTCCTGGTTTCGATAGCTGTGCTTTTTCGGTGGAAGGACCAAGGATTTCAAGGTCTCTAGCAAATAAATGCCAGTTTGGTCTAGTGGTTAAGGTGCTGGGCTAGAAACCAAGAGTCTGAGAGTTCTAGTCCCGCCTGAGGCACGAAAGCCGGCTGGGTGACCTTGGGCCAATCCCTGTCTCTCAGCCCTAGGAAGGAGCCAATGGCAAACCGGGAGACAGAGTTCTAGTCCCGCCTTAGGCATGCAAGCCAATTGGGTGACCTTGGGCGAATCACTATCTCTCTCAGCCCTAGGAAGGAGCCAATGGCAAACCAGGAGTTGCAAGTCTGAATGCACCTCCCCCTTCCTTGCCTTCATCCTAAAGAGAACTAGGGAGGGTCAAGTCTGAGACGCTTTTTCAAATTATGTTCCTGCTTTGGGCTCAGAGTTCTCTTATCTGACCGTTGTCTTGGTTGCGGCTCTTCCTTCTGTTCCTCGAGGTCATTCTTACAGCCCATGACATACTATAGCTTTACAGTAAAAGTAGCATCAGCACCCATAACTTTAGTTTCCTAGTCTGGTCTACCTTGAAGGGCTGGCATCCCCAAGATGGAAAACTTCACCCCACAGCAAAGCCAGTGCCTTCTGCCTCCTCGGGCCGCAGAGCTGCCCTACTCCGCTCTGAGCAGAGAGTTGCATCTTCTCCTCTAAATCCAGCCATTTGCTCAGACCCACCCCTCGCACGGCCAGTGGCTGGCCCTCCCCGTATTTCCTTTGACCCCTTCCTTCCTGCGCCTCCAGCAGAGCGATTCTGCTGCAGAGGGCAACGGTGGCTCGATTTCTTCTTTTCCAAGGCAAGCGAGCTCTTGTAGGTCAGCTTTGCCTACGCCTATAACAAATGCTGATTAATGGAGAAGAGCGCCTCCTTTGCGGCTCATTATCTTCACAGCTGCGGTGACACCATCCTCTTTTACAATTTCACGCAGGACATAAAAGTGGAAATATTTTTGGCTTGCGTAAGGAGCCAGCTATGAATATCCAACCAAGCCCCTATTATTAATTCATTGCCATTCATTTTAAAGAGACACTGAGGGAGAACACGTTTTGCTTCTCCCTGAAAAGGAGGACAGGGTCGGTCCAGCCTGCCTTCGCAGGGAAGGAGCAGGCCGGACCTCAACCCGTCACCTGGGAAGGCTCTGACACTCGGAGGACCCCTTCACACAACATGCTGAACCTGAGTTCCTGAATTAAACAATTTTCGGAGTTTGTATGTAGCGTTGGACCACGGAGCTGCAAAAAAAAATCTCATCAAGATGATTTACATGAGGCAAGCGGCCCTACAAACACAGCCACTAGGTCTGCAGCTGGTCTGGTTAAGTGACAAACGTAGAATCCTCGAGCTGGGAGGACCCATCGAGGGCGAACTCAAAGCCATCCCAACTCAGGGGATTCGCTGATGCCCCACTCAGGCATCCAAGAGGATTGACATGAACCATTTGCCCAATGCCTCGCTGGACCACATGTGCCCTGCCTACCATCTGTGGTGGAAAGATGAATGGAGCCATTGTGCCAAGGGAAGGTCCCCACCAAGGCCCAACTAGGGTGACTGTCTTCCTTTGCTGAGTCAGCGGTGTGTGTGTGTGTGTGTGTGTGCAATTTCCCTCCTTTGTTTCTGCTTCAGCTGTGAATTCACAGGAAGAAGAGGAAACTGGGAAAGGAAGACATGGTGGACATGAATGCCGTACCGGCGGCAAAGAGAGGTGTACTCCAGACAAACTCTGCCACGGCCATGGGGGTGACTAGATGACCTCTAGGGTTCCACGGTCTGTATAAACCTGTGGCACATAGCACCTCCCAAAGACACGGAGGGGCTTTGCAACCTGGTTCAGGGTCCAGAATCCTTGTACCACACCTGCCTCTCTCTGGGCCCGCAGGGCACCGGGCGCCGTCTGCGGCGAATCCCCGCTTTTCCGACTCGGATGCCCCAGAACGATGCCCCCTTGCTGCCGTTTTGTTCCTCCCATGCAAAACTACAAAACTACTGAGTCACTTGTTGCGATGGGCGGCTATAGAAATAAAATCAAGTATCAGATCAAATATCAAATCAAATCCCAGGAAATGCCATCCATTTCAGGTGCAAAGCATTGGGTCCCCGTTTGCGGGCGGGGACTTGGGGCTACGGAAGAGAGCACAGGCTCAGGTTGGGGGGAGGGGGGGTTGCTTTTGGAAAACTGCAGCAGGGGGGAGAAAGACGGGAATTAAAGGGATCGGATTTGGATCTTGCAAATTCCGGGGAGCCTGTCTCATCTGAATGCCGCTGCCGGCCCTCACTGCCAGGAATGCACACCGCGGCATCGCATCCTCCTTGTTTCCTGCTTGGGGCTGTCATATTATATCCACACACTGCCTCTCATGCAAAGGAATAATTTCCAAAGGTTAAGCACTAGATAAACGACCGAGGTTCCCACACCCTTCAAGTGGTTGCCTTTGATTATTGCGGGGGGGGGGGGGGGGAGGGAGGGGGAGCCTCACACAACATCTGTCCACTGGTGCTCCTGCCAGGATTCAAAGTGGCCCCAGAGGCAAGAAGTCTCTGGATCAGCTGATCCCTGATGGTTCAGCAGGGTCCCTGGCCCCATCCTGCTCGATTCCGTTGGCACATTTTTCACTGTCACAGCCTGGATGCACAACGAATTCATCATTACAATTTGAAAGGAAAAGGAAAAGGGAAGGGGGAGAGGGAGGATGGAGTGTGGGAGGGGGAAGAAGGAAGGAAGGAAGGAAGGAAGGAAGGAAGGAAGGAAGGAAGGAAGGAAGGAAGGAAGGAAGGAAGGAGAGTGAGGAAGGGAGGAATGGAGGAACAGAGGAAGGGAGGAATGAAGGAAAGACAGAGAAAGAGGGAGGGAGGGAGGGAGGGAGGGAGGGAGGGAGGGAGGGAGGGAGGGAGGGAGGGAAGGAAGGAAGGAAGGAAGGAAGGAAGGAAGGAAGGAAGGAAGGAGAGACAGAGAAAGAGGAAGGAAGGAAGGAAGGAAGGAAGGAAGGAAGGAAGGAAGGAAGGAAGGAAGGACAGAGAAAGAGGGAGGGAGGGAGGGAGGGAGGGAGGGAGGGAGGGAGGGAAGGAAGGAAGGAAGGAAGGAAGGAAGGAAGGAAGGAAGGAGAGACAGAGAAAGAGGAAGGAAGGAAGGAAGGAAGGAAGGAAGGAAGGAAGGAAGGAAGGAGGGAAGGGGAAGAAAGGAAGGAAGGAAGGAAGGAAGGAAGGAGAGTGAGGAAGGGAGGAATGGAGGAACAGAGGAAGGGAGGAATGAAGGAAAGACAGAGAAAGAGGGAGGGAGGGAGGGAGGGAGGGAAGGAAGGAAGGAAGGAAGGAAGGAAGGAAGGAAGGAGAGACAGAGAAAGAGGAAGGAAGGAAGGAAGGAAGGAAGGAAGGAAGGAAGGAAGGAAGGAAGGAAGGAAGGAAGGACAGAGAAAGAGGGAGGGAGGGAGGGAGGGAGGGAGGGAAGGAAGGAAGGAAGGAAGGAAGGAAGGAAGGAAGGAAGGAGAGACAGAGAAAGAGGAAGGAAGGAAGGAAGGAAGGAAGGAAGGAAGGAAGGAAGGAAGGAAGGAGGGAAGGGGAAGAAAGGAAGGAAGGAAGGAAGGAAGGAAGGAGAGTGAGGAAGGGAGGAATGGAGGAACAGAGGAAGGGAGGAATGAAGGAAAGACAGAGAAAGAGGGAGGGAGGGAGGGAGGGAGGGAGGGAGGGAGGGAGGGAGGGAGGGAGGGAAGGAAGGAAGGAAGGAAGGAAGGAAGGAAGGAGAGACAGAGAAAGAGGGAGGGAGGGAGGGAGGGAGGGAGGGAAGGAAGGAAGGAAGGAAGGAAGGAAGGAAGGAAGGAGAGACAGAGAAAGAGGAAGGAAGGAAGGAAGGAAGGAAGGAAGGAAGGAAGGAAGGAAAGACAGAGAAAGAGGGAGGGAGGGAGAGAGGGAGGGAGGGAGGAACAGAGGAACAGAAGAACTCTCCCGTTGGGGGAGTTGGGCGGTCATATAAATTTAAATAATAAATAAATAAAATAATAAAGGAAGGGAGGGAGGGAGGGAGGGAGAAGGAAGGAAGGAAAGGAAGAAAGGCAAGAGAGAGAAGGGAGGGAGGGAGGGAGGGAGGGAGGGAGGGAGGGAAGGAAGGAAGGAAGGAAGGAAGGAAGGAAAGAGAGAGAGAGAGAAGAATGGATGGAAGAAGGAGAAGGAAGGAAGGAAGGAGGAAGGAAGGAAGGAAGGAAGGAAGGAAGGAAGGAGTGTGGGAGGGGAGGAAGGAAGGAAGGAAGGAAGGGAGGGAGGGAGGGAGGGAGGGAGGGAGGAAGGAAGGAAGGAAGGAAGGAAGGAAGGGAGTAATGGAGGAACAGAGGAAGGAAGGAAAGACAGAGAAAGAGGGAGGGAGGGAGGGAGGAACAGAGGGAAGAGAAGAACTCTCCCGTTGGGGGAGTTGGGCGGTCATATAAATTTAAATAATAAATAATTAAATAAATAATAAAAGGGAGGGAGGGAGGGAGGAAGGAAGGGAGGAAGGAAGGCAAGAGAGAAGGGAGGGAGGGAGGGAGGGAGGGAAGGGAGGGAGGGAGGGAGGGAGGAAGGAAGGAAGGAAGGAAGCAAGGAAGGAAAGGAAAGGAAAGGAAAGGAAAGGAAAGGAAAGGAAAGGAAAGGAAAGGAAAGGAAAGGAAAGGAAAGGAAAGGAAAGGAGGAAGGCAAGAGAGAAGGAAGGGAGGGAGGAAGGGAAGGAAGGAAGGAAGGAAAGAAGGAAGGAAAGAAGGAAGGAAGGAAGGGAGGAGAGTGAGGAAGGGAGGAACGGAGGAAGGAAGGAGGGGGAAGGAAAGAAGGCAAGAGAGGGAGGGAGGGAGGGAGGGAGGGAGGGAGGGAGGAATCAAGCAACCCCCAATGTAAATTCCAGAGCTGTTGGTTTGGAGGGGATAGGAAAGAAATATGGCTACCAGGATGATTACATTATAAGTTTGTTTGGAAACAGGAGGAAGTAACTATTACCAGAGACAAACCAAACATTTAGCAGCCCTAAAAATGTCTCTGTGCTAATAAGAGCCTTCTAAGGAGCACCTAGAAGGCCCATCCTTCTAGAACGTGAGGTGCACCGTGCCTCCTTTTGCGCTGAGAAGTTTCTGGGATCCCCCACCCATCTCTCATGGCCCCCGGCGCTCCTCCAGACACCCCTTTGGAAGAATCCACTGAACGCGCTGTCATAAAGTATCATGCTTAGTTTTGAGTCTGTGCAGGGCGCCACCAGCCCCGGGGTTTGTACACGGGCACTTACGGGCTTAACGCAAAGGGTTAACCGAGGCAATGGTTGCTTATTCAACAAAGCACTACGAAGGCCAAGAGCGGTTCGGCTTCCGGGCCTTTTGGGATGACAAACTGCTGCCCATCGTCCGCGGCACATCAGCTCTCCCCACCCCTCTGGGCCCAGAGGGGCTTGCGTTTAATATGCTGGTTTAATTTTTCAACAGCTACTTCTCTCGTCTCTGGGAAATTCTCATACTAAAGCCTTGGCGCAGACTTGGACGTCGCAGGAAGTGGAACTAAGCCCGTGGCTGATTACTTGGTGCTTCTATGTTATTTATATTCGCCGTAATTGGAAAAGTTGGAGGGGGAAACGGCGTATGCGGTGGCATTCGGGACATGCGTGCATCCATTACAGAAGTTTAAACCCCCATTCCTTCCTCCTGAGGGAAGAATCGCACAAGAACGGACAGCTGGATTGCCGACCGTCTCACCCAAACAAATAAATAAATAATGTCCCTGCTTTCCCCACAGAGAAACCGCAATTCCCAAGGTATCATGGTTAAACTGGCCTGGTAAGAAATCTGCAGAGGTATGGCAATGTCAATTTTCCCCCAACCCCGTTCAATGCCAATTTTTTTTTTTTTTTTGAGATCTACATTAAAACAGTATTTTTAGAGACAGGCGTAAAGATAGCGCAGCATTTCTTAAAAGTCTTCACAATATTGTCTGTAGCTTGAATCATGTCAACTGGATTTCTACTTTCTCAGTGGAAGAATTTCCTCATTTCCACTGAGAAAATAGAAATCCAGTTGACATGATTCAAGCTACAGACAATTCCACCTGGATGACTGAGAACCTTCATAGACTCTTCACAATATTCTCTTTATGCTCAGTTCACTGTATCTGAACCTTTCAGCTCTTGGTATTTGAGGGGAAGGGAAAGAAAGATGTTAAGGGGCCTCCTTGCCTTCCATTTATACCACTGATCACTAGAACATCTTCAGAAATGCACACTAAGTTGCATGCTATGAAGACACTTCCTCTGCTTCCTGTGCATAGGAACACAGAGAGATGGGCATGAATCCCCCAGATTAGCATCTCTTTGCAAGCCTGCCCATTTGATTGCCAAATTCCTTCTGCGCGAAAGCCTTTCATTGGTCCAGTTTCCTGGACAAGGCTGTCTGGCTTGATCCAAAAGCATCATGCAGCTGAAGCAGGCTTGAATGAGCCCTGATGATGTTACCTAGTCGGGTAACGAAACGTCTGCAGGCAAACAGCCAAGCACAGAGAGCACCAAGGGCTCCACATGCTTGAATGGGCAGCAGCCAGCTTCTAGGTCTTTGAACTAACCTGGTCAGCTGCTTGGCCAAAGGTGGAGGAGGTCAAAGGTGAAGGCGGGTGCATAGAAATTATAGACCGCTCTGCACTCACAAGGGGGAACTTCTTGCTCTTGATTGATTAGAGGTAGCCCTCACTTAACGACCACAATTGGGACCGGAATTTTGGTTGCTAAGCAAAGCGGTCATTAAACAAATCCGACCCGATTTTACGACCTTTTTTGCGGCTGTCATTAAGCAAATCACGTGGTTCCCCATTGATTTTGCTTACCAGAAGCTGGCTGGGAAGGTCGAAAATGGCGACCAAGTGACCGAGGGGCATTGTGACGGTCCTAAATGTGAACTGGTTGCCAAGCGCCCAAATTGTGATCACGTGACTGTGGGGATGCTGCGACGGTCATAAGTGTGAGAGCCAGTCATAAGTCGTTTTTTCCATTACCGTTGTAAGTCTGAACCGTCACTAAACAAATGGTTGTTAAGTGAGAACTACCTGTAGATTTGTATGCTGCCAACTTCATTCCAACTCATGGTGGCCCTTACAATGTCCATGCTCCATAGACAATATAAGCAATGCAGGAATTGAGGACTAAATTGACCTACAATCCACATTCATTCCCCCTTGAATCCCCCCTTGAGGCTGTCAAGAACCAGAACTTGAAGTGCCTCCAGACTGGCTCAGTTTTGGTTGCTACCTCTTTCAGCAGAAACATGAGTGGAGCTATCACGTGTCTTGGCTTGTCCTTCAGTGATGGTGGAAAGGGAGAAGGTCTGAGAATACGGGAGGATCCTGGCTTGAGGATCTGAGTGGCTGGAGGGGTTAGATCCATGGGCCAGAGGTTCTCCCATCATTGGCCCAAAGGGGCCCTCAACTTTCAACTCAACTTTCTTGGGAGAAGCTTCCAGGAATGTCTACTACCTTCCAAAGAAGAGGAGACAAATCAACGGAGCGGAGATGGAAAAGGAAAGATGGTTTTCTTCAAGTATGTGAAGGGTGCCACGTATAAGATGGGACAGAATTATTTTAGAGGAGAGGAAAAGGGATCAAATTACAAGGAAGTCAATTTTGGCTGGACACCAGAAAGAATTTCCTAATGGGAAGAACTGTTCCACAGAGGAAGAGTTGCCTCAGGAGGTGATGGATTCTCCTTGCTGGAGGTGTTCAAACAGAGGCTGATGACCATCTGTCGAGCGTGATACAGTGATGGATTCTTGCATTGCAAAAGTAGTTAGACTTAATTATCTCTGAGGCCCCTTCTAACACTTACACTGTATGATTCTATGAAAAGTGGAACCCTGCTGATTCTATCTAGCCTGTTGATTCGGAGCAGTCTACCACTGAATGCCAGCGGTTGAGAAGGAACCGCAGGCAAGGACCATCTCGTGGATTTTTATTAAGCATTCTAGAGAAGCGACACTGGATTCTGGTCCATATCTAAGAAAAGTGTAACAGCATCTGGTATAATCCATCCTTCAAAGGAAGGAGACTCAAGGCTTGGCTGATGCCTGCGAGGAAAATCTTCCAGCCACAACATCTTGTTCTGGGTAGAAAGAATGGGCAAAATGTGAATGTAAGAAACACAGACCATTCTTGCCACCCTCTGAGGCAGATAAAATGGAGGAAACACTTGCTTGCCCCTCTTAGCTATTTGTAAAGAGCTGAACTTCCAGAAGAACTCTAGAACCTTAAGAGTTTGAGGAGTCCAAATTGAGGGATGCAGGGATGTAGGGACTTCATGCCTAAGGCGGGACTAGAACTCTCAGTCTCCTGGTTTGCCATTGGCTCCTTCCTAGGGCTGAGAGACAGGGACTGGCCCAAGGTCACCCAGCTGGCTTTCATGCCTAAGGCGGGACTAGAACGCTCAGCCTCCTGTTTGCCATTGGCTCCTTCCTAGGGCTGAGAGAGAGTGATTGGCCCAAGGTCACCCAATTGGCTTTCACACCTAAGGCAGGACTAGAACTCTCAGTCTCCTGAGAGGAATCCAAATTGAGGGATGGAACACATCCAGAAATGGGGAACTCTGGTTCATTGTTTCTGCTGTCACACAGCTTGCTAGGAAACCTTTCCCAACGTTCAACTGGCACTTCCCTTCTTGCCACCCATCACCATTGATCACTGCTGCTCCCTACCACCCTTGAGCCAATAAAAAGCGACAGCTGCCAACCCCTATCCGCCCCTCCCCTCTGCTGCATCTTGTTCTGACTCGCCGACAAACAGCACTGTCCTGATTGGGTGTGCACAGCCCATGATAAGGGAAACCATTGGTTGATTCCTCCTGGCTTGGTGGTTACCCGATGGGGGTGCCAATCACGGCACTGCCGCAGTCACAGCTCTGACGCGAGGGTGGTGAAGTGTAACTGAACATGCACATTTAGCAGCTGTTGCTGGATGCTGTTGGATTAAGGGGGGAAAGACCACTTGAACCCCAGCACAGCTAATAATGATTTTTTTTTTAATCTGTTCGATCGTGTTTGAATTGCCTGGACAAGTCCCTGCAGTTTTCTTGGCAAGGTTTTTCAGAAGTGGTTTGCCATTGCCTCCTTCCTAGGGCTGAGAGACATGGACTGGCCCAAGGTCACCTTAGGCTTCATGCCTAAGGCGGGACTAGAACTCTCAGTCTCCTGGTTTGCCATTGGCTCCTTCCTAGGGCTGAGAGACGGACTGGCCCAAGGTCACCCAACTGGCTTTCACACCTAAGGCAGGACTAGAACTCTGTCTCCTGGTTTGCCATTGGTTCCTTCCTAGGGCTGAGAGAGAGTGATTGGCCCAAGGTGACCCAACTGGCTTTCACACCTAAGGCAGGACTAGAACTCTCAGTCTCCTGGTTTGCCATTGGTTCCTTCCTAGGGCTGAGAGAGAGTGATTGGCCCAAGGTCACCCAACTGGCTTTCACACCTAAGGCAGGACTAGAACTCTCAGTCTCCTGGTTTGCCATTGGTTCCTTCCTAGGGCTGAGGGACAGGGACTGGCCCAAGGTCACCCAATTGGCTTTCATGCCTAAGGTGGGACTAGAACTCTCCATCTCCCGGTTTGCCATTGGTTCCTTCCTAGGGCTGAGAGAGAGTGATTGGCCCAAGGTCACCCAACTGGCTTTCACACCTAAGGCAGGACTAGAACTCTCAGTCTCCTGGTTTGCCATTGGTTCCTTCCTAGGGCTGAGAGAGAGTGATTGGCCCAAGGTCACCCAACTGGCTTTCACACCTAAGGCAGGACTAGAACTCTCAGTCTCCTGGTTTGCCATTGGCTCCTTCCTGGGGCTGAGAGACAGGGACTGGCCCAAGGTCACCCAGCCGGCTTTCGTGCCTAAGGCGGGACTAGAACTCTCAGTCTCCTGGTTTGCCATTGGCTCCTTCCTAGGGCTGAGGGACAGGGACTGGCCCAAGGTCACCCAATTGGCTTTCATGCCTAAGGTGGGACTAGAACTCTCCATCTCCTGGTTTGCCATTGGCTCCTTCCTAGGGCTGAGAGAGAATGATTGGCCCAAGGTCACCCAATTGGCTTTCATGCCTAAGGTGGGACTAGAACTCTCCATCTCCTGGTTTGCCATTGGCTCCTTCCTAGGGCTGAGAGAGAATGATTGGCCCAAGGTCACCCAATTGGCTTTCATGCCTAAGGTGGGACTAGAACTCTCCATCTCCTGGTTTGCCATTGGCTCCTTCCTAGGGCTGAGAGAGAATGATTGGCCCAAGGTCACCCAATTGGCTTTCATGCCTAAGGTGGGACTAGAACTCTCCATCTCCTGGTTTGCCATTGGCTCCTTCCTAGGGCTGAGAGAGAATGATTGGCCCAAGGTCACCCAATTGGCTTTCATGCCTAAGGTGGGACTAGAACTCATGGTCTCCCAGTTTCCAGCCTGATGCCTTAACCGCTACACCAAACTGGCTCTAATAATGATTTAAGCCTCTCTTATTCAGGGCACGGGACAAGATGAAGATAATATAACAAAGATACGTCAGGGAAAAAAGGATATTTAATGTTTAAAAGTGTTTTTAATGTTGTTCATTTTATGGCTTGTTTTTTATTATACGCTGCCCAGTCACGTTTTGTGAAATGGGCTATATAAATATCATTCATTCATTCATTCATTCATTCATTCATTCATTCATTCATTCATCATTCATTCATTCATTCAATGAATGAATGAATGAATGAATGAATGAATGAATGAATGAATGAATGAATGAATGAAATGTTTGAACCATGACTTGATGCAAGTGGGGAACTGGCCTTAAACAGATTATTCCATGTCCTACACTCAGATGTACAAGTGACTTTCTCAGTTCCTTTCATCTGTCCTCTATTAGTTCCCTGTTCATCCTAGCTGCCCTTCTCCAAACTTCTTCCAGTTTCTGAATTCTTCATATTGCAGACTCACGTTCAGTTTACAACCTTCCCAAGATCCTTTTTACAAAGTATTATTAGGAAACAACTTGGAATTTGTCTCTCTTAGATTTCATCCTGTAACTCTGAACCTATTTCATTCAGAAATGTTTGCTATCCCCAGACCTGTTCTCTAGTCCAGAATCGCAAACGATACGGAAAAGGGACGTAAATTACCGGAGGTCAGATTCAGTTGAACGTTAGGAAAAATCTCCTCTTGAAGGTGGTGACAGTAGCTATCCAACAGGGAGACTTTCATCTGGATTCCTGCCTTTCCAGTTTGGAATTATGTGATGGGGACTGCTAATATTTTAGAGATCAGGTTAAACCTGAGAGCAATATCCGAACTAAAGAGATGTCATCTGCCAATTAAACATCTGTCTCTGCTGGCTACTCCTGTTTTCCACTTTATTCCTTCCTTCCTTCCTTCCTTCCTTCCTTCCTTCCTTCTTTCCTTCCTTCCCCTTCCTTCTTTCCTTCCTTCCCCTTCCTTCCTTCCTTCCTTCCCCTTCCTTCCTTCCTTCTCCTTCCCTCCTTTCCTTCCTTCCTTCCTTCCTTCCTTCCTTCCTTCCTTCCTTCCTTCCTTCCCCTTCCTTCCTTCCTTCCTTCCTTCCTTCCTTCCTTCCTTACCCTTCCTTCCTTCCTTCTCCTTCCCTCCTTTCCTTCCTTCCTTCCTTCCTTCCTTCCTTCCCCTTCCTTCCTTCCTTCTCCTTCCCTCCTTTCCTTCCTTCCTTCCTTCCTTCCTTCCTTCCTTCCTTCCTTCCTTCCTTCCCCTTCCTTACTTCCTTCCTTCCTTCCTTACCCTTCCTTCCTTCCTTCTCCTTCCCTCCTTTCCTTCCTTCCTTCCTTCCTTCCTTCCCCTTCCTTCCTTCCTTCTCCTTCCCTCCTTTCCTTCCATCCTTCCTTCCCCTTCCTTCCTTCCTTCTCCTTCCCTCCTTTCCTTCCTTCCTTCCTTCCTTCCTTCCTTCCTTCCTTCCTTCCTTCCTTCCTCTTCCTTCCTTCCTTCCTTCCTTCCTTCCTTCCTTCCTTCCTTCCTTCCTTCCTTCCTTCCTTCCCCTTCCTTCCTTCCTTCCTTCCTTCCTTCCTTCCTTCCTTCCTTCCTTCCTTCCTTCCCATGTAATTATTTTGGTAAAAAAATAAATAGCAGCGCCAGTTGCATTCCCCTGCTCTCTGTGCATGGCATTGCTTTTCAGGTGGGGTCAAGTTAAACCTGAAGGACAGCTAAGAATTAAAAAAGCAATTTGAGTTAGAAATTCCATCAGATTCTTTACTATGGAGTGTGGGGGTTCACTTTATAAACAAGCCCTCCCCCAGATAAAGCACGAAACTAATAATGGTGCGCAATGCAATGAGAAGGCCTACCAAGTTGCTATAGCGATGGGTTCAAAGCATCCAGTTACTTATGGAAAATGCATGTTCAATTAGCGGGTAGCATTATTTTTAGGAAATTGCCTGCAAGATCTATCATTATTAATAGCAGTAATATTACTATTACAGGAGTTGTTATTATTACTTTGGCCATCCCACCCATCTGCTATCAGCACCATAGTCAAGCGGTTATTCCGTAACTGCATGGAATTCTCAAACTGGGTTAGAAAATAAAGACTGAGCGATTAGAATTAGCTGTTTCTACACAATTGCTCTGGAAAGCACTATGTAACTCCATGCTTGGCACTTCCGTGAAGAGTAGGGGGTTCACACCAACTTAGGAAGGCGGATGAGCACCTGTATGGATTCTTTGCAACATCCCTAATTTGTCCCTTCCTGAAAAAAAGTTACTAATTGTGGGATATATCTGGCCGATGTTGAGTTTGGAAGCTAGGCAGTGTCAGACGTGGTTCGTCCTTGGATGGGGGACCACCAGAAAACCTTCCACTTGCACCAGACTTCCCTTAGCTAGCCCAGCAATGAATTGCAAGAATAGATTTCCATGGACGTGAAAGCTCAGATACATTGGCGTGCTTTGGAAACGCTAGATAAGCCATTGCATAAGAATTCCAGGGATTGCTAATTCTGGCCGTTGACTGTAATTAAGGGCAGACTGACTGACCAGCTCCAGGGCCTGCAGTGAATCAAATGCAAAATCTACTTATAATGAAATCAAGATTCAAATTCTCCTGCCTGTTTCTCCTCCCCCCATGATGTAGTAAACTAGACCTGGTTTCCACCAGTCTCTTGTTTTGGTAATGGACTGGACCTGTAGCAGACTGTTTGCCAGCGGCCATCTGAGAACTGGCTCTCACAGCTGATAAGCTAGACTTGAAAGTCCAACCTGGATGAAGGCAATGGCCAGCTATTTTTCACATAGCGTGCAATTCAACTTTGGAATTCGCTACCATGAGATACGGCGCTGGCTACCAGCCTGACTGGCTTCTAGAAAGGGTTGGACCAATTCATGGAAGTCATGGGGATCAAAGGCTCTTAGCTTTGACGGCAGTGGGACTGCCTCTGAAGGCCATCTGCTGGGAGACTCCATGGGCAGTTGGTTGGCCATTGTGAGAATGGACCCCTGGGCTAGATAGGCCAGGGGTCCAGTCCTCCTTATGTTCTTATGTTCATTTCCATGGTTGCTAAGAAAACTACACAGCTGTGGCCACGAAAATACCAGGAGTGAAGCTTGACCTGAAGGAGATGTTAATTGAAGGGTGAGTAGCTGTAGCTACCAAGACTACATGAGGCCTGCAAAGCCTCTTTTGAGAGCTTCTTGAGTCCCCTCCCTCTCTCCTTCCTTCCTTCCTTCCTTCCTTCCTTCCTTCCTTCCTCTTTCCGTCCTTCTTCCTTTCCTTCCTTCCTCGATGTCCTTCCTTCCTTCCTTCCTTCCTCCCTCCCTCCCTCCCTCCCTCCCTCCCTTCCTCCATGACCTACCTTCCTTCCTTCTCGTCCCTTCCCCTTCCTTCCCCTTCCTTTCTTTCTTCCCCTTCCTCCCTTCCCCTTCCCCTTCCTTCCTTCCTCTTCCTTTCTTCCTTCTCCTTCCTTCCTTCCTTCCTTCCTCCTTCCTTCCTTCCTCTTTCTGTCCTTCTTCCTCCAAGCCTTTCCTTCCTTCCTCCATGTCCTTCCTTCCTTCCTTCCTTCCTTCCTTCCTTCCTTCCTTCCATCCATCCATCCATCCATCCATCCATCCATCCATCCATCTCCAACAAAGGTTTCAAGCCAACCCTGAGGTCCATTAACATTTCCTGCTATCTTGGAGAAGGAAAGACACAGACACAGAAGTGTGTTTCAATTTTAAAATGGGCTTAATACAGCTTTTAAAACCAAAAACCCAGCATCTACACCTCGAAGAAGAGAAAGTCCAGCCCAGCCTCTGTGTAATATGTAGTCCGACCTACTTTGCTCCACTCCTTTAATTTCCTCCCCAATTCACTAAGTACAGCCTCAACCATCAAAAAGTTACACACTCTTCATCTCATAGTAAGAGATGGCTATTTTTAAAAGAAATCTAGTAACTTAGTAGATGACTTAACTTTCTTTCTTTGGGAAAATCTGTGTCTTGACACTCAGGTTGGCCAGAAAATATAGAGTCCTTCCAAAGTTTGATGGAAATGATACATAATTATTCCATCATTTGGGGTGGGAAACTGGATTTCACAAAGGCCAGGAATTCACGCTGACCACAGCCATTTTACCTTATAAGAGAAACAAAAGGAACTTAAATTCTTTTAATATCTCCAGTCACAAGGAAATTAGATTCGAGGGAAATCCAATCTCAGATTTAAAAGCCTCCTTCAGTCTGAGCCAGGAAAATAAACACTTTCCAGCCTAGAATTCAATGAACGACACAACTGCTGATTTTAGAGGCTCTAAGTCAACAGCAGGGACTGAGGGTGTCTGAGATTCTCTGCTCAGGTCCAGATGGTGTTTGGGAAGGAGCAGAAGGCTCAGCGAAGCCAAGCGGCTTTCTGTCCTGAGGCCAAACCTGGCCGCCCCGCAGTCTTTTGCCTAACCAAGAAGCTTCCAGATGTCTTGCAAGCATCTGTCGGCAGAAGAATGGCTCCAGGTGGATTGGGGTGGCCCACAGCAAAACTGAATTACTCCCATCTCCAGTCATCCTCCTAAAAGTCTCTTGGAGCACTCTGGCACGTTCTGCTGTGTGATGTCCTGCCAGAAGGACTTTGCTTCTTCTCCTCCCAGTCTGGACAGTTAGGGAACAATCCCTCCCTCCCTCCCGACTTCCCACCCACCCACCCTCCCTCTCTCCATCCATCCATCTCTCCATCTCTCCATCCATCCATCCATCCATCTCTCCATCCATCCATCCATCCATCATATCCATCTCTCCATCCATCCATCCATCCATCTCTCCATCCATCCATCCATCCATCCATCATATCCATCATATCCATCATATCCATCTCTCCATCCATCCATCCATCCATCCATCCATCCATCCATCCATCCATCCTATCCATCTCTCCATCCATCCATCCATCCATCCATCCATCCATCTCTCCATCCATCCATCCATCCATCCATCCATCATATCCATCATATCCATCTCTCCATCCATCCATCCATCCATCCATCCATCCATCCATCTCTCCATCCATCCATCTCCAACAAAGATTTCAAGCCAACCCTGAGAGCAAGCTTCATTCTACCCTCCTTGAATATTGAAGCCATTTGCTTCCACAGCATGACATGTTACATTATGACACAGAAACTCTCCTAGGCAAATACTGATGCTGAACAGGCATTTTGCAAAAGTGCTAAAGTAAAGAAAGAACCACTACGGCCATTCTAAGTCTGGAATCCAGAGCTTAGGTGGATCTGGCCTGACCATTTCTGGTGTCCATCTAGATTTGAATTATCAACCAGATATTATCTAGGCCAGTGTTTCTCAACCTTGGGCACTTTAAGCTGTGTGGACTTCAACTCCCAGAATTCCAATGCTTGCTAGGGAATTCTGGGAGTTGAAGTCCACACAGCTTAAAGTGGCCAAGGTTGAGAAACACTGGTCTAAGCATTTGATTTCTGATGATACTTAATTTCAGTGTGTAGTATTCAGTAGCTGAATAGACAGAGAAGATAGGTGGTTTGAGAGAGGGGTCAAGGAATCCATTTATGCCAACTTGGAAAATCCTTCCTTGAATAGAGGTGGGGGCCTCAGGCACAACCTCTCCCCCATCTTCCTCCCAGCTTTGTCTTCGGTGCCTAGGAAGATTAAGACCATTTCACAAGCTCAACAGCAGCATGGTGATCTTAACGATCCTCCTTTAGATGATAAAAGGACTTAAAATAACATCTCAATATAACCATGACCTAGCCCCAGGGGTAAGGTCACACAGCTACCTAGAAACATATTTAAGGATTCCCTTACTAACTTTGCTCAGACTGAAGAAGCTCCTTGGATAAGGAGCGAAACGTTTCCACTGAGAAAATAGAGATCCAGTTGACATGTTTAAAGAACTTAGTTTTCCAAATCAATGTTTTTCTTAACCAAGAGTAACATTCGCATCTGTGGCTGGAGAAACTGAAAATGACAAATATTTATAAATTAAAATAAAAACGGACAAATTGACAAATATTTCCTCCAGAAGTATATTTTCCCACCAACCCCCACCCCCACCCCACTTTCTAACCCTCCATTCAAGCAAACCGGAGTTTAAAAGCTTTGGCCATCCTCTCATCATCAAGGGTGTAACGCCAGCCAGTCTCTGGGAAATGGAAAAGCCAAGTTCATTTTCCTCCCAGGCATTCTTCTAATCTCAGGATGTGATTAGCAAAAAAGAAAAAAAAACCTGGCTGTGAACAGACCCATACACAGAGAGAAAGGAAGGAAAGAAATAGTATAATGAATTACTAAACTGCACTGAAATCAGGAAAACAATCAGGGATGGGGGGGGGGGGAACCTGCCCCTATTAATTGGACCTAATTGAGAATCCGGGCCAGCCTCTGTTTTGATTGTGAACCACAATTTCTAAGCGGAAACAATAAGAGTGCTTTCAGCTACCTGTGGAGAAGCCACGGCGGCGCAGTCAATCTTTGAAGGGGAAATAACACACTTGGCCTCTTCGCTCCCTTCTCCTTTCAGGCCCAGCTAATGCTCCTCGGATGCTTCCTTTAACCTCTCCTTCCTGCCCAATCTCTTGGATCTGGGGCTGCTAGATGAACAGAGGGCTCGGTTGAGCTTGATGCCAACGTGGATGTTGAGCTTGATGCCAACGTGGATGTTGAGCTTGATGCCAACGTGGATGTTGAGCTTGATGCCAACATGGAACTCCAGATTCATGGATGGGGCAAAATATTGGGGATCTGCAGGTCGAGTGGGACGTGATTTCTTCCTGACGTGGCCACAACAGTGTGATCGAAGCTTCACCTCTGCATAAAAAGTAAGGGAGCTTCGATCACACTGCCATCTTGATTTTTTTTACCACACCGTGTGGGCTGTGCTAAGGTCTGTTTTATCTCTCCTGCTTTGAGATGCTCTTCAAAGAGTTTCCTAACACTCTTGGCACACTGGCTGTTCTGGTGGAGGCAGTGACTTCTCATCAACATCAACATGCACGCGCACGCGCACACACACACACACACAGAGAGAGAGTTTCCTATTCCCATCTCCCTGAACTACCAGCCTGTGGCAGCAGACCAACAACTGGGACTTCAACACCTTCCTCTGCACCACTTTTGAGTCTTCGTTTTCATCTCTCCACTTTGATTTCCTTTCTTCTGGAGATGGTTGACCTCAAGCAACCAGGTTTTCTCCAAATGTGGTCTTCTGGCTCTACGAAAGGGAAGGGCCTCCTCGTCTCCCTTGACCTCGGTTGCCAGGCCCCTTGGGAGAAATTTCCAGGTGTGCAGGTACAGGCTTGCAGGGCAGGACAGTTATCAGAAGAGTTCCAAATGATGCCAGCAGGTAGACATGCAGTAGACCTGTTCCATCGCCTGGGAGAGCAACAAGATGCATCCCAAGACACCGAACTTCGGCAGAGGGCCTGGAATTGCATGCTGGCTGGGGAATTCTGGGAGTCGAAGTCCACGCATCTTAAAGTTGCTAAGTTTGAAAAATACTGTTCTGGGTGGCTTTTAATTAAATGAAATTAAGAAGACAGTTCCAAACAACAGCATACACACACATACACCAGCTTTGCATTTTGACAATGAGGGCAGGAATGACCCTGATTGGCATAATTTGGGGGGGGGGAGGCGGTCTTAATTGTCCCCATTGTGCCTGTGCACTTTCCTCCAGCTCCTCCCGAAGCCACAAGCCTTGCAAAGACCTTCGGCCCTTGGCTTTTTGGATCCAAGGGAACATTTTTAACCAGATTAGATGACCCATTCTTCTTTGGTGCCTTGGAGGGGAGGGAGGGAACGTTTATAATAGCAGGTTTGAGCTTCAGTGCAGGAGGGCAGCTGAGAAATCTTGAAAAATTAAGACTTTATTTTTCCCCTTTGCCCAGGATTGTGTAGGCAGGTAAGATTTGTATCCCTCAGAAGACCGGGGAAGGGTGGCTCATTAGATTTCTGAAAATTTATTTAGTATGAAGCATTGGCCACAAAGCTTCCTTTCCTCCTAGGTGGTCAAAGACAGGCTGGTAGGAAAAGGAGGCACCAGGGAAATTTCAGAAGCAAAACAAAACATGGAGTTCTTTCTCTCTCTCACGCACTAACACCGTATTGATTTGACGAAAAATTCAAGCAATGGATCATTCATTCATGAAAAAAAGAGTTCTGTAAAATATTCCCCTCTATGTACACACAAGGGACCTTTCCCCATCTACACCAACATGCTGGCAACTGCCAGCATTGCCTTCATTTCATCCTCACCCCAGGAGCAAGATAGGCTTAAATCATGCTTTTCTATATACTTGGTCAAAGTAGTGTTTTCCCTCTTATTCTAGCGTTGTCGACAGCAGTCTCAGAATGTATAAAAATTGTTACAGAGGCTTATTTTCCATTGTGGGGAAAGTCCCATATGTACACATACTGGGAGGATTTGTACAATAAGCAAACTTGGTTACAGGATTAGCACGTTTTCTGGGTTTGAAGAATACACTGAATCCTATGTTAAGACACCCTGACCCCCAATTTAAGATTAAGATTAATGAAGCTTTACATATTGTATGAATGCCACTACTTAGTCTAGATGGCCTGGTTCAATGAGTTGGGAAACCCAATAACTTATTCCTCCAAACCTCTCTCAGATTGTTTAGAACACTTACTCAGGAGTAAGTTCCACTGAACTCAATGGCCTCCCTTGGGGGTTAGCCAAGTTTAGGGCGGCACTGTCCCTCCTGTCCTCCTTGTCTGCTATCCCCTCTTGGAATGGAAAGATCTCAGGAGGCAACAGAATGTCAGATGCCACCTGTACACTTTTAACAAATGGCCGCCCATCCTCTGCTTGAAAATCTCCAATGAATGAGCAGCCACCCATCCCAAGACCCACTGCTGAACAGAAGGCATGGAAGACACTTTGTGTGAAATTGAGGAAATTGAGGCCGTGTTTCGGAAAGCCCACAATTTCATCCAGTTGAATGCACGTTGCTGAACACAACCAACCCCTTGTTTCCATTGTTGTCTCAGTGAGTGTTGTTTGAAACGCCCACTCTAAGGGGTGTCTTTCTCTCAATGTGCCTCATTGCTCTTGGATTTCTGCTCTCTAGAATACATCAGTCCTGGTAGAGCTATGCTTCTTCCCACAGCCTGGGAAGTCAGACCACCTGCACTGCACATGGTTTCAATCCCAGCATCTCTAGGCAGGTGAGGAAAGGTCCCTGCTTGTATCCCTGAGAAGACGCCATCATCAGCCAGTGTAATGGGAAGAAGGAACGGCCTTGAGGAACAGGAGGAAGAGCCGCAACCAAGGCAACAGTCAGATAAGAGAAATCTGCGTCCGGGACAGAACTGTAACCTGAGAAAGCGTCTCAGACAAGACCCTCCCTAGTTCTCAGTAAGGTGAACGGACGGGGAAGCGTATTCAGACTTGCAAGCGTCTGTTACCATAACCTTGTAATAAACATAGGATCGGCCTGCATGACTTTGGTTTCCTAGTTTGGTCTACCTCGAAGGGCTGACAGCCAGACAAACATAATGATGTGGTAAGGGAACTTCCCATGACCTTTTGTCTTCCTTTCCCAGATTCAATTCCTCCAAAAATGTTTTGGTTAATTCTGATTCAAGAATGAATTCCACTGCTGCCAAGAATGGAAGCCTTCTGCAGGTAATTCTATTTATTTCTCCATGTTTTTATCCCTTAAGTCTTTCGATGCATCAGCTAGATTTTTATATTCTGCCATCTAATGTATGCAAATTAAATTAAATTATTCATCTATTAAAAGGGTCAGGTTATTATTGAATTGCATCTTGGTAATAGTGGGGGTCAATTTACTTCCTCCCTCCCTCCCTCTTCTCTTTGTCCTTCCTTCCTCCCTCCCTCCCTCCCTCCCTCTTCTCTTTGTCCTTCCTTCCTTCCTTCCTTCCTCCCTCCCTCCCTCCCTCCCTCCCTCTGTCCTTCCTCTTTGTCCTTCCTTCCTTCCTTCCTCCGTCCCTCCCTCCCTCCCTCCCTCTTCTCTTTGTCCTTCCTTCCTTCCTCCCTCTTCTCTTTGTCCTTCCTTCCTTCCTTCCTTCCTTCCCTCCCTCCCTCCCTCTTCTCTTTGTCCTTCCTTCCTTCCTCCCTCTTCTCTTTGTCCTTCCTTCCTTCCTCCCTCCCTCCCTCTGTCCTTCCTTCCTTCCTTCCTTCCTTCCTTCCTTCCTTCCTTCCTTCCTTCCTTCCCTCCCTCCCTTCCCTCCCTCCCTCCCTCCCTCCCTCCCTCCCTCTTCTCTTTGTCCTTCCTTCCTCCCTCTTCTCTTTGTCCTTCCTTCCTCCCTCCCTCCGTCCTTCCTCTTTGTCCTTCCTTCCTTCCTTCCTTCCCTCCCTCCCTCCCTCCCTCCCTCCCTCTCTCCCTTCTCCCTCTCTTTGTCCTTCCTTCCTTCCCTCTCTCCCTTCTCCCTCTTTGTCCTTCCTTCCTTCCTTCCTTCCTTCCTTCCTTCCTTCCTTCCTTCCTTCCTTCCTTCCTTCCTTCCTTTCTTCTCCCATAAAGCAAACTACCTATCCTAAATGTTTTATAATATGCATTAGAGAAGAGGATACTTATTAGACCAAACTACAATCACTTCCTATTTTACCTTATCCAATTAAAATGGTACAAAAGAACAATGCCATTCTCCAACTTGAATAAAAAAACCAAATGGAAAGCACATTGTGCTGTTTGGTTTTTTCAAACTGAGATGCAACCCCCTTTTCCCGCATATGAACCTGTGCCCCCTTCCCTATGTTCAAAAGGCAATCAAAGGATTAGGCATCTGGAGGAATATTTTTTTTAAAAAAATGGCAGGGCTGACTTACAAATAGGAACAACACAAAAATCTTACTTTCTGACTGTCCTTCCTCCATCTTTCCGATACGTGGCTGCAATTCCCAAGTGTGGATCATCCACAGCTTTGGTGCCCGTTTCGAAAGGTGCCCATTTCATCTCATCTAAACTGCAGCAGAGTGAAATTCCAAATGCCACTCAAACAATTCTTGCCCCAGGAAATCATTTCTCTGTGATCACTTGCATAGTCAGACATCCTAATTTTGCTCAAAATCTGTTGTTTGAATTCTTTGTGTTTGTTTTAATTCCAGGGTGGAGAATGTTTTCGCAAACATTCCCATATGGATATGAAATATCAGAATGGCGGACTTCTTTTGAGCCATAAAAAGAAATGTCTGTTCTTGCACATGTGCTGTTCCTCACTGCCACTCGGGGTCATGGGTTTGCACATGTCCACACTTCACTTTACACTGATGGGGCTCCAGATCTGGACCGCCAATGAGGGGGTGAAGAATGCTGAGCCCATTGTAGCTTTGCTAGAAAATAAATGTGATGTTGGTAGACTTGCCCATTCTATGAGCTTTGGAAGATTCTATGAGCTTTGGAATAACATTGCTCTGAAAGAAGGAGGAAGGAGGAAGGAGGAAGGAGGAAGGAGGAAGGAGGGAGAGGAGAGGAGAGGAGAGGAGAGGAGAGGAGAGGAGGGAAGGGAAGGGAAGGGAAGGGAAGGGAAGGGAAGGGAAGGGAAGGGAAGGGAAGGGAAGGGAAGGGAAGGGAAGGGAAGGGGAGGAAGGATAGGATAGGATAGGATAGGATAGGATAGGATAGGATAGGATAGGATAGGATAGGATAGGATAGGATAGGATAGGATAGGATAGGATAGGATAGGGGAAGAATAATGAAATCTCTACCAAGGTGAAGAATCTAATCTAAATACATGTCTAATCCTTCAAGACTGTTTGTTGATTTAATTATAAATTGCCTTGGGATAATATCTAGGTTAAAAAGCTGGTGTAATTATAACTGGTACACCAATCCTGAAATGTGGCTTGCCAATACAGCCATGTTTTGTTTTTTTTAAGGAAAGGAAAATTTCACGATCCAAGGTGAATGCAGGGTCGATAAATCTAAGTCATTGTAGAATTGATTTCTGTCACCCAAAACGTCAGAGAGGATTCAGAATTCCTGCAACTGCAGTTTTTGATTTCATTCTGCTCCACTTCAAACCACAAACCTTGTTTAAATGTATGGTTTCTCCAGACTGGAAGATTTGCTAAATCTATTCCCTGGCAGGGATTCTTCAGCGCTTTGGAGGGAGGTTGAAACCATCCAAGGCTTGAAATGTTCTGAGCTACGTTTTGGTATTTCAGATTTGAAATAAAACATCCTTTGTTTCAAAGTTTTGTCCAATAAAACTGTTTCATTCCAAACTGTTTCGAGTTTCTGGTATTCTGTAATTGGCTCCCCCCCCCCCTCAATTCCTCCAAGCTGTGAAAATTTGGATGGTACATTAGCTAATAAAGGAACAGGCACAGATTCCATCACTCACTGGTGGAGCTAGTCAAGAAAAAAAGGGGTTGGAAGGGAAGAGAATCATGTATTTGCTTCGTGAGCAAAACCTCTAAGACTTCAGAATGCAGTACATAATTTTAGCTTTTAAAAAAATTCTTTCCTATGAGAATGTTCATGAGTTGTAATGTGAAGCTGTTGTCTATTTGTGGATTGTGCTTTCTTTTTTAGGATGTTTGCCAAATGCAAAAGATTGCCCTGTCCATGTGCATTACAAATAATATCGCTGAACTGTTATAGTCATTAAGCGAATAGTCATTAATAGTCATTAAGCGAATCTGGCTTCCCCCATTGACGTTGCTTGTCATAAACCAGCTGGGAAGTTTGCAAATGGCCATCAAGTGCGAGGACCGGTCATAAGTCACTTTTTTCAGCATCGTCGTAACTTCGAACGGTCGTTAAACGAATGGTTGTCAGTTGAGGACTATCTATAAAAGCTTTTCCTCCTAACTCATTACATTTGATTCAGAGCAAGAATCCCAAACCCCAGGCCTCTGATATTGTTACAGCTTAATAAGCTTATTGATTATTTCAGCCTCCTCGTGACCATCTTTGGCTCCTGAGTTTAGCAAGCTTTGGGAAGAATCGAGATTGGCCAGATCTGTTCTACTAGATTTCCGTTTTGCCTGATCTCAAGCCATGTGCTGTCTCTGAAATCCCAAACTGGATGCAGGTCCAGGGTTACACGTGAGCATGCAGAGGCTTGGCCTAACCCTTGCAAGGAGCGGCAATATTGGGGGAAGGAACCCGCTGCCTGCCCTACTGGATACCAGTTCCCTAAGGAGCCAGTGCTGGTTCTCCCCCTTCCCGAAATCTCATTCCAGCCTGCCATTTTAATGCAACCTCGCTGCCCGATCTCTGTAAACACAGCAAGCAAACACATCTCCCATCAACGTGACCTGTGGAACACTCCTGCATCTGCTGGTGGGTGAAGGTTATGTCAAGTGTGTCTCACAACAGCAGAATCGTTCCACCATCCATTCAGAGGAAAAGGTGCCACAGCAACCAAGTCGTCCAAGGCTACGGATGTATTGATTTGTAAGGAAAGGGGGGGGGAGAGAGGCCCCCATTTACAGCTGGGGAGGGGCATTAACTGCTGGCAGAGAAATCCACAAGTCAAGGGCGCACGCCTGGCTGCGCATTTCTTATCACACCCACCCCCCCACACACACACACACAGTTTTGCTGCCCGTACAGCATGGAGCTACAGCCGTGGGAACAGAAGGATGATGAAAGTTTCTCCCCAGCCCACTTCCCTAAGAGAACATGCATTCATCACATGTGTCTTTCCTTTCTCAGGCTCAGCTGTCTGAACGCCACCCTCCCTGCCCCTCCATTGCTCCAGGACCTGGTGCAAACGAGAGACCAAGAAAGAGAGTGATGCAGAAACAGATTTCCCCTGCCACATTTTTGAGGAACCGACAAACCTCGGAAGGAAAAGGGGCGTGGTGGCTCAGCGGGTAAGATGCCAGGCTTGTGGATCGGAAGATCGCAAGTTCGGAGGTTCGAGACCCTAGTCCCGTGTGACGGAGGGAGCTCCCGCACCAGCCCCAGCTCTTGCCAACCTAGCAATTCGAAAGCATGCAAATGCAAGTAGGTACCACTTCGGTGGGAGGGTAACAACGTTCCGTGTGCGTCATGCCGGCCACATGACCGCGGAAGCGTCTTCGGACAGCGCTGGCTCTTCGGCTAACAAACGGAGATGAGCACCGGCCCCTAGAGTCGGACACGACTGTGCAGGGGAAAACCTTTACCTTTACCACATTTTTGAGGAACCGACAAACCTGGGAAGGAAAAGGTCAGGAGGGATCTGGCCGTCAACGCACCTCTTCCTGGCCTGAGCGTGAACTCAAGAGGGGCTTGATCTCTGAAGCTAAACCCTTTCCTTTCTCCGCCCTGTCCATTTTATTAGCTAATCCAGAGTTTGGTGCAGACATTCAACCGGGTCAGCTCTTCTTCTCCCCAGTTAAAAGCTGCACCCCTGGAACGCCCGCCCTTTGCCCAGCTGCTGGTGCGGAGGTCCTGGGAAAAGCGTGGGGCCAACCATCGTCCCATCTTCCTACCTTAAATATTAAATAAAAACTTCTCGAGGTAAATTTGCAAGGACGGCAAGGTTCACCCCAAGCGAAGCGATTTGCAGCTGAAACATGGTTTTGTCTCTGCTGTCTCCGCGTAGCTCAAATGAAAAAACAAAATACTTTCACCTCCAGCAAAAACAAAGCACTGTGGTTTTAAACAAAAAGAAAAAGAATGGCTTCCTCCTCCTTAATAAACAGGAGGAAGAAGGACAGGGGACTCGGAGTATATCTGTTAAACTGATTTAACAGCCAGAGAGATGGAGACGCATATTCTCCAATGCGCTGAAAGCCATGTGCCCCCGATGAACAGCTGTCGGCAAAATTGGTCTTCGGGACTCTGGGTGTGTTTATAAAGCGGCTCTACCACACTCTAGAAAGCAATTCAAGGCCTATTTTTGTAGCACTGGCTTCTACGGCCTTGCTGTGCAGATGCAGGAACGAGGACACATTTCTAGTCGCGCAAAGGGCTAAAAGCCCTATTTGACAGTAACATGGGGGGGGGGGGAGTCTGAAAGTGTCATGGAAAATTCTCAACATCTGGATACAGCTTGGATACAGCTTTTCTGCCCTAACGTTCTTTTTCACTTAGAGCAATTTTAATCCTACAGGTACTCCTCATTTAACAACCATTTGTATAGTGACGGTTCAGACTTACGACGGTGCTGGGAAAACCAACTTGCATCTGGTCCTCACCCTTATGACTGGTCTCAGCGTCCCCACAGCCACGTGATCATGATTTGGGCGCTTGACAACCAGTTCGCATTTATGACGGTCGCAGCGTCCTGTGGTCACGGGATCGCCATTTTCAACCTTCCCGGCTGGCTTCTGGCAAGCAAAATCAATGGGGAACCACATGATTCCCTTAACGACCGCATGGTTCGCTTAATGCCCGTGGTGATTTGCTTAATGGCCGCCGCAAAAAAGGTCATCAAATTGGGTTGGACTCACTTAATGACCACTTTGCTTAGCAACCGAAATTCCGGTCCCAATTGTGGTCGCTAAGCGAGAACTACCTGTATTCATCTGAAAGAATTTCTTCCTTCACCGACGTGGAATTGGTACAAACTGCCAACAAGGCAACGAAGTGTATAGTTTCCAGAGACATTTCACTATCCCCACCACTCTTTCTAAGGTTTAACGCAGTGTTTCCCAACCTTGGCCATTTCCAGGTGTGTGGGCTTTAAACCCCAGAATCCCCCAGCCATTGGGAGACGCTGCTTTAAAGCCTACCCAAGAATTCCCTGTATTCCCAAAAGCTTGCACATCGCTCAGGGTTTGCAAAAAGACAAAAGGTAAAACCGGAAACCTAATTCTTCTGCTGGAGTAGTTATATTTCTCCGCGACACTGGGGAGGCAAAGCTTTATATAAAAATAAAAAATAGTCAATAAATAAAGAATTCTGCTTATTGACTCTCACAAAATCATTTTTGAGCGGAAGGGGTGGGGCGGTGGTGATGAATTGGGCACAGCATCCAGCTGAAGCCAAGGAGATGGCATTTGGCACAAACCGGTTGCCGTCTGAAAATTAAGAAGGGAAAAGAACCGAGAAATTAATGCAAATGCAAATGCAGCCTCTGAAACTTTCCTTGCTGCTGGCTGTGGAACTCTGGCTTTCGTGAACGGAAATTTGCCCTTTTGGGCCATGAATATTCCAGCTCTCTGACATTTCAATAAGACTTCTTCCATATACGCCCAGGGGAGCAGACAAAGCTAATTCAGGGGCAGCCACATCACAGCTGAATATGCTTGTGAAATAAAGAATGGCAAATAACTCGGGGGGACAGGAGAGAGAAATTTGATTTTTGGTCAATTGCCAATTCTTGTAAAACACACCAGAAAGATATCTGGGCCCCGGAGAAGCATAGAACAGGTTAAATTAAGCTGGGAAAAGACCTGTCTGGTTGGTTATTTTTGCTTCTAAATGACTAATCTATTTTTTCTCCCTTTGTCATTATCTAGAGCAACAGAATGGCATTTCATAATGCAATCCCTTTGAAAATTAATGTATTTTGTGCTAGCCAATTATGAGCATCCCTGACTTCCATTTTTAATATCAACAATAACAAAACGAAATGAAAACTACGTGGCCATTTTTAAGAGAAGAGAAAGCAGGTGGGGGTGGTAGAACACACACACACACACACACACACACACACACACATTAATTCACTGTCTTTTGTGTCTGTATAATCTAAGGAAAGTTAATGATGAAACGCTCACTCAAGGTCCATAAATAAGGGCCCTGGATTTCAATGAAACAAGGACAGCGATGCTACCAATACGTGCAACACAAATAATAAATAATTGGACGCAACATGGTGCAAGGTTCAAAAGTCACACACACACACGCACGCCCCGTGTATCCTGTGATCATACTTAAGCAAGGGAGTTCCAACCCATGTTTCTCCTTCTTTTAATAGAGGAATCTGCTGAAGCCGCTACTTCTTTCTGCTGAGATAACATTCTGGCCACTTCGCGGTACCCACAAGGTCACCCCTGTCTTCTATTGAGGAGAGAAGAGTCCTAGGCAGCCATGCTGCCCACCATTTCAGAAGTTGGTTAGATGGGCCCATCAGGCCCCCAACTCCCAATCCCGAAGACCTCTTCTTGCACCCAATGGGACTAACCAGAAGTGGAAGACTGGTGTCTCTTCTCCAGCTCTGGACAGTGAAACTCTGCTTCATCTCTATATCTAGCAGCCCCTCTAGGTAGACCTAGAAGCTGACCTAGTAGCTAGAACCTAGACCTAGTAGCTGGCTTGAAACTCAACATTAAAAAAACCCAGATCGTGGCATCTGGCCCCATCACTTCCTGGCAAATAGAAGGGGAAGAGATGGAAGCAGTGACAGATTTTATTTTCTTGGGCTCCAAGATCACCGCAGACGGTGACTGCAGCCGTGAAATTAAAAGACGCTTGCTCCTTGGGAGGAAAGCTATGGCAAACCTAGACAGCATATTAAAAAGCAGAGACATCACCTTGCCGACGAAGGTCCGTATAGTTAAAGCTATGGTTTTCCCAGTAGCAATGTATGGCTGTGAGAGTTGGACCATAAGGAAGGCTGAGCGCTGAAGAATTGATGCTTTTGAACTGTGGTGCTGGAGAAGACTCTTGAGAGTCCCTTGGACTGCAAGGTGGTCAAACCAGTCAATCCTAAAGGAAATCAACCCTGACTGCTCATTGGAAGGACAGATGCTGAAGCTGAAGCTGAAATACTTTGGCCACCTAATGCGAAGAGAGGACTTACTGGAAAAGACCCTGATGCTGGGAAAGACAGAAGGCGAAAGGAGAAGGGGACGGCCGAGGATGAGATGGTTAGATAGCATCACCGATGCAACGAACATGAACTTGAGCAAACTCCGGGAGACAGTGGAGGACAGGAAGGCCTGGAGTGCTATGGTCCATGAGGTCACGAAGAGTCGGACACGACTAAACGACTGAACAACAACAACAACAACTAGGTAGACCAGACCAGGAAATCATGGGAAGACTAGAGCTTTATTGAGGTTGGCTATAATGGCAGAATCTTACAAGCTCAATTGCGTTTTATCTCCCCTCCTTCTTATACCCCAATGAATCAGGGAGTAGCTTGCCCGAGGCACTTCCAAATACTATATTGCTTCCCAGGACTTAAAGAATGTTTCAACCCTCACTGCTTCTATACTGTCTACAGCAGTGTTTCTCAATCTCAGCAGTGGACTTCAACTCCCAGCATTCCTCAGCTATTGTATCTTAAAGCTGCTGAGATTGAGAAACACTAGTCTACAGCATCGAGCATGCCTTTTACATTTTACATTTATGCTTCTGCCTGGAAAAGAGACCATTGTGTCTCTCTATGACCCTTGTTTGCAGCTTCTCAGAAGGAACCTACAAACACACAATGGGAACTCTGCAGAATTCTGCTGCTGAGCCCATGACCATGTGATTTCTAATGAAGAGCAGTTGCAGCGTGGGCGTTGCGCATCCAGGAATGTGAAGCAGAACAATTTTTCACAAAGGGGTGCATTTGCTCATCCTTGAAAGGGGTGGGGTTGGATTCGGTCCTGGGTCCTATACTGTTAGCCCTGCGAGGTAGTCCAGACAAGAAGCACAACCAGGAGTACTAGCTCTAACTTTATTGTCAGGTTACATTAACAGATTCTTACAAGTCTGAAAGAACCTCTCTCCCCCATCACCTTTACAGACCAAGAAACTAGGGAGGGTCCCTTCCGAGATGCTTCCCATGCCCCTTTTCCTCCTGTGGGCTCAGCTGCCTCTTATCCGACCACTGTCTAGTCTGTGGCTCTTCCTCCTGTCTCCCAAGGTCATTCCCACAGACCATTACATGTACTCAGCAACAATTTTTAGCAATGACTTGGGTGGAATGTTGCAAAAATTTGCAAAACACTTTACATAACTGGGTGAAATGACTAATGCCCTAGGAGTCAGGAATAAAATTAAAAATTCTTGATTGAAATGAGCTAAAAATAACTGAAGGAAATGTTTGATACAAAGATCAACTGCACAGCTATAGGATGGAGGGATATCTGCCTTGGCAACAGGACTCATCAAAAGACCTTGGAATAGTAGTTAATTGCAAACTGAATATGAGTCAGCAGAATGATGTGGCCGCAAAAAAAGGAAAACGCAGCTTTAGATTGCATGAATAGAAAAATGGTCTCAAAATCACAGGAAGTAATCATTACAATGTATTCTGTTTTGGTTAGACTCTGGCCGGAATATTCTGCCTAGTTTAGGGCACCCCAGTTTCAGGAGGATTCAGAGAAATTGGAAAAGGTTCAGAGAAGGGCAAGGAAGGTGACCCGGGAACTAGAAGATAAGTCTTACGAAGAGAGCTTGATCTGTTCTTTCTTCTTCCAAACTGCAGGACAGGGAATAATAGATTTAAGTTGCAGATTCCAATTAAATGTTAGGGGGGGAGAGAAAAATCCTAACAGTAAGAGCAATTTGGCAGTGGAGCTATTGACCAAGAGAGGAAGTGGACTCTCCTTCATACAAGAGTCCCTTGTATGGGAGATGGGCGGGGAATAAATTGAATAAATAAAATAAAATAAAATTTGATATATTCAAAAGGAAGCCACAGAGCCAGTGAATTCCTGCACTCAGCTAGATAATGGACTAGATGACCTGCAGGACCCCTTCCAGGTCCAAAATTGTACAGTGATACAGAGCTACAGGTAGTCCTCACTTAACAACCATTGGTTTAGTGATGGTTTGGACTTACAACGGTGCTGAAAAAACTGACTTGTGATCAGCCCTCACACTTACAACCGTCGCATCATCCCCACGGCCACATGATTTTATTGTAAACCTCTTTGAGTGAGATGGGCGGTGACTAAATTTGAAATATAAATAAATAAAAATCATGATTTGGGCGCTTGGCAACTGGTTTGCATTTATGACCGTCGCAGTGTCCTGTGGTCACGGGATCGCCTTTTTCGACCTTCCTGGCCAGCTTCTGGCAAGCAAAATCAATGGGGAACCGCGTAATTCGCTTAACCACCACATGCTTCACTTAACGCCTGCAGTGATTCGCTTAACGGCCACCGCAAAAAGGTCGTAAAATCGGGTCGAATTTGCTTAATGACCGCTTCGCTTAGCAACCAAAATTCCAGTCCCAATTGTGGTCGTTAAGCGAGGACTACCTGTACATCTCGGCACTCACTGCCCATCAGAGTCTCGTGGGACATTTCTATTGAGTCCCACCCAGTGCCACCCTCTAGCTCATCCATGGCACAGGAATATTACGGTCCGTTCCTTGTTTTATTTTCCATGCAGGACACGTCTGGCTAGGAAGTCGTGTGACTTGGGCTGCCGAAAGTCTGGCTGAAGATGTCCTAAGGCTCCTTGACCCATATGTTGGTGGTTAAGTGCACCAGAGCGCATTTCCGGAGTGGAATGTTGCCTGATCCGCGGCCCTCTCTCGAGTGGCTCCATCCGCACCCAAAAGGTCAATCAAAAACTTGAACTACTGGTCGAAGATTCAAGGGTAAGACACGTTCCTTTTCCACAGGAAGCCACCCGTACAAATTAAGAGGTTTACAGCCTCACAGATGAATAATAACAGGCTAGGTCCCTTTTGCCAAGGGTTCTCTTAAGTCTCGCCCGGGGGGGGGGTGTGCAGAAGACTTTCAATTTCCAATGGAAATATGCAAATGCAGCTCAGTGCTACAAATCTTTCTTTTCGGCTCTAAGGAGATAAGTACGACCTATTAACCTTCCATGTTATTTTCAACTTCATTATCTGTGCCGACACGAAAAGAGCGAGCTGTGACGGCTCTTTTGGGCACAGTACATGCAAATGGCCTCCTCAAAGGAAATTACTTCTCTGGGCTGGATGTTATTAATCTAAATTCTCTGTTAGTCAAATTGTTGCTCATAATAAATACAGAACAGGTGGTGATACTTATCTCCAGCGGCAGGCATCCCGGGGGCAATTCGTCATGCCGACACACACCCGATCTTAATCCCCTTTCGGAAAACTCTCTTTTCGTTAAGGGGATTCCGGAGCACCCACTTGCGGGCAGGATCGATGACCTCCGAAGATTGGGCCACAAGTCTCACGTCGTCGAGGTGTTTGGGGCACCAACTCCGCAGCGGAATTACAAAAACCTGGTCCCGAATGAGAAGTGGGAGGAAAACAACCTGGGGTTCCATTCGCTAAGCCTCAAATTCTGGTTTTCTCTTCCTAGAAGAACTCTAACAGCTCGTTTTGTACAACACGTCAACGTCGGTACGGATTAACCCATTTATGCGGTTCACCCAAAGCACAGAAGCACAAACTAAGCAAACGGGCCGTCTTTGTGCAATCTCTTAAGCTGCAAAAAAAGAACCAAGGCGAACATGAACCAAGGGTAGCTTGTGACGCAAAGATAGTCGTTGGATCGTCAACCAACGTGGTTAACTGTATTGTGCTACCTCCATCCTAGTGAAACAAAGCTGATTCGTCAAGAAGGCACAGAATTTAGCTTACTACTCTTGGGTTTGTGTGTTAGAAGTGTTGATATCCCACCTTTCCATGAATTATGCCACATCAATGAACGCAACCCATCTGTTTGCAAGACAAGAGTTAAAATATGACCAAGGAAGAGCTAAACAACCCAATCAAGGAACTACCAAGGAGAGAACAACACCACCACCAACACAGGCAGGACAAGCCAGGGTATATAAACAGAAAGCAAGTCCCACTCCCTTTTCGCACTGAAGATGTTGCCTAGCCTGGCCATGAAACGTCTGCAAGAAAACAACAAGGCTCAGAGACTCCATAGAAGAGCTAAATATAGGTAATAGAAACAGCCCTCCTCGTTGATCCCTATAGGATCAGGACAGCCCGTACTGGAATCCTAGTTGGGAGGAACAAGAGTAAGAGGTTGTATGGGGCCACTGTGGGGAGCAACAGTAAGTTAGGACTTTTGTATTCCTTTCCCCTCCAACATTTGGCCTGGATTTGGCTGGTGCAGCCAACAAGTTTTGTTCAGGCCCTTAATTCGTATTTTATTTTATTTTAAAAAGATATAAACCTCTCTTCAGGAAGATTTCCAGGCCCATTTCCAAAACCAAGGGCATTCTTAAATAAAACACACCAGACAGATTGAAACAGAAAAATGCATTAAGAAATCTGGTGGCGCACCAAGAGCACCGTTGATTACAAGTGAACCTCCCTGGAGACGGAGCGGCACAAATGGAGTGCCCTCACTGGTGGGGGGCAATCCCTCTGGTTGCCATTAACCTCTTTGGGTGGAAAAGGAGAAGGGCTGAAAATGACCTCTGTGGGAATTAGTGTTCTTTCAGACTGTTGGTCCTCTCGCCAAATTATCTTCAAGCACATGTAAACCTGGCAAATGTGTTGCTTCTTTTCGATCCACAAAAGATTGCTGAAGCAGGTTTAACAAACTGGTTATTTCCCTCCCAAGCTGGTCCTGGTGAGGGACCCTGGATCTCCTGACCCATTCGCACCACCTGAAGAGCAATGAAAGAAACCCTTCCTTCTTTAGGACTCAGAAACCCCAAATAACCCACAAGGATTTGGGATTTCGGAAGGAAGGAAAGAGAAGAAGAGGACGACCAGCAGCAAAATGGATAGACTCAGTTACAGCAGCAATGGGGGCACCACTGGAAGACCTGAAGGACCAGGCTGGGGACAGATCCTCCTGGTCACTAAGAATCGACATTTAATTGATGGAACATGATCAATTGATTTGGGATTTACCTAAGCCAACGTCATTGCTCCCTCAGCTTCAGATGAATCAGGCAACAACAGTGATAGAGAATTCGCTATCCAAGGTGCTGAAGGAAGACAGAGTCACTCAGAAGTCATCTGGTCTCAACTGAAAACTGAAGGACCGTGTCAGAACTCTCTCTCTGGTCAATGAAAGGTCTTCTCCTCCTCAACTTGCTCACCACATAAATGTCTGCTATCCATTGGGAGCAAAGCTTAAGAAACTACCCCAAGGGAAGAGAGATGTAGGGAGATTATATTAATGTAAAACATTAGAATCTTTTTTGGCAAGATTTTGCATTTCAATCAATGGCCCTGCTTCCGTTTAGACAGCAATACTGGTGCGACGGTCATTTTCCATGCTCAGCGTATTTTTGCATAATTGTTTGTCTCTCGTCCCGTCTTGGAATCCATTTGGGGCAAAGAGATGCAGACATTTTAAAAAGTCAATACATGCTAAAGTTTCCTGTTTTCCCCACTTCTGGCATCATCAGCCGTGTTTCCCCAAAGTGCTTTCCCTGAGCGAAGTCAAGAACAAAGCACCGCTCCACATCCAAGGTGGTGCAGCTGCTGAGCAAATCCAAGGTCACAATGCTCCGTTTCTCTTCGGGCTCAGAGGATAAAGCAGCATACCTGGCCAGGAGTGACGGAGAAGGAACTGAATGAGGGAGAGGAAAAACTGCAAGATTTGAATCAACCCTCCAGAGCCCAGATGTAATTGGAGGCTAAACGGACATTAAAACACCTCATCTTTTCCAGCATTGCAGGTTCTCCTTGCTGCTCGTCCCTTACAGGGAATATATTGAGATTTGATGGGGATATTATATTTATTTATTTATTTTCTATCCCGCCTTTATTATTTTTATAAATAACTCAAGGCAGCAAACATACCTAATACTCCTTCCTCCTCCTATTTTCCCCACAACAACAACCCTGTGAGTGAGTTGGGCTGACGGAGAGTGACTGGCCCAAGGTCACCCAGCCGGCTTTCATGCCTAAGGCGGGACTAGAACTCTCAGGCTCCTGGTTTGCCATTGGCTCCTTCCTAGGGCTGAGAGAGAGGGCCTGGCCCAAGGTCACCCAGCCGGCTTTCGTGCCTCAGGCGGGACTAGAACTCTCAGTCTCCTGGTTTCCCATTGGCTCCTTCCTAGGGCTGAGAGACAGGGACTGGCCCAAGGTCACCCAGCCGGCTTTCAGGCCTAAGGCAGGACTAGAACTCTCAGTCTCCTGGTTTGCCATTGCTTCCTTCCTAGGGCTGAGAGAGACAGGGATTGGCCCAAGGTCACCCAGCAGGCTTTCGTGCCTAAGGCGGGACTAGAACTCTCAGTCTCCTGGTTTGCCATTGGCTCCTTCCTAGGGCTGAGAGACAGGGACTGGCCCAAGGTCACCCAGCCGGCTTTCGTGCCTAAGGCGGGACTAGAACCCTCAGTCTCCTGGTTTCTAGCCCAGTGCTTTGACCACTAGACCAAACTGGCTCTCATCTCATATTCATATCGTAAAGCTTCTACGAGCAACAGTTTAAACATGGGTGGGCCTAGAAGAGGAGTAAAAACTTTCTAATGTCCTTAGAATACAAGCGGGCAACACCTGGTCCTCCAGATCTTGCTGAGTGACACCTTCAAGTATCTGGTGGGATGAAGCTGTGAAAAGGTGCAGTTCAGCAAAATCTGGAGGGTCGTTACTCTCCTCTAGAACATTCTGGGCCCTTTTTCATGCTCTCCTCTATGCTGGAGAAGCAACTCTATTGGGTCAACAGACACATTTGGAATTTTGAGTGTAAAGCTGCCCCAAATGACCAAACTATTCAGAAATTGGCTACTACAGGACTGTGGCCAGTTCCAAAGCATTTATTTAAAAGAAGACAAACAATGTCTTCTCTTGGCCACCAGGATGTCCGCAACCGTCATAGTTTATTCTATCTTTTTTTCAGACAGCGGGCAATTTATGTTTTGATCTATTGTGCTTCTATGCCACGCTCAATTCCCCACAGGCTCTGAGGGGCTTGCATCCACCAACCAGAGTTAAAGACCTGGACAAAATCACCTGATATAAACCACAAGCAAAGATGTGCCACCAAACCAGGAGCAGAATAGTCCTCAACATCTCCCAAATGCTCTTTCAAAGAACCATGTCTTTACAGCCCTTTAAAAGCCCATGGGGGGGGGGGGGGTGACCCAGACATCTGGGGGCAAGAGCTATCACTGAGAAGCCTCAACTGTGGGGTCCCTCACTGGAAGGGCAGGGTCAGTCCAGAGCAGGCAATCTTGGAGATACGCAGCCTAGAAGATAACAGGCAGCCAATGGAGCTCATGGACAAGTGGGCCCATAATTACCTGGCTGGGCCACGCTGACGCTTCCGAATGGTCTTCAAGGGCGGTCTATGTAGAACAAGTTGCAGTGGTCTCCAGCTCTGGGGCCAAACGCCATTTTTATTGCCTCTGGAGCCTCTGTGGGGTCAATCTTGCAAATAAAGATGATTCCGGAGACCAATGCTTCGTTTTACCGTAGACCCAGTTTTTCCTTTTTCATTAAAAGGTTATGAAACAAGAAATGTTAGGTAGAGCGGAGGGCCTGTTGAGTGCCAAGGGAGGTGCCCAGAGGGAGGTGCCCACTTTACCTATCCTTTCTCTGTTAACCTCTGGCAAAGGTCATTTTTTCAACATGATACTGCTCACCCACCCGAGCTGGAATCCACGCCATGCATTATCTGCGATGCTGCCCGGAACCCAGGAGCTACTGAGGCCATGAAACCAACCTCCAGTTTGGTGCAGGAATTTAAATTAAGGTCTCCCCAAGGGCCACGTGGGGTCCCTGCTGGAGAAGGTGCCTGTGGACCGAGTTAATCTTCAGATCTTTCAGGTTGGGGAGATTAAAGCCACCAGGATGTAGAAAGAAAGAGAGCGTTTGAAACCTTTTAAATCTACTGGCACAGAAAGGCTTTTTTGTCATTTGTTAGCCAGCGAGGTGTGAAAATGTTAATGAAGGGAGCGATAATCTATGAGAATCCCACTATTAGAATGTAGCCCACGTCTGAAGGCGCCTGTTTCTCCACGGCCTTTAGTCTATGAATCTCTTCCAACACGCTCCTCAACGTGCTGGGGTCCCTTCAGCTGGGCCTGTCCGTGCTTTGCCGGAATTGATATTCCGGAACCGCTGTTCATTCGGTTAAGCTGGCATTGGATTGGAGGGATTCTGGGGGAAAATATGAAAAATCAACGGCCTCGGGGAGCCTGACTGATGGCCCAGCGGGCCTGGGAAAGGGCGGTTCGGAAGTGCTCGGCCTGCCTTTGGCAAAAAGAAAGGGGCGCTTTCTGCTAGAAAACAAAACTTCAGCAAGGCTTTAATCTCCCATCCTCTGCCCTTTCGCACAACAGCGAGAAGATCCTTCGAAGCCCGTTAAACACTCTGTGAGTTAAGGTATCCAAAGAAGGGTCCAATATATCTCGCCAATCTTTTGGGCACGGCTCGAAATGAACCACTGGAGCTGATGCAAAGGACGTTCGGGAGGGAGCCCGAACTGCGTGGAAAAGGGCTGCCTGCGCGTCGGTGCACCCGCGCCACTCTCTCTCCCAGCACATGCCCTTGCGCAGTGTCAGATTCATTTCTTCTTTGCCTCCGTTCCCAGGAGCGAATCTGGGAGGCCCCGTGCAAAAGACCGGGCTGGCTGCCGGGCTGGCTCGCCCGGCATCAGCAGCTATGAAAATTAATGTGCCAGGGATATCATGCCAGCCCCTGTTTAATTTCTCCAGTTGGGAAAAGCAGCTTCCGAGATATTACGTATTCTGCAATATTCAGCACAATTTTTCAGAGCTCGGCTCCTCTGGTTGAACTCCGGCAGGAAACCCCAGTTCTCCTGGGGAGTCGGTTTCCAGCGGGAGAAGCAATCATCTCTCCATTCAGGCATGTTAGGAAGACAACGCTGCACTTAAAACCGAGTTAGTTTTCCTTCTGCTCCTGACAGACTGAATTACATCGGTGGAAGGAATCTGGGACGGCTATTCCCCCCCCCCCGTTATCTGAATGGCCCTGTGATGGTCTGGGGAGTACACAAATTATTCTCTCGGATGGGGAAAACATACACTGTTTTCTCACGCTCATTCACACACCGTGCCAAGCCATGGCTTGTTTTAACCCTGGTTGGTGGGATAAGCCACAATGGCTAGGGTCACCGCCCATTAACCCTGGCTGGTGGGATAAGCCACAGTGGCTGGGGTCACTGTCCACTAACCATGGTTGGTGGGATAAGCCACAATGGCTGGGGTCACCACCCATTAACCCTGGTTGGTGTAATAAGCCACAATGGCTGGGGTCTCCACCCATTAACCCTGGTTGGTGGGATAAGCCACAATGGCTGGGGTCTCCGCCCATTAACCCTGGTTGGTGGAATAAGCCACAATGGCTGGGGTCTCTGCCCATTAACCCTGGTTGGTAGGATAAGCCACAATGGCTGGGGTCTCTGCCCATTAACCCTGGTTGGTGGAATAAGCCACAATGGCTGGGGTTTCCGCCCATTAACCCTGGTTGGTGGAATAAGCCACAATGGTTGGGGTCTCCGCCCATTAACCCTGGTTGGTGGAATAAGCCACAATGGCTGGGGTCACCACCCATTAACCCTGGTTGGTGGAATAAGCCACAATGGCTGGGGTCTCTGCCCATTAACCCTGGTTGGTGGGATAAGCCACAAAGGCTGGGGTCTCCGCCCATTAACCCTGGTTGGTGGAATAAGCCACAATGGCTGGGTTCACCGCCCACATCCTAAGCTGTGAACTGTGATTTACAAAGAAGAACTAACTAGAGTCACAGAATCCACTGAATGAAAAATAAAGAAATCGCATTCTGTTCACTTCTGTTTTCCGTCTGCTTAAATGTGTCTACTCTCCACAACAGCGTCTAAATTCTAAATATTTTTCATCAACCAACAGAACTCTATCATTTGGGATTTAAAGTTCCTATTAGATATTGTGCTGCTATCATACCTGAATATGATAATATGGAACTTGCCGGTCTGCCATCCACATGCTAATCAGAGCTCACCCGGCTTGGCCAAAGTCTGGATCTTACTTATTTACTTACTTACTTATCAAATTTATTCCCCGCCCATCTCACTCAGAGAGCTACTTTTATACTGGGTGTTTTATTTAAAAACAAACTAGTGGCTGTTAAAAAGAAGAATATGTCTTTTCAAAGTGATATGGAAAAGAACTATTATTTATTTATATGGCTAGTATTAATATTGATTGATTATGTGCCACCAAGTCTGTGTCAACTCTTAGTGATGACATAGATCGAACTTCTCCAGGAGGATCTGTCCTCAACCTGGTCCTTCAGCTCTGCCCCCATTACCCCTGTAACTGAGTCCATCCACCTTCTGCTGGTGATCCTCTTCTTCTCTTTCCTTCCACCTTTCCCAGCACTGTGGACTTCTCAAGGGAGCTGGTCTTCGTGTTGATTAATTATGTGCCGTCAAGTCAGTGTTGACTCTTAGTGACCACATAAATAGACTTCTTTCCATGATCTGTCCCTAACCTGGTCTTTCAGGCCTTCCAATGATGCCCCCATCCCCGCTGTAACTGAGTCCCTCCACCTGGTGGCTGGTTGTCCTCTTTCCTTCCACCTTTCCCAGCACTATGGACTTCTCCAGAGAGCTGCGTCTTTCATAACGTGTCCAAAAGTATTTATACACTGTCTCTCTCTCAATTTGCGTGATGTTCAGTTGGACCTCTAGTTCTCTCTCAACGCCACATTCCACCCCAACTCTGGGTTATGAGCCTGTTTGCTCTTTCTCCCCCTTCTTCCCTCCCCATCCCTCTTTCCAGTGCATTATGAATTTTATACTATGAGGTTTCCCCCCACCACCACAAAGTCTTCATTTAAATGAAGTTCTGGGAGCTTTCTCAGCTGAAGAGTGGGATCAAGTTCTTTAAAAGAAAGAACACAGGCAACACTTGTTTCCAAAATTTGCTTTCCTCCCCAAAGTGGAACAAGGTTGTATAAAATCTTTCTGGTTATTTCCCTTATTATGGCCTCAGTAAAAAAACAGAATCACATGCTTAGGATATTTAGCCACAAAAGTAGATACATCACAATGGACATTTCCAAATGTTCCACGCAAATCCTAATATCACAAGTGCCATGTCCAATTCAGAGCGATAACATGCTTGCTATTTATTTCTCTCTATGCTGCACTATATTTCACTCTGAGTCCGTATCCAGCCACCATGCTGTCTGGGGAATTCTGGGTGTTGAAGTCAGAATTCGCAAAACCAGATTGGGAAGATGAAAATCGAACAAGCTTCATACAAGTCAAAATCAGCAGCGTGGGGACTGGTGAATTGCCGCTCTCAAGCTATGAGGATTTCTCCCCACTTTATGAAAATTGTTTAATTTTACATGTTTCTACCATACAGGTAGTCCTTGACTTACGACCACAGTAGGGACCGGAAAAGTTGTCGTTAAGCAGTGTGGTCGTTAAGTGAGGCATCACGTGACTGCACCCATTTTATAATATTTTTTTGCAGTGGTTGTTAAGTGAATCACATGGTCATTAAGTGAATCACATGGTTCCCCATTGATTTTGCTTGTCAGAAGCTGGCTGGGAAGGTCACAAATGGCAATCACATGACTCCAGGATGCTGCAAGCGTCATAAATACATGCCAGGTGCCAAGCGCCCAAATTTTGATCACATGACTGTGGGGATGCTGTGATGGTCAGAAGTGCGAGGACCGGTCACAAGTCACTCTTTTCAGCACCGTCGTAACTTCGAACGGTTGCTAAACAAATGGTCGTAAGTTGAGGACTACCTGTAGACTTCCCTAAATGGAGTGGTCTCAAGATGTTTGGCCTCTGACTCCCAGAATTCCTCAAACAAGGGGCCACTGTAGAGAATTCTGGGAAGGGCATCCAAGTTGAAGAAACGCCATATAATTACCACTTTCTTTGCACAAACTAGTAAGTACCACTTTCTTTCCCACTGAGATCCTTAGTATTTCATTTCAGGATGCATATCTGAAGCATGGGCACATTTTCTTTGTGGCAACTCTGGAAGCGCACTCGGTTCCACTGAACCCCTGGCACACTTGTGTCAAGCAATTCCAAACCCTGAGTGTGAAATGGGTGTGTTGTCATCTCAAGGTGCGCACTCCAATTGAGCATGGCAGCTCCCACAGCGACAGCAACTTGCCAAGAGATGTGCTGTCGTCCCTAGACACCCACAGGAAGAATAAAACCTTAATAAAAATCAAGACAGGCTCTCGAATATTACCGCTGTTCCCTCAGCCTTGTGATTCTTAATTTTCCTCTAATTTCAGGACCACGGTGCTGATATAAAAATCTCTTAGAAGTGTTTTAGGGAGATGGTAATGGACCCATATTAAAATAATTCAACCAATGCTATAATTTTACTACCACCATCAAAATGAAATAATGGCTGTTTACCACGTTCTACCTTTCAAATGACCTTCTTCGGAATACAAATGTAGGGCCTGCGGGTTGCAGAAAGCAACTCCCAATTCTTGAGGCTGTTGACTCCATGCTTCCTCACCCATCACGGCTCTTGAGAAGAAACGTCCCGCTGCAAACATGGGGCTCCCTGGGGCCTCTCCAAGCAGACACCCAGTTTTAAATCCACCTCTCCCTTCTGCCTTCCACCCACCACCCAAGGTGAGTGGCTCCATCTTCCAACTTAAGAGGGGCAGTGGAAGACCCCATTCAAATTCCAGGCAGTAAGAAGAGGGTTTAGAGCAGTGTTTGTCAACCTTGGCAACTTTAAGATGTGTGGACTTCAACTCCCAGAATTCCCCAGCCAGCATGTTGTAAAGTTGCCAAGGTTGAGAAACACTGATTTAGAGAGCCATTTCGGTGTTGTGGTTAAGGCATCAGGCTAGAAACCGGGCGACCGTGAGTTCTAGTCCCATCTTAGGCACAAAGCCAGCTGGGTGACCTTGGGCCAGTCACTTTCTCTCAGCCCTAGGAAGGAGGCAATGGCAAACCACTTCTGAAAAACCTTGCCAAGAAAACTGCAGGGACTTGTCCAGGCTGTTACCAGGAGTCAACACTGACTGACTCTAAGGCACCATTGTAATACTAATACCAATACCAATACCAATACCAATACCAATACCAATACCAATACCAATACCAATACCAATACTAGCAGCCTTAAAGCCACAGGTCATTGCACTATTAAATCAGAAAAGTATTATGTACCATTAGAGTAAAAAAAAAAAGGTTAATTACTATGATGAATTAAAAAGCCAGTTTTGTTTAAAGTGCAGCATTTAAGACTTTTTAAATACTTTTTGGCTGCTGATGCTCTTTTTGATCTGCCAGGACCAAGATTACTGTGATTGTCCTGTTGGGTTCATACATATCTACTGCGTAAAATCTACCATTTACCTTCTCCACAGATTGTATGTATGTATGTATGTATGTATGTATGTATGTATGTATTTATTTATTTATTTATTTATTTATTTATTTATTTAATTCCCCGCCCATCTCCCATGCAAGGGACTCTGGGCGGGTTACAATAATTAAAATTTAAAATGTAAAAAATTTAAAAAACAATACAAAAAGAAGATATATAAAAATATATCCAATATAGAATAAAATAAATAAAATCCAAGATGGCTTGAGGACCATAGCACAGTAGGACCTACGGGGCCAGCCAACCCCAGGAGGCACTACCGCCTCTGTCGTCCCAGGCCAGGTGGCAGAGCCAGGTCTTAATGGCCTTCCGAAAGGCCAGGAGTGAAGGGGCCAGTCTCACCTCCGGGGGCAAGATGTTCCATAAAGCGGGCGCTGTCGCAGAGAAGGCATGCCTCCTGGACCCCGCTAGATGGAATTCTCTTGTTGAGGGGGTCCGAAGCATGCCCTCTCTGCACGCACGGGTGGGGCGGGCCGACGTCATCGGGACGAGACGGTCCCTCAGGTACCCTGGCCCTATGCCATGTAGGGCTTTAAAGGTAATCACCAACACCTTGAATTGGACCCGGAAGCAAACTGGCAACCAATGCAGCTCGCGTAGCAGAGGTGTTACATGTGCCGATCTTATGGCACCCGTAACTGCTCGCGCCGCCGCATTCTGTACCAGCTGAAGCCTCCGGATACTCTTCAAGGGTAGCCCCATGTAGAGCGCATTACAGTAGTCTATGCGGTAGTATATGTCTTTATTTACCTTTTTTCCTTTCCAGAAGTGAAAAGCTTTCAAATATGGCAGGTTTTTAGGAGAGAGGCTTCAGTCGCCCGTCCTTTCTGGCTGATCTCAACTGCTTTATTTCGAGTGCGGCTGCGGCAGAGAATTGCATAAAGCGTTTGTTTCATTTCGGATCTGTTCTGCAATTGTCCTCAGCATGCACTGGGCCTTTTCCCCAGCGGCTGCATCAGCCAACGGAAGCCCTCCTGAGATGGCCCAGAAAGTAGTAGGGGATTTTTTTTCCCTGCTCCAGTGTGTCACTTTATGCTTTTGTACAATTGGCTATAGCTGTCGTTTTAATGTGCATTCGCCCCATTTAGAGCGACCCTTGGCTGAGCTATTTCATATCTCTTGTTCGTTTTCATCCCCGTAAATATTTGAGGTCAACCACAAACTTGGCTACCACTTCGCTCACCTTTAAATCCTCATAGTTTCTCAACAATTAAAGAGTCTTTAGCTGGGGCGTCCGTAAAAGGTTCCCCCCCCCCCGCACATTTGTGCAGTCGTGTCCGACTCTAGGGGCCGGTGCTCATCTCCGTTTGTTAGCCGAAGAGCCAGCGTTGTCCGAAGACGCTTCCACGGTCATCTGGCCACATGACACGCGCGGAACGCTGTTACCTACCCACCGAAGTGGTACCTATTCATCTACTTGCATTTGCATGCTTTCGAATTGCTAGGTTGGCAAGAGCTGGGGCGAGTGCGGGAGCTCACTCTGCACGCAGGGCTAGGGATTCGAACCTCCAAACTTGCGATCTTCCGATCGACAAGCCTGGTGTCTTACCCGCTGAGCCACCACACCCCTTTTCTGCAATGCTATACTACGATGCTAATTAGCTAAAGCTAGGATCACCCTTGGAAAAGAGATTGAATATCTTAGTCCTCCCTCCCTTATTATTATTATTATTATTATTATTATTATTATTATTATTATTATTTAAATGTATACACTGCCCCTCTCACTATAAAAGCGACTCTGGGCAGCTTACAAATAGAAATTCCTATTCCATCCTCCCTCATTCCCCCTTCCTTCCTTCCCTCCTTCCTTCCTTCCTCCCCTCCCTCCCCCTTCCTTCCTTCCTTCCTTCCTTCCTTCCTTCCTTCCTTCCTTCCTTCCCTCCACCATCGCCACTGAAACTATGCCCAAAACTGAACCCTGCTGGCCTTGAGAAAGGGGAACTGCGCAGACAAAAAGGGAGAGGAGAGAGGAAACTGAGGCACGTTCCAGAAAAGAGTGAAGGCTATGTAGAGAAAGATTCACATCATAGACTATGTTCATTCATTTGTGAATGTATGCTCAACTTCTAGAGCAGTGTTTCTCAACCTTGGCAACTTGAAGATGTGTGGACTTCAACTCCCTTGCTGGCTGGGGAATTCTGGGAGTTGAAGTCCACACATCTTCAAGCTGCCACGGTTGAGAAACACTGGTCTACAGGATTTCTTCAGCTTCTCCTCTTTTAATCTTGCCATCCTACAGCTCAACCCCTGACTGTGCTTCTGATCTATTTAATCCGCTTGCATTACTGGTTTTACAATGCAAGTGGGGGATCCCTTCCCAAGGATCATAAAGGTCTTCTGCGTCCCCTCTGAGGTTGGAAGGAATGTTCTCTTTGGAGGGGAAAAATGAGCTCCAGATACCCAACTATTCCTCTTTTCCGACTGCCTGAGGACACACATCAAGAGAGGGGAGATTGGGGGTAGAGTGGGGAAGGCACCGGATTCACTGAAGCTGTTCTCAACCATGTCCTCAACTGGTGGGGTTGAAGACGGGAGAAAAAATGACGAACCCTCGGAGCAGGATGAAGTGATAAAAAATGACCATTCATCTTCATGTCCATCCTGCTCCCAAGGCCATTGGGCTCCAACGTCATGGCACGCCAAGCAGGAAATTTCTCCTATGCTCTCCTTGCATTTCTTTGGTGATACTTTCAATAGAAGAGAATATTTGTAGCTCAGGGTTGAACTGTGGAGTCCTTGGTGCTCTCTGAGCTTGGTGGCTTGCTTCCAGATGTTTTGCTGCCCGACTAGGCAAGCAAGCAACAACTTTATTGATTAGTCTTACGACCATATCAAAGTGCCCGACTAGGCAACATCTCGGGCAACGAAACACCAAGCTCAGAGAGCACCAAGGACTCCACACTTTCAGTTCCTTTTTTCGTTTTCTCCTTTTTCTAAAGGAAGTCTCTTTTTTTCCAATAGTTTCCTTGATTCTGCTCGTTAACCATGCTGGTGACCTCTTGGATTTCAGTAGTTCCTTCCTTGTGGTGGTTTTGAATAAACCCCATGTGCTCTGGAGGGATTTAGCCCTGTCTTCCCATAACCAGTTCCATTTTACCAGTTCCCTGAAGTTTTCTCCAGGGTAGCTGTGCTGGGTTTCCTTGGCAATCACACATCAATTATAATTGATCATGTTGTGTGGAAACCCAATCGGGACTGAGGAAACAGATTGAGGAGAAAGATCACCATGCTAAAATAAAAAATAAAAAAACTGGACATGAATTCAGAAGGAACACTTCAGGGCAAGTATCTGAGGAGGAAATCCATCTGAATCTTCTTCCATTCCTCTTGTTTTATTAACAACTGGCTAGCAATTTATTCTGGGAGATTCCAGTCCTAGTGTCCATTAGCTCCTGGCTGCTAAATGCAAAGATCTTGAAATTTATTGGCGCTCTTTGGGTTAATGTATAAGTACTTTGCATATAGTTAAGGTTGCATTTGTAATTAATAGTCGAGCAAATAAGGGCTGCCGCAGTGTTTGCTTGAGCGAAGGGCACTCAACACCGGCTTTAACTCACTGGTCTATTTTCCATTTCACCTCTGAACCGTAGATGGGGAGGGGAGAAGGAGAAGGAGAAGGAGAAGGAGAAGGAGAAGGAGAAGGAGAAGGAGAAGGAGAAGGAGAAGGAGAAGGGGGGGAGGGGGAGGGGGAGGAAGGGGGAGGAAGGGGGAGGGGAGGGGGAGGGGAGAAGGAGGGGAGGGGAGGAGGGGAGGGGAAGGAAGGAAAGAGAAGGAGAAGGAGAAGGAGAAGGAGGGGGAGGGGAGAGGAGGGGAGAGGAGGGGAGGGGAGATGAGGGGAGAAGGAGGGGAGGGGAAGGAAGGAAAGAGAAGGAGAAGGAGAAGGAGAAGGAGAAGGAGAAGGAGAAGGTGAAGGAGAAGGAGAAGAGGGGAGAGGAAGGGAAGGAGGGGGAGGGGGAGGGGAAGGAAGGAAGGAAGGAAGGAAGGAAGGAAGGAAGGAAGGAAGGCAGGAAGGAAGGAAGGAAGGAAGGCAGGAAGGAAGGAAGGAAGGAAGGAAGGAAGGAGAAGGAGGCAAGTCCCATATCGAAACAAAATTAAAAATAATCCAATACAGAGAAAGAAACCAAGGCATCATATAACAAACTCGCAAAACAGACACGCTACTTAGGGGGCCCCAATGCTTGAAGAAAAAGCCAGGGGTGAACCGCTTTCCAGGAGGCCAAGGGGATCAGGGACTGCTCCATAGGGCAGGCGCTGCTCACAGTTTCCTGCCCTTCGCAGCATCCAAGAACCATAAGAAGGTTTCCAAAGGGCCGAAAGGGGGGGCAAGAGGCGGATTCCCCGCACTACATGTGGACTGGACCTCCCGCTTTGCCCCCCCCCCCCAAGCGATCCTGTTGCTCTGCACAAAAAGCGGCACAAGAGCCCACAGGCTGCCGAGAGACTCCCTGCAAAGGTTTGGGCAGGAAGAACGCCGCCGCCCTTGGGGGTCTCCCCAAAGCAGACAAGTGTTTCGGAGTCCTGTGCACTTTCGATGAAAAGGGGCTTCTGTGCGCATTCTCAGCCATCTCACTCACAAGCTGGTGCTTTGAACAGAATGGGAAGAAAGTGTTACAAGTCCTCCCTCACCTGGGATGGAAAACTGCATTTACTTGAAAGGACACAGACTTTTCAAATAGAACAACCCCCCCACCCAAAAAAAAAAAACAAGGAAAAAATCAAACACAGACAAAAATTCTTGCGCAATGTTCAGCTTCCCCATTTTGCCCATTCTAGGGCTACCAACATATCTAAAACCAACAAAGGTAGTTCTCACTTCATTCGTTTAGCAATGGTTCGGACTTACAACGGTGCTGAAAAAACCGACTTGCAACCAGTCCTCACACTTACAGCTGTCGCAGTGTCCCACAGTCCCGTGATCGCCATTTTCGACCTTCCCAGACAGCTTCTGGCAAGCAAAATCAATGGGGAACCATGTGATTCGATTAACAATCACATGGTTTGCTTAACGTCCGCGGTGATTCACTTAACGACCACCGCAAAAAAGGCCGTAAAATCGGGTCAGATTCGCTTAACGACCACGTCGCTTAGCAACCGAAATTCCGGTCCCAATTGTGGTCGTTAAGCGAGGACAACCTGTACAGCAAAGGTCCTCATTCCAAATAAATGAGGCCAAATGGGACTATATATCTCTGTATATATATAACCCTAACCCTAACCTGTAAGAAGTCACTCTCTCACAAAGGGTTAGGACTAAAAATTATATTGCTATTGACTGTATTACTAATTACTGATTAAAGTTAATTGCTTGTAATATAGGGGACCCCGTTTATAGAATTAATGATCTCCGATCTGTATTACGCCAAACATTCTCACGCAAACACAACTGCACCCGTTCCAAGAGGGAAAATAGGATGGTGCTGGAGAAGTGAGGGAGAACAAATCAGACTGAGATGAGGCAAGGGACATCTGGAGAGAGATGGTCTGGAAAACAACTTTAAACAGCCCTGGGTTGGGGCAACCCACATCAGATGTCTAGCCTCTGTTGTAAATCCCAGAGGTCCTCACGTGATGTGATGGTGGTATATGGGAAACACTTTGGGAGACGGGGCCAAGAGACACTGCCAAGGGAATGGGCAGATAAGAGGCAGCTGAGCCCTCAGCTGCACAATGGGAGGAGAAAGAGGCTCAGAAGGGACCCTCCCTAGTTTCTCAGTGTCAGGGAGACACAAGAGAGTGGAGAAGAGGGCTGGGCCATGAGAGATAAGCGAGCACGCAGCTCGGAGAGCCTAGCCTATTTTCCCAAACGTCAGAAGAAAGCTCCGCCCTAGGTTGGACTGATATACTTGGGAATCTTTAGGCACCGTTAGTTTAGCAGGATTTCTGTATGTAGGTATGCAATAAACACTAGAGACTAGATTCCTTGCCTCGGCGTGTTATTTCTGCACCTACACACGACATCAGGCGGTAAAGGAGACGGGGAGAATTGTACTTTCAGACTTGCAAGATTCTCTCAATGTAGCCTTACAATAAAGTAGAATTAGCTCATCTGGTTGTGTTTCCTGTCTGGTCTACCTAGTAAGGCTGACAACAGAGCATCTCTTTTGTAAAAAGGACATGGCAATGCACCTGTAATGGTATGTGAGAAGGACCTTGGGAGATCAGGCGAAGAGATGCTGCCTACGGAATGGGCAGATAAGAGGCAGCCTAGCCCACAGCTGCATAATGGGTGGAGAAAGAGGCTCAGAAGGGACCCTCCCTAGTTTCTCAGGCGGTAAAGGAGACGGTGGGAGAATTGTACTTTCAGACTTGCAAGATTCTGTCAATGTAGCTTTACAATAAAGTAGAATTGGCTCGTCTGGTCGTGTTTCCTCTCTGGTCTACCTGGGAAGGCTGACATCAATCTTGCAAGAATATTAACTCTGGAAAACCATGGAATTTTTGCCGGCAGACTTGCACCACAACTTGTTTACAAAGGCTTGGAAGGACCCCGGGGAAAGTCTTCTTCCATGTCACCAGGAGCCCAAAAGATGGAGATAAATATCTGAGGGCACTTCTGCTTAGCTTCAGATTTATACCCAACCTGTACACAGAGCGGAGACCCAAAAGGAGGAGACAGCTTGACCAAGGGACAAAAGATGTCGCGTTAAACGGTCTTGTCAACTTGCCACAACTTCTTCTTGAGTTCCGCAGCTGCCTTTATTCCTAATGCATTACACTTACTTCATATAATGTCATTTTGAGATGCCTGGACCTCAAGGCCTGTCGTTCCTTATTCAAGAGGGACACAACAAAGCATCTCATCTCATAACACCTCGGATGAGAAAGCCAGTAGCAAGGACACCCTTCTTCTCTGCATCAAAAATTGCCTTGGCTTCCAGAAGGGGAAGTCATCAGATCGGCAGCAATTTACTTCCACAACGCCAAACTGACAACCCCCAAGCCAGGACAAACTTCATGGTTTCTAGGATGTTTTACAGGATTGGGAGAATCTGGGACCCTCCAGATGTCCTCCAGTTCCCAACTGCCTGGTCAACATCTAGAAGATCAACAGTTCTTCGGTTTTCTTGAAATTTCCATGCGGCTTCTTTTTATGGACTTTTTATGCTTCAAGGATGACACCTGTGGTCCTCAGAGTTCAAGTCGAGCAAATGAATTTCTTTGGAACAAAACCCAAGAGAACATTCCTGCATTTTGTTCTCTGAGTCATAAACATCAGGATTTACTTTTCAAAAATCTCTTTGGGGGCTTTTCTCATATTTGGAGGAGAGAGAATTTAATCCTTTGTCTTTCTTTTTTAAGAGTTGGATGGGAGCTGAATATTTTCAACAGCACAACAAAAACCTGCTGTGGAAAAGGTGTTGGTTGGACAGGTCAAGATTTCGTTCAGTTTAGGTGCCCCTCAAAACTGCTTTTGGTTTTTTCCTATAATCATGGAATCACAGAAAGTAAGGATTGAAAGGGACCTTGGAGATCATCTAGTCCAATCCTAGTGTAGGAATCTACTCCTACAGTGGCGAGGTTGGTCAGTATGTCATAGACCTCTCATTTTTTAAATCAAGGCTAAACATTTCCAACTCCTTCAGCCTCCCTTCATAAAACGTTCTTTCTACCCTCCCAATCCTTCTCCTTTCCCTTCTCTGAACCTATTCTAGTTTCTCTGAGTTATTCTTAAGGTGTAGTCCAGGTGCCGGGTCTCCAAAGCAACGAGATATGGGCGAGAGAGAGGAGGAGCGAAAGGAAGGACACCAAACCATTTCCCGCCAGACAGCCATTCACATCTTAAACCTTGGACTACTCTATTACCCTTGTTTTCTAGTAAAATCTTCATATATCCTTATGACTTGTACTGTGGCTTTTTGAAACAAGGTCGTTAGGGCTACGACCCTCACAGACAGCATGTGGGAATCAACTGGCCAATGCAGAATGGAGTGGATCAGTTACTTCTCAAAATCCAGAAGCAGTCAATGCAACCTAAACCTTGATTTGCTTTTTTGCATCCATATCATTCTACTGACCCTTGTTCAGTTTCTCGATCAATGAATGCTGGGGTGCAGTCTTACAAATTTCGTATTTCGTATTTTCATATTTATTGTATTTATACCCCGCCTATCCCCTCCCTAACAGAGGGCTCTAGGCGGCTTAGATACATTGCATTTTTCATATATTATACATTCATATATAACAACATTTACCGCGCGCTAAGGGGAGGGGTAAGGGAACCGACTCTTTTTCCATGGGTATTGGACTACATGTCCCAGAATACCTTGCTTTTCAGAGTCGGCTGCTGACGTCCTGGGTGTTGCCATTCGGGATCTGTCGTCTCCGCCACCATTCATGAGGTCTTCTTCGTTCCGGAGGGCGACCCCCGACAGGACGCCAGCAATTTCTCCCACCAAGGTGGTACCCATTTATCTACTTGCATTAGCTTTCGAACTGTTGGGTTGACAGGAGCTGGGACGAAGTGACGAGAGCTCACCTTGTCACGCAGGGAATCGAACTGCCGACCTTCTGATCGGCAGTCTTACAGCTTCAGCGGTTTAACCCGCTGAGCCACCGCGTCCCGTTCAGTTCCTGTTGCTGGATTATTCAGTTCCTGTTGCTGGATTAAACACCAGCTGGGCTTCACCTCTTTCAGCCCCTCCATCCCACAGTCCTGTTTTGCCATCCCTTTTTTGTCTCAAGGAAATATGGTCAGCCTAATCAAGTTAGGGCTTCAGAGGAGCATTAATAGGAGATCTCAGGGTTTCAACCATAACAGGGTAGTTGAAAAGACATCTTGGAAAAAGGAAAGGAAACCGATTCTGTATGGAAAATATATGGATAAGAAATGCCCGGGAGCTGAGCTCGACCTGAAGAAGACCTTATCTGATATAACCTCTTGGAAGTTCAGAAGGGAACCACCTATGATGACAGAGCTCTCCATGATTTTTTAAAGCAGCAATTCTGGGGCGGGGGTGGTGGTGGTTGAGAAGAACAATTTCCAAGGCTGCCTTACAGGACGTAGTTTTCCCTAAGCAGCCCCCGGCCACCCCCCGCCCCAAGTCTCAGCTGTTTTTTTTTCTGCTCCTCCGTATGCCTCAGGAAATGGTGCTTCTTCTAGCAGAAGGACAACTTTTACCATGGTTCAACCAAAAGATAAAAGGGCGAAAAATGGTCCCAAACGTCACAAGAGGCAACCGTCACCGCCAGGCTTGGCTCGCAACTCACGGAAACGTTGCCCAGAAGTTCTTTTCAACTCGCAAGGTTGCCAAGTCTCCCTTTTGGGAATGAAAATTGCAAGCTCTCATCCAGAGTGTTCTCCAAACTTAGACATCCCTTCAGTCATCTCTCAGGACAGTAACTATTTCTAGATTGTGCTGACATGCTGTGGCAGGTGTGCGAGCAAAAGCCATTCAGCAAATAACAGCAGTGTGTGCGTGTGCGTGTTGCACACACACACACATGCATGCAATCAGCTCTGCCACCCAAGGAGGTAAGTGCCAGTTCCCTCGCTTGCAATAAAAAGGCAAACAAGCCGGTTTGCCAAGTGGTCAAAACAACAAGATTCCTTTACAAGCCGAGATTCCTTTTTGATGGACATATCTTGGCTTGCTTGGGATCAAGAGGCAAAAGAACTCTTTCCTAGTTGACTAAATAGATAGAACCTGCACCTTGCTCCTTCATGGGAAGATCCTCCAGCATCCCAGCGGGTCACATTTAGATATTGCAAGAAGCGGCACCCTCTGATCTTTTCATTTCCATGCATCCCAATGCAGGGAACATAAAATATATGAGAAATTGAGACCTGGTTTCAGGTTTGAAATTGAGCCATAAAACAGGTCCAAGGGTGGTTTCTGAATTAGCTTAAAAGATGGGAAATGTACACACTTGCCTCCTTGCTTTTAAAAAAAAAATACTAGCAGTTCTGGAAGGATTTGCCCTTGTCCAGTCCAGTCCAGATTGTATGTAGTTAAAATGCAAAACAACAAAAGAGGAAGCCAGTGGTGAGATTATCTAAAAGAGGGCAAGTAATTCCAGTTGTTTTTTTCCAGGAATGATACGTTCAGTCTGGAGTTAGATGGCACCCAAATCGAATAAACATACAAACAAGTAAACAACAAACTATTGGTAAATACTGAAAAGGAAAGTCAATGTATATAAGCAGAGAAATGGCAAATTGATGGCATAATAGGTTGACTATCTTGGAAATCCACTAAATAAATATAAATAAAGGGGCTTGTTCTTTGCAAATTTAGGATTCGCTGCCCTTTCTGTTTCTCTATTTTGTGAAATTCCAAACTCCCTAAAATTGAAATAGGATCAAGTCAGTGGCAGGGGTGGTTATTTTGGGTGTGATCATTTAATGACTTGCATATAGTCCATAATAGTAGTAAAAAGGTAAAGGTTCCCCCCGCACATTTGTGCAGTCGTGTCCGACTCTAGGGGCCGGTGCTCATCTCCGTTTGTTAGCCGAAGAGGCAGCGCTGTCCGAAGACGCTTCCACGGTCATGTGGCCGGCATGACGCGCGCGGAACGCTGTTACCTACCCACCGAAGTGGTACCCATTCATCTACTTGCATTGGCATGCTTTCGAATTGCTAGGTTGGCAAGAGCTGGGGAGAGTGCGGGAGCTCACTCCGTCACACGGGGCTAGGGATTCGAACCTCCGAACTTGCGATCTTCCGATCAACAAGCCTGGCATCTTACCCGCTGAGCCACCACGCCCTTTATAATAGTAGTAGTAGCAATAATAATAATAACAACAACATGATTTCTTTCTCTGTAGCTTGAATCATGTCAACTGGATTTCTATTTTCTCAGTGGAAACGTTTCGCTCCTTATCCAAGGAGCTTCTTCAGTCTGAGCAAAGTTAGTAAGGGAATCCTTAAATATGTTTCTAGGTGGCTGTGTGACCTTGCACCTGGGGCTAGGTCATGGTTATTTTGAGATGTTATTTCTAAGTCCCTTTATCATCTAAAGGAGGATCGTTAAGATTACCATGCTGCTGTTGAGCTTGCGAAATGGTCTTAATCTTCCTAGGCACAGAAGACAAAGCAGGAAGGAAAATAGGGGAAAGATTGTGCCTGAGGCCCCCACCTCTATTCAAGGAAGGATTTTCCAAGTTGGCATAAATGGATTCCTTGACCCCTCTCTCAAACCACCTATCTTCTCTGTCTAAAATGTGAACATTAATGTCCTCAAATGAGTGTCCTTTTTCCTTTAGATGAAGATAAACTGCTGACTCTGGTCCTGTGGTGTTACTTCTCCTGTGTTGGGCCATCCTCCTGTACAGAGGTTGTTTGGTTTCTCCAATGTAGAGTTCAGAGCACTCCTCACTGCACTGGATTGCATAAACTACATTGCTTTTCTTGTGTTTTGGAGTTTGATCTTTGGGGTGTACAAGCCTCTGTCTCAGTGTGTTGGTGGGTTTGAAATATACAGGTATGTGGTGTTTGCCAAATATCCTTTTTATCTTTTCAGACACGCCAGCCATGTAAGGAATGACCAGGTTCTTCCGTTTACTCTGAGTCTCAGCCCTATCTGTCGCTGTTTTAGGTCTAAAAGGTTTAAGGTTGCCTCTGCACATTTGTGCAGTTGTGCTGGTGCTCATCTCTGTTTGTTAGCCAAAGAGCTTGTACAATTGGATCTGTGTGGTTAATCTGTATGTCCCTGGAAGATTCTGGAAAACGTAAACAGCAGAGAAGTTGGATTTGATCTTGTTGGCTTCAGGTAGTGGTCTAAGGCGGACTGCAAGGAGGTCAAACCAGTCAATCCTAAAGGAAATCAACCCTGACTGCTCATTGGAAGGACAGATGCTGAAGCTGAAGCTCAAATACTTTGGCCACCTAATGCGAAGAGAGGACTCCCTGGAAAAGACCCTGATGCTGGGAAAGACGGAAGGCAAAAGGAGAAGGGGACGGCAGAGGATGAGATGGTTGGATAGCATCACCGATGTAATGAACATGAATTTGAGTAAACTCCGGGAGACAGTGGAGGACAGGAAGGCCTGGCGTGCTATGGTCCGTGAGGTCACGAAGAGTCGGACATGACTAAACGACTGAACAACAACAACAAGGAAAGTTTAAAAATGTGAATGAGGCCCATCCACCTAACAAATCTGAAAGGCAAGGATGGTTGGGACTGGAGGGGCCGTTCTTCATGGCAGTCAACTTCAGGGACATTTCTGCAAAGTTGGGGGAGTAGGAAAACAAACACGTAGTTTAGTAATGAATGCAAATTATTTTAATCGACTGCTAAGCCAATTGAGTTTAATGTGGATCTGATTTAGATTGGGGGTGCAGGTCATGTCTCTGGCGTTCAATGAGCATGCAGAGATGGGGCAGAATAACCTAGACAGGACATACATAATGTCTGGGGCAGGGGGACAGTTGGAGAAGATTCCACCTGATCATAAATGCTGAGAAAAAGAGAGAGAGATCAATCCTGCAGCAACTGGATCTGCAACGTACACCAGAGAGTCCCCAAATAGAAAACAGACTAGACATCAGTTCCTTTACCCGAAAAAAAAAATGATTAGGATGCCGGTGGTCACCGTGTGGATTTCAGCCAGTTATATATCCAGTCAATTAGTTCATATCCCTCAGTGCCCGTTCCTGCTCCGAATTGCCTCTCACATCAGATTCAGGGTCCTTGACTCCAGGCCCATCATCCGGCGTCTCAGACAAGGGGCGCTGAAGCCATCCCGTCCCGTCTCTCCAATGTTTCATTAATAGAACAAGTAGAAAGACCCAGGAACAAAGTAAGGCGAAGTCTTGCTCGGGAGATGGAAAGAGAATCAAAGAACAAAATGGTAGCACAGTAAAATCTTGGACAGGTTGCATGAGAACCTGTCAGGAAACCTGTATGCATAAGCTGAGCCGCATCAGAGCTGAGCAACTAGGAGGATCTTGGATTCAAGGAACTCCTGGTTGGCTCAGGAGAAGGGGGTTACTGTTGGAGAGCAAAAGCTGAGACGGAGAAGGTTCGCTGCAGGGTCAGATACGACCGCAAGTTCCTAGACATCTTCTAGAAAAAATGTATGGGGAAATGCTTTCTCACAACCTGGAATGTGCATTTCAGCATGAGGCATCTGCAAGTGTTAAGTTCCTGATGTTCCCAACATTGAGCAAGATGGCTACATCTGGGAAGGCAAGAGGGCAATTGGGCCCACTTACAGAAAACAGTGGAAGCAGGACCCATACATCAGAGGGTATGGCAGGATGGCAAGAGGAAAAATACCCACCTCTGTCCTTGAAGCACGTAAGGCCAAACCCTAACTTTTGGAAACATGGATTGCTGAACAAGCCATAGTTGACCTGGTTTGAGCCTGACACCAAGGGTCATTCCCACTAGTCCCAGCAGAAACACCAAGGCAATCTCTTCTTTCTGCTGTGTACCTATGACGTTGCCTTTCCCTCATCCCCAGCCCTCAACTGTCCCAGTTTGAAGACAGTGTCTTCTCCCCTTAAGCCATCACAGTCCAAAGACGGCTTCAAGGCGTGTAACGTCTTTTACCAGTCGAAGAGAACGTCTTTTAGGCATTCCCTTGGTAGGACATCTGGTGGGAAAGGGGGCAATCCAAGCAGGAGAGGGTTACCAATGGGGACAGCAAATCTGCCGACCGAAGGATGAAGAAGAGAACTTGGGCTCAACTGTAGGGAAGTCCCGAGCTTCAAGGATGAATGGGGTTTCCAATCCAACTCCTCAGTTCTAGTTCTAGATATCCCTATAACCAGGTGATGGGGAGAGGGCGTTATGCGTGTTCCTTCGTGCAGGAAGTAAACTCAGCCGCAACGTTTTTGAACCAAGTTAGATCAATCAAGGTAGAACAGAGGGGTCCATGTATCAAAAAAGCCACCACAACAAGGACATCCGGGGGGGGGGGGGGAGATAAAAAAAAAATCGAGATGGTGGCCATGACTGCGTGGTTGTGGCCACCATCTTGACCATCTTTGCTCTCCCCCAGAAAATGCTTCTGCACCGTACCATGAGTTAGGGCTGGCACTTACTTTGCCTACTGAACCTGCACATTCGTCTCAGACTGCCTCACTCCCCAGTTCATCTGCCAAGACAGAGTTTCCGTGGACTGCATTAGAGTCAGAGCCTCTCCCCCCCCAGCTCCGAAACCCTCCTACAAAATTGCCCACATTCATTTTGAAACCTGACAGCAAGGACTGTGTGGAAACGTCAAGGTCAGGAGACCAGCGTGATTCTAGACAATCTGTACCTCTTAAAACAGTGACAAATATGTTATTTAATTTTAATGAGCTTTTTTGCATCCCAAATCTAATTACAGCATTATCAAGTATTGCTTTGAACTGCAGGTGGCTTCTTGTTGCTTGTGTGGCGGCTGCCACAAGCAGTTTTTCGTGAATACTAATAACTGCTTAATTTTACTATATTTAAAGGGGGGGAGGAGGAGGAGGAAGAAGAAGAAGAGAAAAAAGGAAGGAAGGAAGGAAGGAAGGAAGGAAGGAAGGAAGGAAGGAAGGAAGGAAGGAAGGAAGGAAGGAAATGGGCAGTCTCTTTGAACTTTGGAAAGAATGCTAGGAAGGGCTAAAGTCATGGACCTTGAGAAAACTAGACTTACATAGTCTTTCCACTGTAGAACAAGAGTTAAGATTAGGTTAGCTGTAGCATGTACCAACGGCTCAGAAGGTGACTTCTCCAACTCTTTTCTGTTGTATCTTACCCTATTTTATTCCTATCACTTTGAGGCTGGAGGTGAACAACGGCTTCTCCAGTGGAGAAAAATCCACTCGGAACATATCCTTTGCTCCATCATTCTGGTTCTGCTGCACCTTAGTCCTGGAAAATCCTGCCTTCTCTTATGGAACACAAGGCAATCATATCCTTCCATATCCACCTCCACATGTGAGAAAACGGAGGAGGCAGGATTTGCCCAGGTCAGCCAAAAGCTTCTGGCCAGCTCTGCCTATAATGTGGGGTGAGGAGGCAGTGGCGTTCCGCCTGGCCGAACCGTTCTAGGGATCCACTGGGCATACACTTTGAAACCTCCAGGTCAAAGAACAGCAACTCTGTTGATGAGCCCTGATGGCGACACTCTTACAAGCAAGTTTGCCAAGTATCAATTCCTGTTCCAGTCAAGCTTCAGTGGAAGTCAGCTTCTGCTCCCTCTTCAGGCCGGAGTATATTCAGCTGAGTTGGCCACCTAGCTATTAATTAATTGATATTAATTTAATATCAATCAATTAAAACAGAAGCTACTCTACCAACTCAGTCCCTGGGTCATTTGGGCTCAGCACCATCCCTGCTTGGCAGCCGTCACTCTCCTCTTCCCCAGCCCCACTTGAAAGTGGGAACTTTCCATGCCAAGCTGTGGTTCTACCATTAAACTAAGGTTCTTTCCATCCAGTGTGCCATTTTTAACAAAGATTAGAAGCTCATTGTAGAAGGCCGAGGGAATGTCCGTGAGGGACAGGAGGAAGAGCTGCTACCGAGACAGCGGTCAGAGAAAAGAGGACTGTGTCCGGGGCAGGAATGTAACCTGGGAAAACATCTCAGATGTGACCCTCCCTAGTTCTCATGAAAATAATTCCCGTCAGCCAAGGAATGTCGGTTGGCGGGGACTAGAAGGCGTGACTTCTCTGCCGTAGCGCCTGCCCTCTGGAATATTCTCCCTGCAGAGATCAGGATGTCTCCGACCCCGTTGGCCGTGAAGACCTGGTTATGGGCCCGGACCTGGGGCCCCAAGTGTGTTCATGGCCCTGATTCTTGGCTATATTAACATCCATGCGTTGCTTACTTGGCGGCCATGTATATTTATTTTGTATTTTAATTGTTTTAATTGTCATTCTTTTATAGTTTTTATTGTTGGAAGCCGCTTACTTGCTGAGATGGGCGGCTATAGAAATCAAATAAATAAATAAATGGAGGCGGGGGCACATTCAGACCTGCAAGAGTTTGTCCCTATAGCTTTACAGTAAAAGTAGTACTAACCTACATGACATTGGATTCCGAGTCTGATCTACCCTGAAGAGCCGACGCTCACCGAAAGGGGTTCTTTCGCATGTGAGCAAAGCAGAGCTTAAAAGAGTGAGATTCCAAGCGTGTGTGAAAGCTCTGAAAGGTATCCCTCTTGCTTGTAACACATTGTGCTCGATTGCTGATCACTTCTGTACGCCACGGTAGCTGTGGTTCTCCTTTTCTGCGCTCCTCTTGGTTTGGGGAAGGGAACGCGTGGGAGAAGGGATTGTGAGGGAGAATTACTGCTGCTCTATCGGCGCGCTCTTCATTCTTCATCCCCTGAAATTTAAGTGGCTTATTTCCAAATGCAGAGGAGAAGTTTTCTTTTGAGCTACGCTCCCATTAATCAGCCATCTGTCAGCCATAGAAACCCACAGTGGCATCTCAGAGGGCATGACGCTTCTAGTCGCATGAGCTGGATTTCAGGAACCATACTCCCCTGCTTTCACTTTTTACAGCACTGAAACGTCCCATGGGAAGGGCACTGGATAGGCTGACCATATTTCAGGATGGCAAAACGGGACGGGGTCTTATGTGATATTCCGTATTCATGAAAAAGACAGGGGTCCCCGCCCCCCGGTCCGCACGATTGGATCCCGCCTGCAAACCCTGCCCCCCAGTCCGTGCAATTGGCTCCCGCCTGCAAACCCCACCCCCGGTCTACGCAATTGGCTCCCGCCTGCAAACCCCGCCCCCGGTCCGCGCAATTGGCTCCCGCCTGCAAACCCCGCCCCCGGTCCACATGATTGGCTCCCACCTGCAAACCCCGGTCCCCGGTACGCACTCCGGCTCGGATCCTCCTTCCACACCATTCCCGCTGGGTTTGAAAAACGGGACAAAATTGAGATTTTTATGAAAACGATGGGACGGTTGAGAAACGCTTAAAAAACGGGACTGTCCCGTTCAAAACGGGACGTATGGTCAGCCTAGCACTGGAACGCCATCCGTAAGGAAGCCTTAGACACCAACTCCAGGAAGCCTACATACATCAGTCTAGCCCAGTGTTTCTCAACCTTGGCAACTTTAAGATACGTGGACTTCAACTCCCAGAATTCCCCAGCCAGCCATGCATCTGATGGAGTTACTGCAGCTCACGAAAGCTGATGCCTTTTCATAAAATCGGCCAATTGGAATGCCACCAGACCCCTAACTTTTTGCCACCGTAGACTAACGCGGCTCTTCTCCTAAATGCCAACGGCAGAATAATCACAGCGAAACCCATGCATCGGGGAGCCTAGAGAAGAAAACGCAGGAGAAGCTGTAACCTCACCAAGTGGAGCGCTTCCAGGACTTTCAAACTCTGCCAAAAGATTTACTTCTGCATATAAACGAAAGACTTAAATAGAATATACCTGGCTGAGGCCCAGGGGGGAACGTTATTTCAATACAGTGAAGGATGGGAAATGGTCCAGTGGAGAAAGCTGCGTGTGAAGCCTCATCAACCTCTGCTGGGCGAACAGAAGGGTTAAATCCTGAACCAAGAACTTGCTGGACCAAACCTCTGGAAATCCACACCAGAGGGTGATCAACTTCCCCCAAGGCTCTGCTTTCTGCTAAGCCAGTGCTGGGGGGGACCTTTTGGGACAGCTGATCATGTTGTGTGAGGAACTCGATGGGCCAGCTTGAATTTGGGAATCTCTCTGCCTGGCAACACCTGCGTTGCTTTCAAGCGCCTGGCGTTCGGGCCTATTTGAAACTCAGGATCCTGATCAATCAAATTGGCCAAGTCTGTTTTACTTCGTTTAAGAAGCAGAGTTTTGATTCCACCCACCCACTCCCTAATTTATTAACAAGGGTTCTTACTGGACCGAGACGTTCTGCCTAGCCTGGGAAGAGGTTCTTAAGGCAATAAAAAGAAAGATTTGGAAAAGAGGGCATCATAGAGCCCACAATAAAGTTGGTTTCCGGTCTGCTCAGGATGAGGATTATTATTAATCACAGGAGTAGGGTTAGGATTAGGGTTAGGGTTTTTTGTTTTTTTGTTTGTTTAATCCGTTCAATCGTGTCTAATTCACAGAGACTGCCTGGACAAGTCCTTGCAGTTTTCTTGGCAAGGTTTTTTGGAAGTGGTTTGCCATTGCCTCCTCCCTAGGGCTGAGAGAAAGTGACTGGCCCAAGGTCACCCAGCTGGCTTCGTGCCCAAGGTGGGATTAGAACTCTCAGTCTCCTGGTTTGCCATTGGCTCCTTCCTAGGGCTGAGAGACAGGGACTGGCCCAAGGTCACCCAGCTGGCTTTCCTGCCTAAGGCGGGACTAGAACTCTCAGTCTCCTGGTTTCCCATTGGCTCCTTCCTAGGGCTGAGATGGAGGGACTGGCCCAAGGTCACCCAGCCGGCTTTTGTGCCTAAGGCGGGACTAGAACTCATCGTCTCCCGGTTTCTAGCCTGATGCCTTAGCCACTACACCAAACTGGCTCTCTACAGGTAGCATAAGTATCTTCAAAACGCATTACAAGAGAAAGGATTGGCCTGCTAGCTTGCAGGGCTGAAACTGCAGTTTCTGCAGAGAGTAAGGAAGGGGTGTGTGCGCACACACACACGCCTTCGAGTCAGTGTTGACTCCTGGCGACTGCCTGGACTAGTCCCTGAAGTTTTCTTGGCAACTTGACTGAAGAAGCTCCTTGGATAAGGAGCGAAACGTTTCCACTGAGAAAATAGAAATCCAGTTGACATGATTCAAGCTACAGACAATTCCACCTGGATGACTGAGAACCTTCATAGACATATTTTTCTTGGCAAGGTTTTTCAGAAGTGCCATTGCCTCCTTCCTAGGGCTGAGAGACAGGGACTGGCCCAAGGTCACCCAGCCGGCTTTCGTGCCTAAGGCAGGACTAGAACTCTGTCTCCTGATTTGCCATTGCCTCCTTCCTAGGGCTGAGAGACAGGGACTGGCCCAAGGTCACCCAGCCGGCTTTCGTGCCTAAGGCGGGACTAGAACTCTCAGTCTCCTGGTTTGCCATTGGATCCTTCCTAGGGCTGAGAGACAGGGACTGGCCCAAGGTCACCCAGCTGGCTTTCCTGCCTAAGGCGGGACTAGAACTCTCAGTCTCCTGGTTTGCCATTGGCTCCTTCCTAGGGCTGAGAGACAGGGACTGGCCCAAGGCCACCCAGCTGTGACTAGAACTCACAGTCTCCCGGTTTCTAGCCTGATGCCTTAACCACGACACCAAACTGGCTGAAGATGACCTTGATGGAAATATCCAGGAACCGTTGCCTAAGCAAAAGGGGATGAAACTTTTTTGAAGCCCTGAGAAGCGGGGTAACATCCAGATGCAGCTCAGATGCCTCCCTGATTCACTGGAATATAAGGAGGAGGAAGTAGAACACAATCAGACTGGCAAGATTCTCTTATGACAGCCAATCTAAATAAAAGTAAGGTTAGCCTTTCTGTGATGTTGATTTCCTGGTCTGGTCTACCTGGTGGGATTGACAGTTTCCCATTTGTCATAGGAACTGCTCCAAATCTGTAGTTATTGCATGGTCAACCCACCTTTCCCAGGTGATCTTTGATCTAGCTACTCATCAGTCCCCATTGACTTCCTACATAGCATCCGGCAGATGGCCACCAGCCTATGGATCAGGCCCGTCCTCCACATCCATTAGTACTCACTGCAACTACAACAGTTCTTCAACTTTCAGCCTCCTCCCCAGATCAAGGACTTTAATCATCACAGAGAAGAGGAAATCATCTCAATTAAAAGACATCATTGTAGAAGACACCAAGCAGGATCGTTCTGGCAATGTTTACTCCAACCATCTTCTGGGCGGTGGGGGTGGGGGGTAAAGAATATGGCGTAATATTCCAGGACTGTTCTGTTTTTCTAATGTCTCAATACGCAGAAATCATGTTTTTGCTTTCAGCAGAATTTGATGGGTGGCAGGGAAACGTGAGTGTGTCTTCTGAGTTGCAGAGAATGGACAAGGACCTTGCCAAGGAAAGCTGGCTGGCCAGTGAAAACCACTGGTGGAGAAGAATGGTTAGGAAGAGATTGTTCTCAAGAGACAAGAGCTTCCGCGGTGATCTTTGACACCAAACCCAAAACCCAACTTAACAAACAGAATCGCTGTGTTCACATGTGCATCACTCAAACAAATGAAGTTCTCATGGTGGCTTGTTCCAAGGACAACCCTCACTAGCCAGAGAACAGCTCAATCGAAGGCAAAGGATGGGAGGTTCAAAAAGAACCTCTGAAAATCATTCTGGATCTTGCCTTGAGATGCTGTGACCCAGATCTGATCAGGTCAGATCTTTCTCTTCTTCGTCTGGGACAAAAGTGCTGAAACTTGGCAAGAGAATCTCTTGCAGAATCCTTTTGAAGTAGGCCTATTGATCCCGTGGACAACTTAGCAACATTTATTATGCTCAGGGAAAACAAGTTTTCTGGTGAAGGCCCTGGGGATTCCAAACTAAGTGCTTTCACCCAGGACAGAGCAAATGTGCTCTAAGTCTGACATGCCCATCATCAACTGTCTAGCGTTTCAAGCAAAGGTCATTGCGATGGGGGAGAAAACAACATGCGCCAATCAGAACATAAAGCAGCTCAAATGAAACTTCCAGCAAAACTGTCAGATCAGCAAAGGCCTAAAAATACAAAACACACATTTCTTTTGTACAGGAAAGCCTACACCCTCGGGGGATGTTTCCAATATTTCAATATCTCTCGTTTCTCTAATATGCTTCTGTTTACTCAAACCACGGCAACAAGAAGGAGAAACAGATGTCGTGCAGATAACTTGAATGAAATTGCTACAAGGGATGGTTGGAATGTTCTCAGCCTACAACCGAACATTAATTCCGTTCCATTTGAACCAAGAAATGTTTAATCTCGCTTAAGGGTTTGGAGGTAAAGTGGCTGTTCCTCAACTTACATAATAGGACATCCAGAAGTTAAGAGGAGGCAAAATTAGAGTTTTCTGGGGCTGGCTGGGAAAGATACCCAACATTACGGGATCTCAAGAGCCTCCTGCAGAAGAGAACTTGGATTCAAGGGCTGATCAAAATCCAGTATCCAGGGTACGAACCTTCCCTCCCCACTAGGCTATGCCAGATGTCAGACTCCAGGACCCAGAATTCCTACCAGCATGACAAAGGTCTCCGACCTCAACCTGGGAATGCTGGGAACTAGTCCCAACGTGTCTGGATGACTTCATGTTGGAAGCCCTGATTCTTTTTCAAGAAAGGAAAACAGATATTGCTGACTGACCAGTAAATGTCCTAGGTTTGTGGTGCTCCCTGAGCTTGGTGGTTTTCCTGCAGATGTTTCATTACCAGGCTAGGTAGCATCATCAGTGAAACATCTGCAGAAAACCACCAAGCTCAGGGAACACCAAGAACCGAGAAGTTCGGTCCTGCATACATTCTTTACTGTTGGAACATGTCATAGGGACAGGATATTCGGGCGACCATCTTTCTCCAATTGCTTCTGCCCATCCTCAACAGGATTGGCATGCTTCAGGTCCCATCTAGTAAGCAGTACCATCTTCTGGAACCCAGGAAGCATGCCTTCTCTGTTGTGCACCTGCTCTTTGTACCAACATCTCCCTGAGAGCCCCAAATTTGCTGTCCTTCATGAGAGCTTTGAAGCCCTAGCTTTTTCCACAGACCCTGGACCACGATGGGGGATGTATCTGCTGTGGAGGATGTGTTATGTTAATCACTTATGTTTTTTTCTCCCCTGATACAACTGTCTTTATTGGCAGTTTTAATGCAAGTTATGTTTCCAGTCCTTGTACGCTGCCCAAAGTCATTCTAAGTAAAAGATAAAGGTTCCCCCCGCACATTTGTGCAGTCGTGTCCAACTCTAGGGGCCGGTGCTCATCTCCGTTTGTTAGCTGAAGAGCCAGCGCTGTCCGAAGACGCTTCCGCGGTCATGTGGCCGGCATGACGCACGCGGAACGCTGTTACCTACCCACCAAAGTGGTACCTATTCATCTACTTGCATTTGCATGCTTTCGAATTGCTAGGTTGGCAAGAGCTGGGGCGAGTGCGGGAGCTCACTCCGTCACACGGCGCTCGGGTCTCGAACCTCCAAATTTGTGATCTTCCGATCGACAAGCCTGGCGTCTTACCCGCTGAGCCACCACGCCCCCCTTCATTCTAAGTAGGTAGACCAATAAACAAACAAATAAATAAGAACAGTGTGTATCCTGACTTTAGACTACCATCCAGGGAATGCCAAGGATTTTAACTGATTTGCATTGTTTGGGGAAGCAGACATTGTCTGGACAGTGGCCCCAAATGCAGAAAGTAACTAGGTGAAACAATGCCAAGAAACTTTTCTTTGATAGGATTTTAGGTAGGCTGACCATATTTCAGGATGGCGAAACGGGACGGGGTCTTATGTAATATTCCGTATTCATGAAAAAGACAGGGGTCCCTGCCCCAGGTCCGCGCGATTGGCTCCCACCTGCAAACCCCACCCCCAGTCTGTGCAATTGGCTCCCGTCTGCAAACCCCGCCCCCCAGTCCGCACTCCGGCTCAGATCCTCCTTCCGCGCCATTCCCGCCGGGTTTGAAAAACGGGACAAAATTGAGATTTTTATGAAAACGACGGGATGGTTGAATAATGCTAAAAAAACGGGACTGACCCATTCAAAACGGGACGTATGGTCAGCCTAATTTTAGGGGGTGGGTGGGAGAGAAAGATGTCCTGTTTCACATTGAGGGTGCGAGGAATGTGTGGCTCTGTGTTTTGCTCTTTCAAATTAAAAAAAAAAGTAAAGGTTCCCCCCGCACATTTGTGCAGTCGTGTCTGACTCTAGGGGCCGGTGCTCATCTCCGTTTGTTAGCTGAAGAGCCAGCGTTGTCCGAAGACACTTCCGCGGTCATGTGGCCGGCATGACGCGCTCGTAACGCTGTTACCTACCTACCGAAGTGGTACCTCTTCATCTACTTGCATTTGCATGCTTTCGAATTGCTAGGTTGGCAAGAGCTGTGGCTAGTGCGGGAGCTCACTCCATCACGTGGGGCTAGGGATTCGAACCTCTGAACTTGCGACCTTCCGATCGACAAGCCTGGCGTCTTACCCGCTGAGCCACCACGCCCCTCCTTTCAAATTAGCAGTGTATTTAATTAGTTTAAATGCGTCTTCCCATTCTGTGAAAGCAACTTTTGTGCACCATTAAGAAAAAAATGACCCTGGCTGCAAAAACACCTTTCCCATAATGCTGAAGAAGAGGCAAGAGTGAAGGTGAGAAACACCCTGAATTTTGGCCACCTGGGAAAATAAGGTACTTTTTCCGGATTGGTGGAGAAAGGATGCTGATAGAAGCAATAGCTTCTGAGGAGGACTTCTAAACTTCTGCTCTGTTAAAGCAGCTATGGAAATCTTGTTCTCTGATTCTCCATTTAGGATCTCTGATGGTCAAGCAGGTGGGGTTTAGGCAGCTTTGGGTGTTCCTGGATGACCCTGATCAACTGGGCAAGAGTTTGGTGGTAGGTTCTGGATCACTCCAGAATCTATGCTTTCTCTCTTCACCAACCAACTTTTACTCACTTCCAGCTTGCCCTAGGTGTCTTTGGAAGCTGGAGAGGGGAGGCTTTAACTAACTCCCCCACCTTATTAAGATCCCTGTTTTTCCACTGCTATTAGCAGCGCCAGTTGATGCCAAGTGTTAAGGAAGTAAAACCAAGAAGGATCATCAAAAGGCCGCCGGTAGATACATGATGCCTGTATTCGGTACTTAATCAAGTCCAAACCAAGACTTGAACAACTGCAGGAGTACCGATAAACTGCAATTACGGTCCCGCTGACTCCCCACCCACCCACCCCGACTGCGGTGAAGCAACACCAAAGCAGGCTTGGCATCACTGGCAAAAACAGGTGGCCCAAAGATGGCTTGAAGTTCAGTAGAGGTGACTGCAAAGTTTTGGACTGAGATACCACCTCATCTTGAAAGGTAAGAAGGTCAGTCCTGGTTAGTCTTTGGGTGAGAAACCATCTGAGATTTCCAAGGGTAGAAGCTAGACAGGGAATTTGAAAAGCACCCTCTCAAAAGAAGACAGGAACGCTTCTGTAATACTGTTCCCTTTACAGTTTACACTTATTTATTTTTTTATTTTCTATCTCGCTTTTATTATTTTTATAAATAACTCAAGGCGGCAAACATACCTAATACTCCTTCCTCCTCCTCTTTTCCCCACAACAGCAACCCTGTGAGCTGGGAGACAGGGACTGGCCCAAGGACAACCAATTGGTTTTCATGCCTCAGGCGGGACTAGAACTCTCAGTCTCCTGGTTTGCCATTGGCTCCTTTCTAGGGCTGAGAGACAGGGACTGGCCCAAGGACAACCAATTGGTTTTCATGCCTGAGGCGGGACTAGAACTCTCAGTCTCCCAGTTTGCCATTGGCTCCTTCCTAGGGCTGAGAGAGAGGGACTGGCCCAAGGTCACCCAGCCGGCTTTCATGCCTCAGGCGGGACTAGAACTCTCAGTTTCCTGCTTTGCCATTGGCTCTGTCCTAGGGCTGAGAGACAGGGACTGGCCCAAGGTCACCCAGCTGGCTTTCATGCCTAAGGCGGGACTAGAACTCTCAGTCTCCTGGTTTGCCATTGGCTCCTTCTAGGGCTGAGAGACAGGGACTGGCCCAAGGTCACCCAGCCGGCTTTTGTGCCTCAGGCGGGACTAGAACTCTCAGTCTCCTGGTTTCTAGCCCAACACCTTATTGCAGGTCTTTATGTTTTGTGATTTTCTCCAGTTCTTTCTCTTCTCTTCTGCTGTCTCAGGGTTTTGCAATGTCCGCTATCCAGACATTTTTGTCTTCCTCATCAACAATTGTTAAGTCTGGGGTGTCGTGTGGCAGGTGCTTGTCTGTTTGAATTCTAAAGTCCCAGAGCACTTTGGCTTCTTCATTTTCTATTACTTTGTCTGTTTTGTGGTCCCACTAATTCTTGCTTGGAGGCAAGTGGTATTTCTCACAGATATTCCAATGCACCATTATTATTATTATTATTATTATTATTATTTATTATTATTATTATTATTATTTTATAATAATAATAATATAATTATTATTATTATTGAAAACAGGAATTCACAGGATGATGATAGCTGCATGTTCCGCTCCAATAAAGATTGCTAATGGGAATCAAAGACGGGCTTTGGAAAAACTGAACAATGTTCTGAATGAAGTCAATCCAGAGGGAAACCTATTTTGTTAGATCATATGAATGAACAGGTGGGAATGAAATGACAGAGTACAGAAAAAGTGACTGAGCCATTTGAAGATCCACGCATGAGCTTTGTACAGACAGCACAGCATAGAAAGAGATCTGCTTGCGTTAAATATGTGGTATACATGTTTATTCATACATTTACTGTATATGGAAAAGGAATTAATCAAAAAGCATTGATTGGTTGGTTTGATTATGGTGAAAGAGTGAGAGAATTAGTGGATCCAAAAGTGATTAAAGATTCTGATGGTGGAACAGATCATTATTTGATCGTGTCTGGAGGATCTTGGGGGAAAAGGGACAAGGAAGAAGAGGAAATAAGTGAAATAAATGAGATTGAAAGCAGAACAACAGCATTTAAAAAATGTATGAGTCTTTTACTGCCCAAACCAGCCCCATACCTATATTATATTACAGTTCCCAAATTTAGGAGAGCCCTATCATTAGCCTGACTGAATGCCCTCCCTACAGCTGTTTTGGCCACCTAATGCGAAGAGAGGACTCACTGGAAAAGACCCTGATGCTGGGAAAGACTGAAGGCAAAAGGAGAAGGGGACGGCAGAGGATGAGATGGTTGGATAGCATCACCGATGTAACGAACATGAATTTGAGCAAACTCCAGGAGACAGTGGAGGACAGGAAGGCCTGGCGTGCTACGGTCCATGAGGTCACGAAGAGTCGGACACGACTAAACAACTGAACAACAACAACATAAGAAAACCCCATATGAAACCCGTCTTTGCCCCTGTCATACGGGTGCTGTAGAGACCACGGCCCATGCTCTCTTATACTGTCAGTTTTATAGGGACATTCGCCACCAGCTGATTACCCCGCTTTTGCTTAAGTTCCCGGGTCATTCTGGTAATTTTTACTTGCGTTTTCTGTTACACAACGAAGACAAAGGTATCTCCTTGATTGTAGCAAAATTCTGCTACATTTTATGTAAGATTCGCTTACAAATGGTTATTAGCAGTCACTGATATTAGGGGATAACTCTGTTTGTCTTATGTGTTTGACTGGAATAAAGTTTACATTTCTTAATATAAGGTAGCATAGCTTTACATTCTCATTTTGTTGTTGTTCAGTCGTTTAGTCGTGTCCGACTCTTCGTGACCCCATGGACCATAGCACGCCAGGCCTTCCTGTCCTCCACTGTCTCCCGGAGTTTACTCAAATTCATGTTCATTACATCGGTGATGCTATCTAACCATCTCATCCTCTGCCGTCCCCTTCTCCTTTTGCCCTCAGTCTTTCCCAGCATCAGGGTCTTTTCCAGGGAGTCATCTCATGTTTGACCACATCCAGCTTACCTTGATTCATAGATCTTACATTCCAGGTTCCTATGCAATATTGTTCTTTACAGCATCGGACTTTCCTTCCACTTCCAGACACATCCACAACTGAGCGTCCTTTCGGCTTTGGCCCAGCCGCTTCACTCTTTCTGGAGCTACTCGGAATTGCCCTCCGCTCTTCCCCAGTAGCATAGTGCTCTATAAATTCTAGTACTACTTATGTCCTTTTACAGTTAGCCATCTTAGTAATTTATAGCATTTATTCTTTGCAAAACCAATACTAATTTTATAGGATTCTTTTGCTTTTTAATATCTGCACTCTGTAATTTTACTTCAATAATTTTATTTTTACCTTATTTTATTCTATCAATATTTTTTTAAAATTTCTATTTCTATTTTAGCTTAATTGTTATGTTATTAGTTTTATGCTGATCTATGACCGAAATAATGATTTAGTATTTTATGAAAAAATACTAGAAGAGAGATTAATCTCTGAACAGAATGAATGGAAAGTGGATATACGGAAAGAGGACAAGAAGCTGCTGCTTAAAACAACAAGAGAGAAAAATTATGTCACAAATGCCACAGAAGTGTGTGGAGTTATGCTAATGGGAAGTATAAAAGTGATGCTTTGTGGAATGATGATGAGAACAAAATGCATAGAAGAGAATGATTGCTTGAAAAAAACGATGAGATAAAGAGATTGCATAATGGCTATAGAAGGAACATCAGGGTTGCAAAGAAGGTGGTCGAAGAGAGCCAGACACACTTTGTCCTAAGGGAGGCAGAAATATACAGACTGATTTTGAAGGAAATAAATTGTTTTGGAAGTGGGTGAAAAGGGTTACGCAAGAACCCCCTAGCACAGAGCTTTCCAAACTTTTCATGTTGGTGACACACTTTTTAGAAATGCATCATTGTGCGACACACTCTTACAGCAGGGCATCATTTTGTGACACACTCCTACAGCAGGGCACAAGGCAGGCACTAGGACCTGCGCGGAATCACAGCAGGTTTGGAGGCAGCCAGGCACAAGGCAGGCACTAGGACCTGCGCGGAATCACAGCAGGTTTGGAGGCAGCAGGGCACAAGGCAGGCACTAGGACCTGCGCGGAATCCTGGCAGGGCAGGTTTGGAGGCAGCCAGGCACAAGGCAGGCACTAGGACCTGCATGGAATCACAGCAGATTTGGAGGCAAGGCACAAGGCAGGCACTAGGACCTGCGCGGAATCACAGCAGGGCTCGGAGGCAGCAGCAGCCGCGACACACCCAGACACTGCAGCCGACACACTAACGTGTTGCGACACACAGTTTGGAAAGCTCTGCCCTAGCAGATTGATTGGAATTAAAAATAAAAAGTGATGAAAGAATTTAGGAAGTGAAGGATCAGTGGAAGGGTATTTTGGAGATTTGTATGGGATTGATAGGAATGTATCAGTGGAATTGTTATAAATATTAGTCTCTCCAAGAAAAAAATCATAAAAGGAAATTATAAAATCTGTGAGAATGTTGAAAAAATTAGTAAGATGGCAGGTATAGATGTTGCAACTAATGAAATATTAAAGTACAGGTGTGATTTGCTCCTGGGACAGCTATGCACCTTGCTTACTGCATTTGTTCTTTGGAAGAACTAAAGGTGGAAAATGAATACAGAAATTTTAAGATGCCCAAATGCTGACAGAAAGGTAATGGGGGTTACAAGGAATGGACGTTTGTCAAAAGAAGCAAAAAATTGTTGTGTGTAACAAAATGCTTCTGCCCTTTTTTATATATACAGATACGAGAGACCAGTAGGAAAGAAATATGTGGAGGACATTTATTCATACAGAGAAAATAAATGAGAATCAACCTGCAAAAAAACAATACGAAGGAAGAATGAATGGGGCAAGAGGAAGGGGAAGCTGGAAAATGTACGGTTTAGTGGAGTTGATGAGATCCTCTAAAACAGAAAGTTTAATGAAAAAGGGCAATACATGGTGGGATGTTTTGCAAGAACAGAAGAGTATGGAGAGAAATAGTGTGGGTAAAAATTAAATTTAGCTCTCTTTCCTTCTCACCTCAGGCCTTAATTTCTTTGCCTTAGTATTAACTTTCTCCTTTTATCTGTTTTGCATAATGTTGCTTACCCCAAAGGGGAATAGAGTGATACTCTGTCAGTGGCTTTCAAATAACTGGAAGATTTTCAGGCATTATTCGGCGCAGCTCCAGAAGGCAAGACAGAACCAGTGGCTGAGAATTGCAAGGAAGAAGATTTTGTCCAAACTTTTAAGGGAATTTTCTAATTGGGAGTGCCAACCTGACTTGAGAGAAAGACCACTCTCTTTTGCTGGACATATTAAAGAGTGTTTTTTTTTAATGTCTGTAGACACATCGTAAAGAGCTGGAGTTTCAAGTTAATGCTCATTTAATTCCCACTGGCCTTCCCAGGTAATTCCAATTTTATGGCTACATTCATACATTCTTCAAAGCTGTAATGTAGTCTATTCAGTTTCAATTTAGGAAGCTATGGGAATCCAGAAACTGCGGTTTGTCAACCATAATTTATAGCTCAGACCCTTCTTGTTTGTTTATTTATTTATGAGATTTTTTTTGAAGGCCATCTGATTCCAAAAAAAACACAACAGGAGCACAAGGATGGATGCACCACCCCCATCTCAGCTCTACCAAAGGTCATCGACAAGACTTATCAACCGTGTCTCCATACTATATCCTGGTCTGAAACCTGACTGGAACAATATGTCGATGAAGGTTCTCAGTCATCCAGGTGGAACCGTCTGTAGCTTGAATCATGTCAACTGGATTTCTATTTTCTCAGTGGAAACGTTTCGCTCCTTATCCAAGGAGCTTCTTCAGTCTGAGCAAAGTTAGTAAGGGAATCCTAAATATGTTTCTAGGTAGCTGTGTGACCTTACACCTGGGGCTAGGTCATGGTTATATTGAGATGTTATTTTAAGTCCTTTTATCATCTAAAGGAGGATCGTTAAGATCACCATGCTGCTGTTGAGCTTTATCATCCTTTAGATGATAAAAGGACTTAAAAATAACATCTCAATATAACCATGACCTAGCCCCAGGTGTAAGGTCACACAGCTACCTAGAAACATATTTAGGATTCCCTTACCAACTTTGCTCAGACTGAAGAAGCTCCTTGGATAAGGAGCGAAACGTTTCCACTGAGAAAATAGAAATCCAGTTGACATGATTCAAGCCACAGACCGACTGGAACAAGTCCAGATAATTAGTTTCCTCCAAGATTCTCTGCAGCTGCTGTCCAACCACCTTCTTAACCAACTTCCCCACAAAGGGAAGATTGGAAACTGGACGGCAACTGTCCATAATGGAGAGGTCTGGTGACCCCTTCTCTCAAAGAGGCCGATACGACGCATGGACCATGCACAGGTCACCTCCCAGGCTGCCTTAACAATCCAGGAGGGACATGGGTCGAACAGACAGGTGGCCGAACTTATAGTTCAGAGGAACGTGTCCACTTCATCAGGAGTCACAGAATCAAACTCAGTCCAGATAATATCACAACTCCAACTCCGAGCGAATTCAAGCAATTACCCTCCAGATAGCATGAATACTCCTTCCCACGCCCTGCAGCCCATCATCTCCCCCTAGGAAACGGGTCACCCTAAACAGAGCCACAGGATGGCCATTGGAGGACGCAACAAGGGCAGAGAAATAATGACGTTTTGCCATCCTTCTCGCCACGATGTGGGCTCTTGCTCATGCTTGGTCAGAGTCACTCTTTGTCTCCAACGGCACTCCAGGTGTCGCTTTTGCCACTCCATCTCCCGGAACTCCACAGAAAACCAAGGTGCACCCAGGATCAGTCCAGAGAACGCCACCTGCAGTTATTCCAGGCTGCAACCAAGACCTCGGCCGAGCTGCCCCCAGATACTCAGAGAAAACCTCAAAGCTTCCTCTGGAACCCGACAGCTACCTGGGATGGGCCCGATCTCCCCACATGGATGGGTAACATCAGCAAGCTGGAGGGCAACCAAGAGCAATGGACTGATGGTAATCAGATCTAATGTACGGCCCCCAGTTAACCCTGGCTTAGCATGATATATGAACGCTATCCAGGACAAGAGGCTGTACCTGACCCATTGGATCTGGGGAGGTAGAAACCTAAATTAGAAAGCAGGAACGAGAAACTGGCCTGATGCCTCTTTCCTTTCGGAGTCCGAGAAGACTGCTCTGAAATCTCTAACCACATCTTGAAACTCGGTATAACTAATTAAAATAGAAAAGGCTTCTTTTTAATTAAGAAATATATATAAATGCCGAGAAGATTGGAAACTCATTTCAGTGCATCACATTATCCCTTTCTTTCTCTTTCACCTTCCAGCTCCAAGATGTTATTAAACCAAGACTCTACTCCCTTTGACCTTGATAGCCGTATAAATCCTTTTCCAACTGATCTTCTCTTCCTCCTCAGCTTCATCCAGAGTCCACAGCAAGGCTTTTTTAGTAAGTTGGTGCAAAAAAGGGAAGAGAACTCATTGCAGATGGCCTGGTCCTCGTGTTCCCAAGGAAGAGGTGGTCTCTGACCAGGGGACCAAGTGACTTTCTCAGACACAACCGGGACAACCTCGTGGAGCCCGGGAAGCACAGCTATCTCCTGCAGAAACATGGCCACACAGATACCACCGCCAGAGACAAGTTCATTTGGAAGAATTTATAGCCTAATTGTACAGCTGTTGCCTTCCAAGCCCATTCGAAGAGACGGTTACACAAGCGCTTGTCATAATTTAGTCATGTTTTCATCTCACAACCGTACTGTAATTACCGTTGTTAACAGCCAACAGTAAACAAAAAAGTAAATACAATGCATCCCAAGATCATGCCAACAAACCATGAATCAGGGAGCTCTCTTAGGCAAGGCTGCCCATCACCAACTCAGAGAAGGAAGAGCGAAATTCACGAAGGACGGGACTGAGATCGGGCCCCAACCAGGCTGAGTGTGCATGGGCTCCTTTGAAGGACAATTTCTGAAGGTCGCCTGGCCTCCCAAGCCCTAGCGACCAAGCTGCCCTATTCGTTTATTTTAAATTAAACAGATTAAACCATAGCATCACAGAACAGGAAGGGTGCTTTAAAGACACTGCAATTTTATGTTCCTGCTGAAACATCAAGGATCTTTCCCCCCCTCAGGGAAGTAGGAAGTAGAGAAGATGCAAAATACTTTACAGATTGCCAGTTTGTCCTAGATGGAGATCATAGTATCACAGGGTCATAACAATGGAAGGTACCATGTAGACCAGCCTTTCTCAACTCTTTGACCCTGGAGGAACCCTTGAAATATTTTTCAGGCCTCGGGGTGCCCCTGCACATTCAGGCTCAAATATAGGCCAGGAGTTACAAAATTATTATATTCGTTTCATGGGTAGGCCTGTATTAACACTGCATGAACAGTGTTCTTAAACTAAAAATAAAGAATGAAACTTAACTCTTTTCTTAACTCTTTTTGAAGTTGCCCGAATTTGAAATAATTTTTTAATAAACCATGATCTCCCAGGGAACCCCTAGTGACCTCTCGCGGAACCCAAGGGTGCCACAGAACCCTGGTGGAGAAACCCTGATTGCAGACTATCAAGTCCAGCCCCCGAAGGAATCCAGATTAAGGTATGTATGTATGTATGTATGCATGTATGTATGTATGTATGTATGTATGTATGTATTTGATTTATCACCGCCCAACTCCCTCAAAGGGACTCTGGGCGGTTTACAATCCAACACTATTAATTCTAATACAAATATGAATAAAATTAGAAAAACATTAAAATAAGCAATTCAGAATTACAATAAATATAATAAAATCAAGATGGTATTCCCACAGAGCTAGCTGGCTGTTTAGCTTCTCCTTGAAAATGTCCAGCAAAGGGTAGCCCACCATCTCTCTGGGCGACTGTGCCCATTGTCCAACGGTTCTTACTATTAGGAAATGGATCCTAACATTCAAATGCCTTCCACTAACTCTGGAGCCAAAGAGAATAAAACATGACTTTCTGCAGGAGATCCTTTCAGGTTTTGGAAGAATGCTATCATACCCCGCTCTCTGCCTTCTCAAGGCTAAATGTTCCCAGCATTTCCTAGGACTTAATTTCTAGTTCCTGGATCATCTCGGCTGCCCATGTCTGAGCCTGTTCCAGATTCCCTGAACCCATCTTGCTTGGGACAACACTTGAAGTGAGATCTGACTACCACAGCATAAGTTGGGACTGATAATTTCTGTGATCTGGAGATGATCCTCCTTTCGATGAAGCCTTGTAGTCATCTTTTCTACTTAAAAGAGGAGCCCTGTTAGGCGGCTTATAAGGAATAAACACAATTTCTGTATCACAAATAAAACCTTGTCCTGCTTTAAAACCCAGGAAGATCAATTCCCCAAGGAGCTGAGCAAGAGAACAATCAGATACTGGAGCAAATAAAATCATTGCCACTCACTGCCTAAAAGTCAATTCAGGCCACGTCATGGAAGTAAGGAGAAAGTCCCAGAATCGGGGCACCCCATGCCCCCAAGGCCTCTGACAGTGGGCACATGTTCTTACAAGATTCCTGATTCCAGGCCGTGCAGGGGTTGAAACAGCAGCCACAGTGGGTTTCGACCACAGCACATCTGGAGAAGAGCAGCTTATCAGGCGAATAGCAATGCCAAGCCCATGGCCACTGCTGGCCAAAGGACCGAGGAAGGGAAGTCAATTTTAGTAATGATGAACCTGAGATATTTCCAAGAAGCTTGGTGCAGGCCGCTAGCGTCTGCCTGCCTTCTTCTCTCGCATACAGGTACAGACGCCCGATTTTTTATTGCTGTTTGTGGGAACGCAGAAATGTCGGTACGGTCCTTATATCATCATTTCCCGAACCCTGATCCTTGGGGATTAAGGAAGTTTCTACTCTCCAATATGGGAGATCAATCCCAGGGAATTGACAGGGTTCCCTTGTCAGCTTGATTAGCCGGGTTAACAAAACACAGCTACTGCCTTGAGATAACTTCCAGATCAATAAGCCATATCCTGGCTTCATAAGGTGGACAATTCACACAACAGTTCAGACAACCCACAGCTCTATTTTAGCCTTGCCTACCAAGTTTGTTTGTTTGTTTGTTTATTAAATTTCTTGGCCGCCCATCTCGTACATGACGACTCTGGGCGGCTTACAACCAATAAAATAATAATTATTAAAAACACTACAATAATATACAATGTATACACACACAAAAAAAACAATTACTAGTCTAAAAATACAAAAATATAAAATATAAAAATTCAAGATGGGCATACGCTGTTATTTTTGGCACGATCATGGTGCCAGCCACCCCCATGAATGGCTATCCCCCCTCCCATCCCAGGCAAGGTGGCATAACCATGTCTTCACCCCCTTCTGGAAGGCCAGGAGAGTGGGGGCCTGTCCTCCCTCCGGGGGTAAGTTGTTCCAAAGGGCGGGTGCTACGGCAGAGAAGGCCCTCCTCCTGGACCCTGCCAATCGGCAATCTTTCATGGACAGGGTCCGTAACATGCCCTCTCTGCCTGACCGGGTTGTGCAAACTTAGCCACCAGGATGCAACCACCAAGGTCTCAAAGGAAGGTTCTGTTCTTGGCATTTGGTGAAGAATCGAAGGATGATACACATGTGGATTAATTCTAGGTTGACATCTGCCAAACATCATGAGAATCATGGTTTCCTCCAGCAGCCAAATACTGCAAGTATCCCCATGACTACTTCTCCGAGGCATATAAATTGGCCCAAGTTCACACACATTTGGTTCAGTCACCTTGACTGGGGCAATCTTAGTGCACTTCTTGGCCACCAAATAACAACCCTCTGGGCAGGGTACAGGAATATTCAAAAACAAAGTACACAATCATAAAACAGCTGTAAAAAGCAGCACATAATAACGCCAACATAAAATCAGCAGTGAGAATAAAGCCATACAGCACATAAAATCAAAACAAAAAGCAATGGCAAAATAAACCAATGCAATAGATCAAAATGCATGAAAACTGTTCTTAAAATGCCTTGGGGAAGAAAAGGAGCCATCCCCACCCAGCTGGTCCTGGAGAGATTGTAACAAGATGCCAACTTACTTACTTACTTACTTACTTCCCTCCCCTCCCCTCCTTTCTTCCTTCCTCTCTCCCTCCCCTTCCTTTCTTCCTTCCTCTCTCCCTCCCTCTCTCCTCCCCTCCCTTCCTTTCTTCCTTCCTCTCTCCCTCCCCTCCCTCCCTCCCTTCCTCTCTCCCGTTCCTTCCTCCCTCCCTCCCCTCCCTTCCTTCCTCTCTCCCTCCCTCCCTCCCTTCCTTCCTTCCTTCCTTCCTCTCTCCCTCCCCTCCCTCCCTCCCTCCCTCCCTTCCTCTCCTTCCTTCCTTCCTTCCTTCCTTCCTTCCTTCCTTCCTTCCTTCCTCTCTCCCTCCCCTCCCTCCCTCCCTCCCTCCCTTCCTCTCCTTCCTTCCTTCCTTCCTTCCTTCCTTCCTTCCTTCCTCTCTCCCTCCCCTCCCTCCCTCCCTCCCTTCCTCTCCTTCCTTCCTTCCTTCCTTCCTCCCTTTCTTCCTCTCTCCCTCCCCTCCCTCCCTCCCTCCCTTCCTTCCTTCCTTCCTCTCTCCCCTCCCTCCCTTCCTTCCTTCCACAGTCCCACTCTCAAAGGACCCAGCCCACAACCCTCAACAAAGGGAAATGCAAAAGCATAATAAATAAGTAAATTAGAACAAAGTCAGAACACAAATGAGTCCTTTTCTCATGGCTTCTGAACCTCCTCCGGGTCACACGACCAGGCTACAGTGGCAAAATGCAGAAAGGTTGATGGTGCATTCAAATTAAGCTTCCTAGATTAAATCCATCTATTTTCCTTAAACCCTCCAACTTTAAAAAAAAAAAGAAGAAGAAGTGGGGAGGGGACAGCAAACACTTTGCAGGTTCTTGACAAGCTGGAACAATGAGCAGAAACCAGCAGGGTAAATCTCAACAAGGGCAAATACCTCAGGATAGGGGACGTGCATTTGATTTATATTCATCCCATCTGAATATGGGATGCCTGCTGAACAGCAGGACATGTGAAAGGGATTTGGGAGTTTTTGGGGATCACAAGTTGAACAGGAGCCAGAACTGTGATGCAGCTGAAAAAGAGAGGGGGGGGCAGGTAAGGACGGAGTGCAAAACCAGTCCCAGGCAGCCTCAATAGATACTATCAAGATCAAGCAATGTCACTGTCGCTCTCTGTTCTGCATTGGTCAGATGCCACCTAGTATGGCCCTGCTCTTCAAGGATCCTGAAAAACTGGAGCATGTCCAGAGAAGGGACCTCAACGTGTAAGAAATGGCTGCAGGCGTTCTGTAAGTGTAGCCCAGAGGAGGAGAAAAGACTGCAGTGAGACATGACCGTTGTCTTCAAGTAGCTGGAGGGCTGTAGAAGATGGAACAGTAGAAGATGCAGAAGATGGAACGGAATCGTTCAGAGTCATCCCCTAAATCAGAAGAAACTGTAGGGTTAACAGATTTGGGTTGGACCCCAGGAAGCATTTCCTAATGGGAACTGCTCTAGAAGCTGCTTCAGGAGGGGGTGGACTTTCCTTTGCTGGGGGAGATTAAGAAGAGCCTGGAGGGCCATTCCTGGGACGCTGTGGTAGTAGTGGACAAGGGGTTGGACCACATGGCCTCCAGGATCCTTTCCGACCCTTACACGCTACGAGAAGGAAAACAATGCCACCCCACAAACTTCAGCCAGTCACACGGATGACATCTCTGCATGATCACCACATTGCCTGATGCAAACCAGTTGCCCACTCCTGCTCTGAAGCAAAACTATGCTGCAGGAGAGCTTAATGCAGCGTTTCTCAACCTCTCAACCTCGGCAGCGTGAAAAGGTGCGGACTTCAACTCCCAGAACCCCGCAGCTCTTCTGTTTCGTTCTGGACGCAGACTGGAAGGCCGCTGCGGGGCAAGATGGGGAAATCCCAAAGCTGAAGCTCTGTGAATAGATCAATATTAGCAGGGAAGACAGGGAGGGAAGCGGAGGCACTGGGAAGATCAAGCGTTGGGCAGGCGGATGGGATATGTAGTGCTAGTAGCCTGCTCCTTACTGCTAAGACTGATAGGACCGTGAACACAGGCTGGTTGCTGAGGGGAGGAAGGGAAGAAGAGGGGTTGGGAAGATGGGGCGGGGGGGGTGTACCCGCCTTGGCCTCTCGCTCCCCGAAATCGCTCCAGGATCCTTCCAGATTTCATTTCAGCCCCAACCCAGAACTGTTTGGCAGAACGTCCAGACGGCAACAGTCCAGTTTTGGGTTCAGAACACGTTTTCCATTATGCGTGCCGCCCTCCTTGCGTTCCCCATCACCCTGACCAACTCATCTCCTGCTAAATTTGAGCTTTCCCCCGAGACCCCCGTTGCTACTGAAATTGAGGCAAAAAGCCAGGAGGTGTCTCCTTCTCTTTGCATGCAGCATCCCAAGCGTGATGCCGAAAGTGTCCTCCGCAGGGCAGTCTCTCCGCAGCAGCAGCAGCAGCTTCTGGATAACAGAGTGATGATGAGCATGCTAGTCCTTATTGTTGTGCGGTTGAAGTAAGAAAAGGACCAACACGAACTCAGCTGCCCAGGACCTGATGTGATGGCTCACTCCTTTGATATTAACTTAGAAACTTTTAGCACAAGCCACGATCGGATATGAAAAAGTTCTTTTATTAATACCAGTGAATAGAATCGATGCAAAGAGCAAACTAAGGATTTCCCCATGCAAACATATTTTGAAGCAGCGTTGTTCCTTCGTGTCTTCATCCCTCTCACAGAGGCAGATCTGAGAACTGAAGCTGTGGAGTGGATGAGAGCTCAAGTAGAGGACAGGAGGAGGGATTCTGGGGACGGAGTGGGACAAGCCCAGAATCAGGTCCGTCTGAAGCCCTCCCTGCTGTGGTTGCAGCAGAGATAGCAAAGATACTTCTTCCAGTCCTGGCGTTGGCACAAAACAGCCACTGGTGCTTTTCCATGTTGTGTGGCTTTTCCTCCACCAAGCTGTCGGACGGAGAGCGCCAGAACAGGCAGTGTCTCGTAGGGAGCAATTTGCATTGTTCTTTGCAGACAAAGTCAATTGGATCGGTCTCGTCTTGGACTGCGGTATTAGGGCCGGTCAGAGGGATGGGACCTTGGCACCGCCTGCTCGGTTACTTTGGATTCCCTCTGGCTTGTACATCAAGGACAGGGTGTGGAAATGAGAGCTACCACTTGCTTATTTGATCTTTGACCCTCCTACCTAATTAAATTGGCCAGGACAAGACGGGTTCCATGGTAGATGGTGGCAGTCAACGCAAGGCGTTGTTCCCCCCTAATTAAAGGAGAGAGTTTTCTACTGAAGAAAACTTCCTTTGACCCAGGAGACCTCTACAGCTATAGCTCAGCCTTGAATAGTTTGTTCCTAGGAAAGATGATGGAGAAAACTGGGACCTCAAAGGTCCAGATGCATCTGAAAGGGATGGATTATCTGGACTCATTTAAATTCAGGTCACAGCTGGGGCTGAGACTGATTTGGTCATCTTGATAGATGAACTGATCTGGAAACTGGATGGGGAAGCATAGGCCTGATAGTTCTCTTGGACTGTAGGCTTTCAGTACCATTGACCATGGTATCCCTGGAGCACGTGGCTAAACTGAGCCTCAGGAGCATCTTGCAGTGGTTTGGCCCTTCCCATCAGGCCAGGTCCAGAAGATGATGCTGGGACTACAGTTTAATATCTAAAGTGTCGGTCTAGCGCAGAGCTTTCCAAACTTTTCGTGTTGGTGACACACTTTTTAGACACGCATCATTTCACTACACACTCTTACAGCAGGGCACAAGGCAGGCACTAGGACCTGCGCGGAATCGCGGCAGGTTTGGAGGCATCCGGGCACAAGGCAGGCACTAGGACCTGCGTGGAATCCTGGCAGGGCAGGTTTGGATGCAACAAGGCTCAAGGCAGGCACTAGGACCTGCGTAGAATCCTGGCAGGGCAGGTTTGGAGGCAGCAAGGCACAAGGCAGGCATTGGGACCTGCGCGGAATCACAGCAGGTTTGGAGGCAGCCGGGCACAAGGCAGGCACTAGGACCTGCGTGGAATCACAGCAGGTTTGGATGAAGCCGGGCACAAGGCAGGCACTAGGACCTGCGCGGAATCACAGCAGGTTTGGAGGCAGCCGGGCACAAGGCAGGCACTAGGACCTGCGCGGAATCACAGCAGGTTTGGAGGCAGCCGGGCACAAGGCAGGCACTAGGACCTGCGCGGAATCCTGGCAGGGCTCAGAGGCAGCAGCAGCCACGACACACCCAGACACTGCAGCCAACACACTAACGTGCCCCAACACACCGTTTGGAAAGCTCTGGTCTAGGATGCCCCACAGGTTCCATCTGGTCCCTCATACCGTTCAACATCTACATGAACCTACTGGGGGAGGTCATCAGTATGCTGGTGACTCGCAACTCTCTTGCCCCCTACCATCTAACTCCAAGGAAGTAACTGCTACCCTTGAATACTACCTAAGTTTGTAAATGGACTGGACAAGAGCAAACAAGCTGCAATTAAACCCAGATTCAATGTACGCACTGGGAGGGGTTTAGGAGCTGGGATTCAGCCTCGTTGGAAACAGGCTTGGGCTTCTCCAGAACATGTGGAACCCCTTGGTTCAGTTATGACTCCATCACAATCTGCAATCTTCCTTGAGCCATTTGGGCTTAACAAAGGTACACCTCATCTTAGTTACAATCCCTCTTGACTACTGCAACGTGCCTTGAAAAATGTCTGGAAATTGCAATTAGGGCAACATACAGTTCTGATTTGATTTCCTTTGATTTCTCAGAAGCTAAATGAAATCTGCCGCTGAGCCCCTGCGACTGAATTGCTTGTAGCCAAATAAAACCAATTGAAGCCTCCTGTGGAAACAAGGCTAAACGTCCTTGCATGTCTCTCTGTTTGCTGTCTTAATCTGCATTCCCAACTTCCAAGAAGGACGATTTTTTTTTAAAAAAAAAGTCCCTTCTTCAAACTTTTCCAGCCTTCAATAAGTCTCACGGCCAATTTCAGCTCCTTTTCTTGTTGAGCCCAACGTGTAAAAGACAAGGAACCACAAGCTTTGGAAATCCCACCCTTCACAAGAAATTAAATCTGGGGACTGGAATATCACTACTGTAAAAAGAAAACAAAAAAGTAGAAGGAGAAGTCTGGGGTGGAGGATTATTCACCTAGGCAAGACTGCCACCTCCTGAGCTAACCCCATAACGACACGGAGCCTTGCCTCCCCCTACCATTAATTCCTCCTCCAACACAGTAAAGGCACAGGAAAAGGCTATTTGAAGAATCAAGAACATAAGAAACGCTGTGCTGTTTAGTCCTCCGTTTGGTGGGCAGACAAGATGTCCAGAGACAACAACCCACACCAGCTTCAAGTTGGTGGCCAGCTTTCCATCTCTGCCACTTTCACTAAAAGATCCAAATTCTACTACAGCCGGAAACTTCCCCCGTTTCCCTTTCTACCTCTGGTGTCATGGTATTTCTACCACCTCCCTGGTCTTCTTTCTAATAATATATCCCATGTTTTGTAATACTCCTTACCAAAACAAGCTGCATCTTCTTTGTCTCTACGAACATCCCTTTTGGAGTGAGTTGATCTGAACCACATACAATTTTGCAAATGCATTAATACTGTCGATTAAAGATACAGCTATATATCTACCATATCTACCATATAGTGTCTACCATGGTAGACATGGGCGGGGATAAATCCAATTAATTAATTAATTAATTAATAATAAATATATTAATTTCATTTTCAACTCTTCTCCTTATGAACCCCGGTGTGGAATCTACCTATTTTCACACCAACTGCTGGCTGGGCCAATGTTTCCATCCAACCCAGATACCTCCACTGTGTATGTGAAGTTAGGATGTTTTTATCCTTCTTTATAATGAACCACGTTTGTCATTTTAATGCCAACTGGAGAAATCTTTTGGAAACTTTTCACTGTCCTTTTTTTTTAAGCACCCTAAATGCCATAGCAAACTTGGCAGCAAAATCCTGTCTCTTCTTATTCCAGCCATCTTAAAAGTCATTGTCAAAAGCCAACTGAACAGGGTCTACAAGCCCTTCCTATCCACATAACTTTTTGATAATCTTACTCTAAAACAGTGTTTCTCAACCTCAGCAACTTTAAGATGTGTGGACTTCAACTCCCAGAATTCCCCAGCCAGCTGGCTGGGGAATTCTGGGAGTTGAAGTCCACACATCTTAAAGTTGCCGAGGTTGAGAAACACTGCTCTAAAAGGTTAACGAGTTGGCACTGGGTTTTGCAGAAAACAGATTGATGCTCCTTCACCAAGACTTGTCCTTCTCTATGCTTGATAATGTTGCCTTTAATAGTACTTTTCACCTGCTTCCCCAGAACAGATGTTAAGCTGACCCAATCTATAACTTCCAGGATCCCCTTGGATCCCTTCTTTAAAATTGGCATTGCTGTTAGATGGATACCATCTGGACCCAGTGATTTATTTCCTTCGAATTTCTCAGGAAAGACTAGATCATCTCTTGCCTTCCATATTTGCCTCAACACCTGAAAGCCCCTTGTTGAAAATATCCGATCAGGCAGTGGAAGTTGGGCTGTGTCTTCTGTAGCGAGCATAAATGCCAAGAACTTGCTTGGTTGCTCTGCAACGTTTTCATCCCCTTTAGTATCCCCGTAAGTCCCTTGTCATCCAACCACCTTTGGATGCCAGTTTCTTCAGATCTGAGGAACACTGGGTGTTTTAATCCAAGCAGATCTGCAGAAGGTCCCTATTTTTCTTAGTAGAAATATGCACCTCAGAATTATTTCCTGTGTCATCTCCCGGTACATCCCCTGTCCTTTTCGTTGGCTCAGTTCGATCAACAGCTCCACTTTATGAAGCTTTCTACTCTGGGGATCGCTATCTAGAAAGGTCCTCTCTCCCAGGACTCAAGATGTCCCCAAAGTGGTAAGCTTTAAATACATTTTCATTTAGATCTTTCCCATGTAAGTGTACCTGGGCCAGTAGCGGGTTCCATTTTTTCCCTGGATTTAAATATTTAGCTGTTTAATTGTTATCGCTGTCCTGCTATTAGGAAGCTGTATTCTTATTACTTTAGTTCTGAGTTTTTGCAGTACCCTATTTTGAGAAATCTTTGCTTGGTATGGAAAATGGAATACATGGATTACATGGAACAGGACTTGGTGGTACAGCCCTTAAATGTTCACGAACTATGGTAGCTATTATAGCTGACCTATTATTACAATTTTGAGCAATCTGGAGAGATCCGATCCTCTTAACTTGCCTTCTAATTCCATTTTACTTGACCCGTTCATTTTTGAGAAACTGCATCTTTGGAACCCAAATGCAACAGTGTCGCGTTTTCTGGCAATCTATCATTTGCACTGAACATCATGGCATTGTGATGGCTCCCTCCAGCCAGTCTGACAAGTCCTGATCACTTCATCACCAATTGTTCTTTAAAATATCTCAACATTGTTGTTGTATTTCTTGAATGAATGTCTATGCCCTCTATGAAATAAACACTACTCCTGGGTTAACAAAATATATACTCTTACACACTGGGAAGGCATGAGGAAATCTGTAGTATTATGCCCTTTTAGGCAATTTTAGGCTACATTAACAGGAGGCTAGTATCTAAACCAGGGTTTCTCAACCAGGGTTCCGTGGCACCCTAGGGTTCCGCAAGAGGTCACTAGGGGTTCCCTGGGAGATCACAATTTATTTAAGAAAATATTTCAAGTTCGGGCAACTTCACATTAAAGAGGTAGATTTCATTCTTTATTTTTAGTTTAAGGACACTGTTAATGCATATATAGGGTACCTGAGGGACCGTCTCGTCCCGATAACGTTGGCCCGCCCCACCCGTGCATGCAGAGAGGGCATGCTTCGGACCCCCTCAACAAGAGAATTCCATCTAGCCGGGTCCAGGAGGCGTGCCTTCTCTGCGATAGCGCCCGCCTTGTGGAACATCTTTCCCCCGGAGGTGAGACTGGCCCCCTCCCTCCTGGCCTTTCGGAAGGCCCTTAAGACCTGGCTCTGCCGCCTGGCCTGGGACGACGGAGGTGGTAGTGCCTCCTGGGGTTGGCTGGCCCCGTAGCTCCACGATCTATTCTGCGGATCCTAATCCATCTTGGATTCTATTTTATTTATTTTACGCTTGTGAGATATTTTGTATAGTTTTTAAATTTTATTTATTGTAACCCGCCCAGAGTCCCTTGCATGGGAGATGGGCGGGGAATAAATTTGAAATATATCTATCTATCTATCTATCTATCTATCTATCTATCTATCTATCTATCTCCAGGCCTATGCATGAAACAAATACAATCATTCTGTAACTTCTGGCCTAAATGTGCAGGGGTTCCCCAAGGCCTGAAAAATATCTCAAGGGTTCCTCCAGGGTCAAAAGTTGAGAAAGGCTGTTCTAAGCCATGAGAAGGAATACTTCCACTCTATTCTGTCCTATTTATACAGGCCAAAATTTAAAGCAACTGAAAGAAGCTGTACAAGATCAGAAATCATGGAGAGAGCTGGCTTATGGAATCACCAAGGGTCGGATATGACTGAATGGATAGTTCAATTCGATCCTGTCCTGCTCAGACCCTACCAGAAATACCGTGTCCAGTTTTAGAACCACGTTTGAAGAAAGATTCAGAGAAACTAGACCAGGGCAGAGAATGGCAATAAGGATGATGAAAGACCTGGAAACACAACCTTACATGATGAGCTTAATGCAACACAGTATGATTAGACCTGAAAAAAGTCAACTGAGGAAAGAGATGGAGGGGAAGAGGGTATCACACAGAAGGAGGTCAAGACCTGATCCCCGTCTCTCCAGATTTCACGCCATGAAGGGTCTTAAGAAATACGGATTCCAACCGAGTAGAAAAAACTTCTCAAGCAGTGAGAGCTGTTGGATGGTGCAACCAATGACCCAGAGAGGTGGCGGGCTTCCCTTTATTAGATGCGTTCAAGCAGAGGCTGGACCGCTGCTTTAATTTACATCCCTGCACCGAGCAAAGGGTTCGGTTTGGTAGCTTCCTGAGATGAGGATGTGAAGGAGCATCCACATTAGTTGCCAACCCATGACTACCTGGGCTGCTTCAGTGAGAACTCCAGGTTCAAAACCTCCAGACTCTTCTGCTGTCAACCTCTTGCAGAACCTTTTGCTGGTGATGGGACCCTTACCCAGCACGGCTGTATCATTCGTGGACTTCGTTCCTCTACCAAGGACTCCTGGAGTCACACGAAGACTGCCAATGGAGCATCCCAACAGATCCTCTGATCTTCTTTCTTTGCATTCTTCTACAACTATGTTACAGAGCCTAGACACAGAGAAGGGAAAACAAGAGGCAAAGTCCCAGGAGGTTGTGAAGGAAGGTGGGGACTCTTTCCTAGAGTATGTATCCTGAAGGAAGAAAAGTACAGATGGGCAATGTGGTCCTTATGGTGCAGGGGAAAAGAAGAGGAGAAAGACACCAAGTCCAAGTCATTCATCCCTCTGGACCGGTGTTTCTCAACCTTGGCAACTTTAAGACGTATGGACTTCAACTCCCAGAATTCGGAATTCGGAACTTCTGGAATTCGGGAGGAAAGGCTGGCCGGGGAAGTCTGGGAGTTGAAGTCCATGCGTCTTAAAGTTGCCAAGGTTGAGAAACATTGCTCTGGACTGATGCCAATCAAATTGTTTGGGAAAGTTCTCCCCCCTTGAAAGCCTGGGTCTTCTCTGGCCTTTCTGGAGGTGGCATCTCTGTTATGTTTTAGTTTTTTATTCTGACTTTATTGTAAACCGCCCAGAGTCCCCCTTGTGGGGGAGATGGGCGGTGATAGAAATTGGAAAAATAAATAAATAAATAAATAAAATCTCCTGAACCTTCTCCAGCCTTCAGGACACGTAGCACATGTGCTATGCCCTTCCAGGGCACAACCACCCTGGACGACCACAAGATTTCTTCTTCTCTCTCTGACACCAGCCAGCTTCTAGGATACAAGCCAAGTTGGGGACGAAGGCAGATGACGAAAGCGGCAGCCCCCATCACGGCTATCATTCTGCAGGCTGCCTGTGTACCACACAGGATTTATCCCCGCAGCAGAGCCACTGTGATTTTACGGTGCAGTGCTGTATTTTAATAGTCAATTGAGGCGGCGATTAAAATTCAGCTTTACGTGTTAAAATCCCTACTGCAGATGTAGGAACATGAGATGCTGTTGTTCTACGCAGCAGCCTGAAAAGTCTTTCAAGGCTGCACGGAGCCTTGACCGCCTGCCTTCCTTCCTCCCCACCTTCTCTTTACGAGACCCCTGGTTTCTTCCTGTAATTGCCACCCAAATTCCACCCGGCCAAGACCTCTGTGCTGCAAATTATAAAATTGTTTCTGTAATGTGCAGGATTCTGGATTTTTTTTTTAAAAAACGAGCGCTCATAATTTATTCTGCTAGCCAAGAGGAGGAGGAGGAAGAGGAGGAGGAGGGGCAAAGTGACTAGAGATTGCTCAAACTTGCAAGGGGGAGGGGGTTGGGGTGTTCTCCCTTTCACACTGCACCACCATGGCCATCGCCTTCTTCTGGGTAACATGGAGATTTCCTCGCTTTCCATGTCATAAAAGCAGGGACTGGAGGACATGGAGACGGCTCAGTGCCACCCCAGTGGGGTGGCCCAAGACCTGTTTTGCCCCTTGGATCCCTTAAGGACTTTCCCCCAAAGTGGGGGCCGCAATTTGGCAACTCCCAAGCAGTCGCCGCCCCGTGTTTTGAATTAATTGTGCTTTCCAGGAATAAAAACCGGTAACTCATTTCAGAAGCACCTACAGTTGCAATCGAAATTATTCAACCCCCGTTGCAAATCAGGTTTATTGTCAAAATTTACAGACTTTCAGCTGTTGGCAATGAACAAATCAAACAAAAGCAATTGAAATAGCTCAACGCAACGAATGCTTCGAGTGGTTTCCCCAAATTCAACCGAAAACGCAACTTATCATGACTTCTCCAGTCTCAAAATTATTAAACCCCTTCATGGCAAGTATCTTCAGTACTTCGCAGAGCACCCTTTTGCTGTTATAAACAAGATGCATAGCCAGACACCAGCTTCTGGCAGCGTTCCTGAGGAATCCTAGCCCATTCCTCATGAACAATGGCCTCCAGTTCAGTAATATTCTTGGGTTTGCGTGCTGCAACTGCCTTCTGTAAATCCCACGAGATTTTCTATGGTGCTCAAGTCAGGTGATTGTGATGGCCACTGTAGAATCTTCCAGGACTTCTGCATCCAAGCCTTAGTGGAATTTGAGGTATGCTTGGGATCATTGTCCTGCTGGAAGGTCCAATGTCGCCCAAGCTTCAGCTTCCTTACGGACGGCATGACGTTTTCTACTAGGATTTCCTGATACTTCAATGAATCCATCTTGCCTTCCACATGTTGCAGGTTTCCAGTGCCAGAGGATGCAAAGCGTAAGTGTGAGCCCCGGTTGAAGGTCGGTTTTTTCAGCACCGTCGTAAGTCTGAACCATCACTAAATTAATGGTCATTAAGTGAGGATGACCTGTACTGGGAAGATGTGCGTGTGTGTCTTGGGGAAAAATGAGAACAAAACCCTGTGTTTTCTCGCAACAGAAGGGGAAGGCTTAATGTTGCCTTCCTGGAGAAAATACCCCAATTGTAGAGAGAGAGAGAGGAAGAGGAGGAAGAATAAATAAGTCAAGCAGGCAAAGCAGATAAACACGTTGGCCAGTGGAGAAAGAGAAGATATGCCACAAATTAGGAGCATTTCCAGAAAACGCTCTTTCCTTCCCCAGATTTATTGTGACTTGGGTGCGATGAGCCTTCCCTCCCCCTCCCATGGGTCACCTCACCCCACTCACAAGGCTCCATGCAGACCCCCCTTTGCACCTCAAAGGAAACACGATAAACACCAAAATGCCACAGGAGGGGAGTGGCCTACTTTAATATGAAAAAAAAGGCCTTGAAATGGCTAGGCGCGCCTTGTTATGCAGACAGCTACAGTTGTGCCGCTTCTGGATTCCTTCGATCGTCTTTTCCTTCAGATGGTCCTCCTTTCTGTACTCAAGATTCTTCCGAGCCTCTTTCCTGAATCCTCGGTGACATCAGAGAAGCCCGACCAATCACATCCTGCAACTTGCTCATCATAATTAGATGTTGCAGCAGCTCCGGAAAAAGGGCCAGTCTCCTTGTCACATCCGGTTAAACCTCTCTTCTCTTTGATCCCCACTCTGAGACAAGCAAGGCACCTTAGAATATATGGCACTTACAAATCAAGCCAGATAGGCTTTGTGTTGCAAGGAGGCCTTGAGTGAAGACGTAAAATGCTTAATAAAAATTAACGTGGGAGGGAAATGTACCTTTCCGTTTGTTCGAAACGACACGCTCATTCTGTGTGGTGGGGAGGCACAGGCAAGGACCGAAGCGGGGTGCGTTTCGCCTCCCCTGACCTTGATGCGATGATCCGCAAGGCTTCCGCCAAATTCCCTCTCTGCTTCCTTCTCCCTCCTGCGCTCCTTTTAAACAAATCCAGCCAATGATATCCACATGATTTCCTGGAGCCGCCTCAAATATTTTAAATATGTTTAGTTGCGCTGTAAGAAAGCACCTGCCACTTGGATTTTATTGTATTTATATTTTTATTGTTGTTTCTATTGTATTTTAATGATGTTGTGTTGTGAACCGCCCAGAGTCCCTCCTTGAGGGGAGAGATGGGCGGTCATAGAAATTTAATTAATTAATTAATTAATTAATTAATTAATTAAATAAATAAATTGCCTGCGCGTGCATCATCACCACCGGTGTTCGTGTTCCCTGAACGTTGCCCAACGATTGCCAGATACACGGCAACGTTTCCAAAACAGAAATGGAATTGAAGACGCGGATCGTCAAGCGTTGGGGCCCGAAGGAAGACGGTGAGGAAGGGAAGGGGATCTGAGCAGAGGACAGCGACCCACATAGGACCATGGAAGAACTCTTCGACTTCTGTTTTCTGACACTTTACTCGTTTTTTTTATCGTGCATCCAAAAATATGGGAGGAAGGGAAGAACATCATCAAAGCACGCTTCTCTCATGGGTCAAACCAACCATTTTTTATTTTATACCCATCTCTTGTTACACAATGAAACGGTTAACATTGAAGCCAGGTTACTTAAGAAGAGACAAAGGGGAGGCTGAACAGATGGACTAGTATATGCAGTTCAAGCGCCTCGATAACCCTCTTCTTAGTGGCAAAAGGCTTGTCCAAACACAGAAAGAGAGGTGAGCTCTCCAGATCATCGTATTAATTAAGCATAGATGTTCTTCCGGCCGGGGATATCCATTTTTATTTATTTGTGGCCATGAAAGAACGCAATATCCATTTCCCTTGTCTTCTTGTTAGTTTCCAGACCGGGGGTACATAATTCAGAAGAACGTAGGCGTCTACGAAAGCTAATGATAACATATGAAATAACCGTTTGCCAAAGGGAACTCTATGCGCACAAGATCCAATGTGCCATTGCTGAGCATCTCTCGTCGAAGCATTGCCTAAACCCATCCAGTTCTTCCCAAAAAGATGTGCAAGTGTCAAGGAGACGCAAAATAATATGCTTTTTCTATAGAAAGTTGGCATATCGATGCCACAATGGCCTTGTATTTATATCTTTGCAGTGAATACACCAATAACTTGCTCTCTTTTCCCTAATGTCGAATAATTTAACAACTGCTGATAAGTAACACTAGAGTATTTCAAAAAATGAAGGGGGCTTTGAAGGGCTGCAGGCCCAGACCAAGTATCTTGGGCAAATGATAGTTAGGTTGTAGCTCTTCAAATAGCAAAAAATTATAGTTTTTCATTTGGACAACACACTCCACACACACCCCAAAAGACACGCCTTATGATCAAACCGTAAACCTGGAAAACTAAAATCTCCTTCCTGAATAAATGAACTTCCTGAATAACAAAAATGGGGGGAAGGATTTCCTAGATCAGCCTCCAAAACAGAGCAATTTCTAGCAATGGCTTTAGAAATATATATATATAGAAGTTTACCAGGTATGTTGTAAATAAGATGGCAAAGCGTTCATTTTGAAAATATTAATTTGGCCTAGAATACTAGTTTAAGTAAAGTGCCTCTGCCTATTTTATTAATATTAGAATTAGTATTGTATTAATATTTCTCTGCAGGATGTCTCCTTCCTTGAAATGCCTGGCCGCTAGATACAAGACCTACAGCTTCACTGTTAATATTTAGGAAGCTTTTAAAAACACGACGTTCTCAATGGAAAGTTGGGGGCCGAGGGGGTAATAAGCAGAGATACCTGGAATGGGATGAGTATTCTTTTTATCTCACGATTAACAGTGCTATGGTTTTAGGATTATAATATTGGGAACATTTTCCTATTTTATTGCTTATAATCATTTGGATTATTACATTGTTATATTTTGGGATGCTGCTGGTGGTGAGCTGCTTAAAGCCGAAATTATTTAAGTGGCGAATAAATAAATCTGTATGCTGCCAAATCCTTCCAGACTCCCAGCAGCATATCAATTTAAATGCCCATGGCAAAACTAAAAACAAATACAACCAAACGAGAAAGCAAATGGCTAATAATCCTCCTTCTGCCTCCACCCCCAGTGAACCGGTGGGCGCTGAAGGACGATGAAAAGCAGCAATGACCTTGGTGGCCCAGGCAGAGGCGTCCAGTACATGCCCCAATGACCTCACGTGCGCCACGATGCCGTGGTGCCAATGACATGATCCGTACGATTAGAACTATGGGGTCAGGATATTTGGGAGATCACTTGCCCCACCCCTGCAGACATCCATACAGCCAGGGAAGGCAATGCCACTCTCACCCCCACCCCACCAGCATTACACGGTTCATAAGCATCCAAGAAGAATTCCACTGGAGTTGGGAGGCTTAGAAATTCAGAAGGAAGGAAGGAAGGAAGGAAGGAAGGAAGGAAGGAAGGAAGGAAGGAAGGAAGGAAGGAAGGAAGGAAGGAAGGAAGGAAGGAAGGAAGGACATAGAAAGAGGAAGGAGAGACATAGAGGAAGGAAGGAAGGAAGGAAGGAAGGAAGGAAGGAAGGAAGGAAGGAAGGAAGGAAGGAAGGAAGGAAGAGAAAGACATAGAAAGAGGGAGGAAGGACATATAAAAAAGGAGGGAGGGAGGAAGGGCAAAAGCTGTGATGGGGGAGAGGCTAAGAAAGCCAACGCAACATCGCAACATCTGTGGTTTTACCAGTGGGATGCCATTCTGTCCTCTAACTGAATCCTTCCTTCTTTTTCGTCATGAGTGCAGTTTCACCTCTCAACCCAATGTGGGATGAGGGGAACATCTGTCTCCAATGATGGCAGCCCACCCAAATCGGAGGAGAGCTGGTTCTCACGGTGTGTGGCTCGGGAACACGTTTGCTCTCAGACCATCCACTTAGACAGCTGTGAAAGGGGACTTGGCAAATTGACTGACGATCGGATTATCCGGTAGCCTAGATTTGCTACATTTGCTTCTTCCGGTGGGCCTTGAATACAAGCCACCGAGAAGCAACCACGGGAAGATTGATTGCCCTCCTCCTCAACGTGGTTCGGAACTTCCTAAAATTATCTAGTCATCCACCACAAGACACAGAAGACAAATTAGGTAGCCCCTTGTCTTGATCTGCACTTGGGGCTCTCCTGATGCTCCTAAGATCAGTATGACCAATTTTTTGGCGCTTGGAGACATCTCCTGGCCATCATTAGGAGGAAGATGCCAGGCTCGAAAGACCTTCCATTTGGTCTTAGTTTCTAAACCAACCACCCTCCATCTCAGGCACAGCGCTTGCTCTCGCACCACGGCAATAAAAATCCCCACAAACATAAATATCCATCAGAGCAGCATGGCTCATGGAAAAGACTGTTGCAACATGAGCAAACTTACATAAACCTTATTTATTCTGGGGATGGATTTTGTGAGAATGCTGAGGAGGGGAAGAACAAAAGGAATTCGGCACAGAGTGCAAACATGCCTGTGCAAAGCAATTTGGCTGGAGGTGTTCGATTTTGTTTCCCCACAAATGTTTTATTTACAAAAGCCGGGGAAAGTGGCGGTGAAGTCAAATGGATCAGACAATTAAGAAGAGCAAACGCAACCCAGATCTGCATTTGCTCAGCTGTTCCGTTGCCGAGTGCGCCATTTCCCTGTCTCCCACAAGTCAATTTGCCCAGGAAGATCAGCTTCTCCTCTAGATAAGCACATTGGCTTTAAAAAAAAGCGCATGCCAACAGCTGCGGCGCCTGAAACGAGAGCAGACAGGGATGTGGCATGGAATGATAATTAAAGGCATTTTCTTCTTCCCGTCATGTTCCCACTGCAGGTGCCAGGCTCCTGAACTTGGCAGCTGCCTTTCAGAGGGACGCTGGAGGGACCTGACTCTCGGAGGGACCGTTATTTGCAGGCAGAAGGCGGTTGCGAGGCCGTGAGGCTGCACTTCATATCTGCTACCCAAGTCCGAGGAGATTCTCTGTTCCTCCACTTTTTGAAAGAAGAGGCACCTTAACTCAGCGGTGTTTCCCAATCCTGGCCACTTTAAGATGTGTGGACTTCAACTCCCAGAAGTCCCCAGGAGTCCCCACATCTTAAACTTGCCAAGTTTGAAAAACACCGGCCTAGCTTGACCATGCCAGGGAGAGACTGTGAATTCAGGGCACCTCGTGTGAAGTTCTCAGCCCCCTTTGCAACAACCACTTTGCAGGGCAGGCCATTATTATTGTGAGAGATTGTGGGGAGGCTGGAGAAGGAATGGGAGAGAGAGAGAGAGATCAACCATCAAGAGACAGCAGGCGACTCCGTTGACCGCTTATCTCATCAACCAACAACTTAGGGCAGGTGGGAAGAAATCTGGGGAGAAATCACAGAGACTCCCCCTTAATGAACTCGTTGGAAATGAGGCTGGGAAATGCCTGTTACAGTTTGCAAGATCCTACGTTTATCCCAGACTAGCATGAACGATCCCTTCCTCTCTCGTTTTGGCTTCTTTGGTCTCAATCGAAGACCAAAGGTCTTTTGGTCTCGCCCAGCTGCTGTCAGCCCTTCCAGGTAGATCCGACTAGGAATCCCATGTCATGTAGGTCAGAACTCATTTTATTGTAAAGCTACCATAACGGAATCTTGCAAGTCTGAATGCGCTTTCCCACCATCTCCTTTGTCTTCTTGAGAACCAGGGAAGGGCTTGTCGGAGATGTTTACTCACATTACATCCTCACCCTGGGCTCAGTCCTCTGTTATCTGACTGTTGCCTTGGTAGTGGCTGTTCCTCTTGTCCCTCAAGGCCATTCCCTCTGGCCTCTACATCTGCCTAAAGCTTGACAACTGTGCCCTTGTACTGTGGATGGGAAAGGGTAGAGATTGTGGCTGGTCACCAGTTTAGTGGATATACAGAAAACGAAGGTGGCCACCTACGTAGACCAGAACTATCCACTCGGGACTCTGCAGCATATCAGTTTCCCAGGGACTGAATCTTCTGCACCTGAAGCATGTTGGCTCCACACCAATTGAAAGCCCAATTCATGGCAGAGTGAGATAGTAACAGAGATTCCTCAGCTCACAGCTTGCCCTGTTTGTGTAATGGTATGTGGGGAAGACCTTGGGAGACGGGACGAAGAGATGCTGCCGAGGGAACGGACAGATAAGAGGGAGCAGAGCCCACAGCTGCATAATAGGTTGAGAAAGAGTCTCAGGAGGGACCCTCCATAAGTTCTCAGGCTGTAAAGGGGACGCTGGGAGAATTGTACTTTCAGATTATCTGGCTGTATCTGTCTGGTCTACCTGGTAAGGCTGACACACCCTTTCTGAGAATCAGCATTAAATGGGGAACAGTCAGATAAGAGAGGGCTTAGCCCACAGCTGCATAATAGGTAGAGAAAGAGGCTCAGAAGGGACCCTCCCTAGTTTCTCGGGCTGTAAAAGAGATTTCAGACTTGCAAGATTCTGTCAATGTAGCCTTACAATAAAGTAGAATTAGTTCTTCTGGTTGTGTTTCCTGTCTGGTCTACCTGGAAAGGCTGACCTCAGATGTAATGGTATGTGAGAAAGGCCTTGGGAGATGGGGTGAAGAGATGCTGCCTAGGGAACAGTCAGATAAGAGAGGGCATAGCCCACAGCTGCATAATGGGTGGAGAAAGATGCTCAGAAGGGACCCTCCCTAGTTTCTCAGGCTGTAAAGGGGACGCTGGGAGAATTGTCCTTTCAGACTTGCAAGATTATGTCAATGTCACCTTACAATAAAGTAGGATTAGCTCATCTGGTCGTGTTTCCTGTCTGGTCTGCCTGGGAAGGCTGACAGTTTGCCACAAGGGCTGGGGTACGATGGGTTTACTTAGCGTGGTAGGCAGCTGGGATAAACAAGGTGGTAGATCGGTTAGGTAGATTCACAGCTTACTTGAAAACCGTAAGCATCCCATTGGTTCCAGATCCTCTGCTCTGTAAGATTTTTGACTTACATAAGAAGTGGAGGGTGTGTTACAGATGACACAGAACCAGGCAGGATTGCTAATACTCTATAGGACAGAAGCAAAATTCAAAAAATATCAACTGCAGTTTTAAGTGGCATCAATAGAAGCACCGTGTCCCAATCTCTAGCAGTAAGAGTTCCACCTTATTCTGCATGGGTCAGATCTCACATCAAGCACTGCGTCCAGTTTTGGCCACGTTAAAGGAGAATTGCAGGACACACTGGAACAGGTTCAGCAAAGAGCAACAAGGACTGGGCAGTGGCACAGAAACAAGGTTCCAAGAAGACAGACAGAAAGACCTGGGAGCCCATCTCACAAAAACATGAAGATTAATGGGGAAACTGATACCACCTTTCACTTGAAGGGGTGTCATACAGAAGAAGGCCACAGCCCATTCTAAACTAGATGTTTAGAAATTTATCCTTCCCATTTTGAGAGCCGGGCCATTTCCCAGGGAGATGCTGGATTCCTCTCGAGTGGCTCGATTGCCATCTGTTGGGCATGGTTTAATTTGGATTTCTGCCCTGAGCAGCAGGTTGGACTTCAATGGTTTAGGACTCTACAATGTTATGGCTTCCCTCCATTCCCTTTCCCTACCCCAGCTGACAGAAAGCTAATCACTAGTTTCCTGATCCCATTCATGGCAGGGAACAAAATGTAATCTGGTCCTCATCAGACAGGCAATGGCGAATCATTGCAGGAAATCGGTGGTGTAAGGTGTGGGGGTGTAGGTGAATCCAATGTATGCAGGAAGGGGACCCTTTGACTGACCCAGAGACCTCGGCAGCCCCTGACCCTGTGTGACCTTCAAAGGTGACAAATCTTGCTCATCCAGGACTCAGGTCAAGAGGTATGTAGCTAGAGTGAAGCTCCTGGCAGCTGTGGGAAAACCACCTATCAAAATGTCCTGCATAGTCCTCGACTAACTGTCCACCCTAGTTGCCTCTTCCCCATGCAATAACTGGGTTGGGCAGGCGTTAAGCTCTCTTCCCAAGAAATCACGATTTTGCTTTTCTGCTGCCCCTTGCAGGGGAGAACCCCTCTTCGCGTGCCCCCACATCACCTCTCTTGCTGTCCCCCCAGGGAAGGTCTCTGCTTGTTGCCTGTGTGCCAAAAAAATCACCTAACTCAAAATAAAATAAGTCATCCAAATCTACCTCTAGTCAGGTTCACCACTCTGTCCACAATTTGCAGAGCGAATGGATTTTTAATAGCTTAAAAAAAAAAGAACTGGTCACCTGCAGGGCTTTCTCAACTCACCATAGGTGAGCAGCTGAGTTCATTTTTCCGTTCCTGGGCCGCTTCTTCCAACAATATTTATAGCCAATGCCGGATCCCCTCCCACCCAAACAGAGCTATTTAACATTGCCTGAAACTGCTTACCATTTTGCCCCCAAAGATGTGTTTCACTGTTAGAAGCGCTTTCCACGCTGCATTTCATTAACATGGTAGCATCTTATAATTAGAAATTGTAGGTTTAAAAAGCTGCTGAAGCAAATGAAAGGACTTCCACCTCGGAAGATCCCACTTTACTTTATCGCTAATAATAGCGTCAGGGTTTCCTCAAATAACTGTGCTCATAAATACTTCAAGTGAAGCCAAGACAGCAGAACGCTGAGCTAGAGGTAAAATTTAAATTTCAAAGCGAGGGCAACGGCAGAGAGAAAGCAGTGTGGGCTCATCTCTCTGTTTCCCCCCTTTTTACGTCGAAGACATATTTCCAAGATTGGAAGCGATAGGGGGGAGGCGAAGGTACAGGCAAAAGCTGAATTCTTAAAGAAAGAGAAAAATCCAATGCTTCAAGGTCCAGATGCTCAAAGAGAAGGACAGCTGATATCTTCCTGGGTAGAAGGACCCATCTGTAGAAGGCAGTACAGGATGGCAGACGTGTGTGTGTGTGTGTGCACGCACGTGTGCAAGGAGAAAAACCTTCCTACACTTGGCTTTGTTCTTCTCGATCAATCCAGTGCTTTTCGGCAAGCGATAGTTGTATGTGCCGCCATGGTCTGGCTGTGATCCATGGCATGAACGAAAGGAATGATGTTTGCTTCCAAAACTCTCAACTGTTTCCTGTCTGATATGATCTAATCAAGCTGGACACAACGAAGGAGCAACTGGGGAAACAGGGGAAGACAAATATCCGGCAGCAACCCCAAACCGCAATGTGGCTTGGTTCAGACAACCCTGGGTCAAGAGCGGAGTGAGCGTGTTGCGCGAACCCCATAATCCAATTGTCAGTAAGACACAAGAGGATTCACTACAACTCGAGGAAGCTACTGGGTGGGAAAGGACAATAAAAATGTGGCGTGTGGGTGTGAAAGGTCAGAAATGTGGCGGTTGAACCCCGAGGAAAGAGAAAGCATCACAACGATGACCTTGAGGAAGGAATGCAGAAACCATTAGCAAAACATGATTTAAGTCCAGGACAGGAAGAGAACATTAGAAAGAAACTCAAACTAGCTGTCTCTGGAGCAGTGTTTCTCAACCTTGGCAACTTTCAGATGCATGAACTTCAACTCCCAGAATTCCCCAGCCAGCCATGCTGGCTGGGGAATTCTGGGAGTTGAAGTCCACCCATCTGAAAGTTGCCAAGGTTGAGAAACACTGCTCTGGAGTATAAGAGGGAGGGAGAGAAAATGCTGTCATCCTTTTAGGGTTTTGTTATTACAGCCTATATCAAGAAAAGAGAGACCCAGTATTTCTTGGGGAGTCTCTCTTCTGAGCTGGCCTACCTCGCAGGGCTGACAAAGCAAGGTTCCCTGTTACAGAACCACCAAAGATCCAACCCTCCGGCGCCCTTCCTTGTGGTTGGAAAAAGAGACTTTTAAAAATCCCCACCCAACCCAACCCGGTTAATTGCGTGCCATTTTTTCTCATTTACGAACTAAGTGTAATGGCTTGCAATGGTTTAATCTAAGCAAGTTGCTGGAAACGATTTTCAGTCTCACATTAAATGAAAAAAGCAATACTTTTATTAAGCTAGCTGAAAGCGTACAAAACTGCGGGTAAACGTTCAGAGTCTCTGCGAACGTGGTGCGAAGAGCCGGACGTGTCGTTTCGGGAACAGAAGCCCCAGCTATAAAAGGTGGGAAATAGATTGGCTATTGGCAGTTAATCAAATAAACCATCATCCCTGAGTCTTCTCCATAGAAGAAAATCTGGGGGTCACCAAAGGGAGTATTTCTGTCTTCGGTTTTGACCCATTTTTCTTCTTCAGCTCAACTGCGGCTCCTCGAAAGTACCAGCCCCTCTCCGACGGTCTTGAAAACAGGAGCTCATGTTTTAAATTTGTATTTGCTCAAGGAAGGCGTGCTATATTTAGGCACGTGGGCCTATTCTCCCACCCCAGCCCTCCCTCTTTGCACATATATTTTGGGCGAAGTTTTCTTTTTTATTCCAACACATGCCGAAATTAAACCCAGGCTGCCTGTCTTACCATATGCTACTCCTGCCAGCTATTAAAAGGAAGGGCGGGGGGGAAGTATCTGGGCAATAACTTAATTATTTTAAGCTAAACTATCCAGGGAAACGCGAGGGAAAAAGGGCTGCCACGTTGTGATTACATTTCATTTATGAAACATTACTTAACGGTGCCTTCCTCCGACCCTTGAGAAAACCCACCCAGCTGCCAGGAGATGGGTTTTGCTCCCTGTCCTCTTAACTCGGCTACTACGGCCTCCCGAAGGCCAGCCTTCCGGTTGGCCTGACCTGGCAGAATGGGATTTGCAGCTGTTGGCGAGGAAAATGCCGGGGCTGCAAATTAACGCAGCAAGGGCCCACAGATATTGAGGGGTATTGAGGACAGAAGCCTGCTTTGGTGGGCAGCGTGGAACTTGGGCGCGGTGACGGTTAAATCGGGGGGCCACGGAGTGTTAGAGTCAGGAGGGATATTGGGAAGAATTCCTGTTCCACATGCCCAACAGATGACTTGCCTTCCCTGGAGGGGTTTAAGCCGGGACTTAAAGGGAAGGATGAAGGAAGGATGGAAATTGTCCAGATCTAGGGATGCTTTCTTGCGGCTAGCCCAGTGCTATGGTGGCTAGGGAATTCTGGGAGTTGAAGTCCGCACGTCTTAAAGTTGCCAAGGTTGAGAAACACTGGGCTAGACAGATCATTGCTTCTCCCTACAAAAGAATCACACCTGCTGACCTTCTTTTGCAGCCACAACGCCACACGCCGCGAGCTGCCGATTTACAAGCTTGCTGGCAAGCCCAGCAGCCGCTGTCAACAGAATAGGAGAATGGTCCTGATGCCAGGTAGCTGCCACTCTGCACCCAGGACTTTTTTCAAACCTTAAAAACAGTGCAGGGAATCACAAAGCCCCTATCTGCAACAGAGAGACACCCACCCACTCACCCACCTTTGCCCCGACACACACACACACACACACACACACACACACACACGGTTTTCTCAGGCTCTTTTTTGCTGCTTAGCTCTTATTGAGGCAATCAGATGCAAATGTTGACATTTTCTCCTGACGGACGGTAGTGGAACCGAGGGGCAATACGGCTGCCTTCTCTTTTAAGCAGTGAGTCTGGATTGGCTGCAGAAGGTGCCAGGGCTGGCGGCTCTGCCAAAATCACTGTCCAGCCCCGGAGGAAGCCAACCTGATTCATCCGCCAGTCAATTGAGGTCACCCGCCCAGCAGCCAAGCTGCCCAGCACCTATTTCATTTCCAAAAATGAGGCGTAAGAACCAAGGCTGCGGACAGGATGTGTGCACAAGGCTGTCCTCTTAGAGGACCCCTTCTCTGCACCGGGAGAGACCGTTTGACCGGTGGGCAGAAAGCAAGGCTGCCTCCCTGCCTTTTCGATGAAGGTTAACACAGGATTTCAATACATTGGCATGGCACTTTTGGGACTCATGGAAAATAAGGTGGAAAAAAATATAATTTGATTTTATTTTTAAAGGTTCTGCTTCTCCTTAAAAGGAAGGGCCTCTTACTATGGGCACATCCGTCCTCTGTTTCTCACTGGAGTCATGCCCTGCAGCCTGATGCCTCAACAAATCAACTTCTCTCGAGGTACCAGAAGAATCCCCGTTTACGGCCACAAACTAGCACGCTGCCCCACTTCCAGCACCTGTCCTCAACTTCCACAGTCCACACGTCTTAAATTTGCTGAGATTGAGAAACATTGCCTCTGACAGATGACCTTCCTTCCTTACATTACACTGTTGACTGAAAGATACACGGGACTGTAAAATACAGGGGACCGTCTGTCCCAACTCTACTTTGCTGACCGTCAGATACACCGGAGGGTATCACAATTTAAGAAATCACCTTCGGCACTCTTTGCAAAGCAAAGGTTGGCAACTTTGGTGAGTCTGCTTGGAATTTTTTAAGAGCAGTCCGAAGGAACGTTCATGAAAAAACATGGGGCTGCCCTTGAAGGCCACAGAGGAGCTTCAACTGGTCCAGAATGCAGTGGCGCGGGCCACGTTGGACATGCCTCACGATGCCCACGGGATACCCTTGCCCTGCAAGCTGCACTGGCTGCCAGTGTGCTCCTGGGCGCGATTCAGGGTGCTGGTTGTGACCTCTACATGGCATAAGGCCTGGTTATCTAAGGGACCGCCTATCTCCCGTGGTGTCTGCCCAGCTGGCACGAGCCGACGGGGTTGGCACGCTCTGGATCTGTTCAATGCAACAGCGTCATCTACTAGAACCGAGGAAGTGTGCCTTCTTTGTATGTTAATTAAAAGGAATTAAGAAGAAAACCACCCAAGCCAGGAGCAGCAGAGAACCCACACACGACACTGCGTTGGATGAACTCCGGATGTCTGTGGACTGTTGCACTGGGGAAGGAAGTCTGGGGAGAAGTGAAAAGGGAAGCCTTGCACGCCAGAGGAGAACCTTGGACGGTGCCTCGGCTCCCTCTGGAAACCCTCGGCCCTTCTCTCTTGAGGCCATGGGGAAATCCTGTTCAGGAAAACCTGGGTGTTTGCCGCGGGGGAGCGATCAGGCCATTATCTCTTCCTTCCATCCTCAGCCACCGGGAATTATGACAGCCCGGGACGGCCATAGGCTCCTGACCCTTCTAGGATTAAGAGAGGTCACCTCACCTCCTCTTTGCTCCCACGCAAAACAGGGGTGACCTAGAGAAATCCCCCCAACTTCTCCATGGACAAGTAGGCCTGTCCTTGCCCATGTCCCCCACCCTCAAGGCCAAAAGCACCTCTGGTTTAGACCCCACCATTTCTTTCCAACGCAAGACAAGACACTCCTGGGCCCAGCTGGGCGGAGCCGATGGCCCACAACTCGGTAACTCCGCAGCTCACGGCCACAAGGTTCAAATGGGGCAACTTTCAGGTTGGTCCTCGGCTTAGCCAACTCCCTGGGGAAGGGGCTGTGTCCCCTAGAGAAGGCCTCCTGCCCTCTTTGCAGCTCCTGCTTCTCAAACGAGCTGCTCTTCTCCAGCAGAGTCGGACGTGGGTGGAATTGAAATCAACGCAGCTCCCCTTGGATCTGACGTGTGTCAGGCTCCTACCCACACACCTCAGCCGTGTCAGAGATTGGTTCCCCCCTCCTCCCTGCCACGGTCCAAATCCTCCTTCTGCCGGGCCCTGCTGTGTCACCTGGAGGTTCTGCTGCAAGGGAAAGCTCCGTAGGTCTATTCATGAAGACCCGAGGGCAGCCGCGCCACTGGCAGGAGGTAGAAACAGAGTCCAAAGTAAACATGTGGACTGCCAACCCCTCCGAGCTTCTTCCTGGCAGACAGGACTCGAATCCTAATGACGTTGTGTCATATCACACATCTGAATTTCTTAAACAGGGTCGGGAAAGGAAAAAACGGGCTCTGCCTTTTCGGTAACAAATAGGCGTGCTCTATAAACCTAACACCGTTTTGAAATAAACCTGCCATCTGGCTGCCCTTGACATCAGCAAGGGGGGGGGGCTCAGGCTTCTCTGGAGGTGGACGCTACAACAGCTTGCTGAGCCCTCTAGAAGGGGGCCTAATCAATATAGCACAACGAGGTTGTGCGATCAGGACCCGTTCACTGCAAAGGGAAGAGAAAGAGCTGGTAGATCTTGACCTCCATCTCTGGCCTTGAACCATGCTTTCCACATGTTTGTTTATTCAAAGAATTTATAAGGCTGCCCCTCTCAACCTGGTGATTTTCGGCACCTAACGATCCCTCAAAACGTAAAACAGAGCAAAATAAAATAAATCCTCTGCAATACATTACAATGCAGCTGAAGCTCCAAGCAAAACTTGCCCATAATACCTAACAAACACATATATATCTGGCTCAACCAACAAACACATATATCTGGCTCAACCAACAAACACATATATCTGGCTCAACCAACAAACACATATATCTGGCTCAACCAACAAACACATATATCTGGCTCAACCAACAAACACATATATCTGGCTCAACCAAAGCCCCAGGGCCTGGAGGAGATGCAAATCTTCAAGGCCTTCTGGAAGACTTCCAGCAGCAACATCTGGAGGTGAAGGAGGCCACATCTGTATCCAACCAGAACCTTCAGTTGGTTGAACCAACCCATAGGATTTTCCACAACTACTCTAGCGTTACAGAGGTCGGTCAGCGGAGGAGCCCAATTAAAGATGCTGATTTATATTGGGGGGTTGGGGGGATTGTTTTCAGCTTTCCTATTTTTGATTCTCTTATCCTTACGTGTTGTTTGGTTACACGTTGTTGAGTCTATTTATGATGCGGTGGGATAGAAATGTGCTAAATAAATAAGTTTAAAGCTTTCCGAGCTGGAGGAGAGCCACGGACCCCTGCAAGCTTTGTTGGACACAGTGGCCATTATCCCTGCCTACCACCCCTGCAGCCGATGGCAGTTAGGCGCCCGGAGGGTCCCAGTTCACCCATCTCTGCCCAAAACAGATTAGGACCAGGAGTCTCTCCAACTGTTTGACCTGACTCGCGCTCTGGATGTTCTCCAGCATGTTCTGCCAGTAGATTCAGGGACAAACAAAAGAAACCCTTAACCGACAGCTCTTTCAGCCCTTATTTCAGAGCAACGCACCAACACAATTCTGCTCTTCTCAAAGTCACCCCCCCACCCAAAGTCACCCCCGGGGACGTCATGCTTCGACTCATAACTGCAAGGCAGATAAGAAGTCGCATTCTGCAAATACTGTTTTCAGGTGACATTTGCAGGGTGACCTTTCCAGCGGGTTAGTTACCTTGGCCTTAGCCAAAAGAAAGACCTCAGCCAGTGAAGCAAGGATGATGCAGGCAGAACGTGCCTGTATTTTCACGCCTGAGAGCCAGAGGGCAGAGAGCTGCCTGCAGCTTGGGGCTTATCTGTGCAGAAAGCTAGACCTCTTGTATTGTCAGCCGGCAGGAAGGCTGCTCTGTGCTGACCGGCCCAAACAGCATCCAGCTTGGCCCACTTGCTAGAGACACCGTCCCCCTGTAGCCAGCCAGCAGACTTGGCTCCCTACATGAACTATGCTGCAAAGAGAAGGAAAGCAGATGATGTAGCCCAGCAAGTTCCGCCCTCTGGTCACTGGAAAACCTGTCGCACTTACCCTGGTTTCTGGGCGTTGCTCTTCATACGTGTTCAGCCCCAAAGGACACGCGGACTCTTCTTGAAACGAGGCCAGAAAGATGGTCGTTGTGGGTTTTCCGGGCTGTGTGGCCGTGTTCTGGCAGGTTTGGTTCCTAACTCTCTCAGCAGCTGTAAACACCAGCAGGAACACACACCCTCCACTTGGGCACAGAGAGAATCTTCTAGCTGTGCTCCTGTCCTCTGAAGATGCCAGCCACAGCGTCTGGCGAAACTTTAGGAACCAAACCTGCCAGAACACGGCCACACAGCCCGGAAAACCCACAACCACCACTGGATTCTGGCTGTGAAAGCCTTCGACTATACAGAGGCCAGAAAGGCTTGGGAGCCCCCTCTTCAATGTGGGAATAGGGAAGGGTGGTAAAGCCACAGGAAGTCCAAGGGCACCTTATGCCCTCCAGGCCTGGTTAAGCTAAAGTCAAGAGCAAAGGCAGAAGGACGCCTCTGGATGCCCGAATCCCACCCCAAGATGCTGCAGGAACTTCCAAGGGATCGGGCCCTACTCGGAGGAAGCCAAGAACGTCAGGAGAGTCAGGCATTCCCCCAGTACAGAAGAGGAGGAATAGCAGACAAGGACAAAGCATCCAGATCAAAAGGATGAGCTGGAAGGGAGCCCAGAACAATAATTCTTGGTAGTGGAATACAGGCAGCCTTACCCCCACCTGCCCCTTCTCTTATGCGCCTGCACCACCCACGAAGGAATGACCCAGTCGCCCCAGAAGCGGAGAAGGTGCCAGTTCATTAAGGCTAATTGGAAGGGGGCAAAAGCAGAGCAATGAATCAGGCAGAGATGCAACAGGCAGCCTAGGCTTTGATTCCTTCCTTCCTAGACTTTCAGGCCTGCGGTGTTTTGGGGCCATTCGCCAGGTCCCGGGGACCAACGTTCTCCAACGGGGAACACAGTCGTGCCAGCTTCGCTGCGACTTGAACCCTCGAAGATGCCACCAACCCTGCAAGGTGTGAAGGACAGTCCTCTTCTGCCCTTGGGGGGGGGGGTGGCATCTTCAAGGGAGTGAAGCTCCTACTCTTCCCGACGTTTCTCACCAGAAAACAGCCTCTCCAAAAGAAATGATTTTCTATCGCCAACAAGACCCCAACCTCAGCTTTTCTATGGTTGACGTTCAGTTAGCACGTGTTTATTTATTTATTTATTGTGATATTTATACCCCGCCTATCCCCTCCCTAACGGAGGACTCTAGGCGGCTTACATACATATACATTTTTCCATATTATACAACTATACAGTGTTCTTAACCCGCGCACCAGGAGAGTTGAGATGCCCGCTGGCTCACCCACTGCTGGGGGAAGCAGAGAAAAAAGTGCACTCAATCAGAGCAAGGGGGCAGCCCCTACGATGTCCCTGCTGGTCTGCCAGAGCCCCCTCCTCAAGTGTGACCCTGAAATTCTTCTGCACGCTTTGCCACCCAAATACCTTTAACAGTCACACCTTGATTGGATGCGGCTTGTATTTTTTTTAAAAAAAACTTTCTTTTTTTGATGGAGGGGCTGGCATTTTTGGATTTTAAGCTTTCCCTAACCCTCCTGTGAGCGTTCCCGGGGTGCATCGCTTAGAAGCAAAGTTTGATCCTCAGGCTGGAGAACCGGTCTCCATCTGTGGCTACACTTCAGGGTGGGAGAAAGGTGGTTTTCCAGGAAGAGAGCTTTATCGGCTGCTGGCTGGTGCAGAGCTGGGATCTGGTGAAGGATGAGCAGGACCAAGAAGTTGACTTTCATATTAGGTAGGCCTGTGGGCAGTGCAGATGGCAACGCTCTTTGGCTACTCCAAATATGAAGAAGTCGAGCCAAAGCATCTCATTTACCCACAAAGTACTGCCTGAATGCCCAGACGCTTCAGATCTTGTTTTTGAATTTGTATTTAAACAAAGGCTGGATTTTTTAAAATGGTTTCTAAAAGATTCTAAAAAGAGAGCCCGTTATTTCAATCTACGTAGAAACATCCCAGGGGCTGCGATATTCCCGCATGATCTCATGAAATCTCTTGAAATTGTGCAATTCTAAACAGCATGTCCTCTGTCATAGCACACTTCCAGCTATACAAACCAAGACACACCGCTGAACTGAAGTGAAATTTCCACCATTGCACCGCGGTTCAACCAAACCAAAGCAGTTAAATAAAAAAATGGGGTTTTTTGCTCCAACCAGCTTTTATTGTTTTAAATGTGTTTTAAGATTCTTCAGCTTCAACTGAAGAAGTTCTTCAACTTTGGTTTTGCTCTCAGAACAAGATATAAAGAATGAATTCTTTTAACCATTGCAAGAAAGACGAAACAGAATGAAATAAGCCCATCTACTACTAATTCGCTTCATGCATTGGCACTACAACTTTATTTATTTATTTATCTATCGAATTTCTCGGCTGCCCATCTTGTACATGACGACTCTGCAGGTAAACTTAAAAATAAATCAAACTACCTGCTATAAATGCTTATTCTTTAATTAAATGTATTTGGGATTGCACCCTTAATGTCATTTTTAAAAGGTGCTATTGGAATGGGATAAGCAGCTCAGCCAAGGAAAGTTGTAGAGTTTCAAAAGGGAAGTAAATATGAGACGCCATCCGGGTTCTTCAATATTTTGCTTGACAAACCATTTCTTAGCAAGTCATGCTGGAAATTTCAGTTTCAGCAGAAAAGCAATAGAAATGAATGCAACAGCACTTAACTCCAAGAAGCAAAACCACGATGCAGTGGGAAATCCTTGTAAAGCCAACATTTCCCTACAAGGCCAAAGGAGGAGGGGAGGGAGGGAGGGAGGAAGGGAGGGGGGAAGGGGGGAAGGGGGGAAAAAGGGGGAAGGAAGGGAGAGGGGAGGGGAGGGGAGAGGAAGGGAGGAAGGGCGAGGAGAGGAGGGGAGGGGAGGGGAAGGGAAGATGAGAGAAAAGGAAGGAAGGAAGGAAGGAAGGAAGGAAGGAAGGAAGGAAGGAAGGAAGGAAGGAAGGAAGGAAGGAAGGAAGGAAAGGAGGGAGGGAGGGAGGGAAGAGAGGAGAGGAGAGGAGAGGAGAGGAGAGAGGAGAGGAGAGGAGAGGAGAGGAGAGGAGAGGAGAGGAGAGGAGAGGAGAGGAGAGGAGAGGAGAGGAAAAAGGAAAAAGGAAGAAGGAAGAAGGAAGAAGGAAGAAGGAAGAAGGAAGAAGGAAGAAAGGAAGGGAGGGGGAAGGAAGGGAAAGGAGAGGAGAGGAAAAAGGAGGAAGAGAGGAGAGGAGAGGAAGGAAGGGGGAAGGGAAAGAAAAGGGGAGGGAGGGAGGGAGGGAGGAAGGAAGGAAGGGGAAGAAGAGGGGAAAAAGGAGGGAGGGAGGGAGGGAAAGAAGAGGAGAGAAGCAAGTTGGTAGGTTTGGGGGTTCTTTATTTCTTATGAAGCCCATTTCTCAAGCTGACCTGCAGATGGAAAGAAAGCCCAGCCGTTCCAGGGAGAAGGCGGCCACGGCCGCCGAGTCCCCCCCCCAATAGCTCCTACTGCCCTTTCTCGAGACTCAGATCCGAAGCGCTTCTTCTACATACTCCATACTCACAGCTATTATTGGGCTTGCTATGTTATCCTTTGATCTGACGCCTTTTAATTAAATTGAAATTGACTGAGCCATCCTGCCATTGACTTCAATAGTTGGGCTATTTTTAAGAAGGCTGAACGCAGCTGAATTAGTACTGCACATTCGGCTGCCGATAAAAGCTTAAGATGAAAAATAACCGAGGGGGGCGAAGGCGTCCAGCCTTTCAGGCAGCCCAGGTGCCAACAGAGGGGGAAGTCCCTCAGATCAGCCAAATGGCATTCGCTTAATTGCGCAGAGAAGGAGGGAACGTTGAAAGGTCTAGCTCCATTTGGCTATATTGATCACCAAATGGGATATACATCTGTAAAAATAGAGAAATTCCACGCCCTTCCAAGGGAATGGGGGTGGAAGGCATGTAAAACCTTGTACATGGGGACATGACGTAACCCAACGTCTATGTATCTCTCTAACCCAATGTTTCCCAACCTTGGCAACCTTAAGATGTGTGTGTGCCTTCGAGTCAGTTTTTTGGATTCCTGGCAACTGCCTGGATTAGTCCCTGCAGTTTTCTTGGCAAGGTTTTTTGGAAGTGGTTTGCCATTGCCTCCTTTCTAGGGCTGAGTGTGTGTGACTGGCCCAAGGTCACCCAGCTGGCTTTGTGCCCAAGGCGGGACTAGAACACGCGGTCCCCCGGTTTCTAGGCTGCTGCCTTAACCGCACCACCAAACTGGCTGTCTAACCTTAAGATGGGTGGACTTCAGTTCCCAGAATTCCTGGCTGGAGAATTCTGGGAGTTGAAATCCACCCATCTTATCGTTGCGAAACACTGCTCTAATCTGAGATCTTCATGAATGGTGGGCTGTAGATACCATTTTGATAGACAGACCCATTTGGGCAACTGAGGCAGGTGGAAGCAAGGGGACCTCTGAGCACGAGCGAAAGACTGCGTGGCCGGACTCTTGCCCATTCAGGTCCTGAGGAAGATTTCTTGCTGTCTTCTGAGCAAGCAAGGCTTCCATCCCGAGAGTATATTTTGCACTGAAGATGTTGCCTAGTCGGGCAACGAAACGTCTGCAAGCGGACCACCAAGCTCAGAGAGCACCAAGGACTCCACCCTTCAACCCCGAGCTACAGAGATTCTCTTCTACTGCTACTATTCTTTTGGTTCCAGGTGGGTAATCCCTGTGACCCTGCCCCTTCAGCGAGCCGCCATCCACCACGATGGCCTGTGCAAGCCCCATTGAACATGACAGGAGCCGATAGGAGCACATGGATGGATAGATGGTTTTGCTGGTGTTGGCCCCAATTCTGCCTCTCCCAAGTCAGCACTCAAGCCGTAGGCGTTACTTCACACACACACCCTGAACGCCCTGAGTTGGGAGGATATCCCATTGAGCTCAACCAGCTTTCTGAATGGGCGGTGGATTCAGCTGCTCTAAACAGGCTCTCCTGCCTGCTTTTTAAGAAGAGGGATCAACCCAAAGATTGATGCCACAGAACATGACATCCTCTGAAGCCCGTTCCCCAACCTTGGCCATTTCCAGGGGTGCGGACTCCCAGAATTCCACAGCCAGCATGGCCATTGATGAGAATGCTGGGAGCCGAAGTCCACACCCCGTGGAAGTGGGGAAGACGGTTCTAAAGTCTCCCCCACCCACAGCAGCCAGCTTGCCAGAATGCCCCCTTCTACATAGAGTTTGGGATGATGATTTCTCAGGATATATAAACATTCAGCCACACTCACGTCTTTGGAAAGCTCACACTCACAAAGCTCACGCCTATGAAGGAGTCCTGCATGCTCCCCGATATCCCTCATTCCAGTTAACCCTCCTGGCAATAGCCACAGATAAAGAAGCTGCTTTATAATTTATGGCCTGCTGTTTTTCCCTTTGCGATAAGAAATAAACCTAAATAGCTAACTATTTTGGATCGGGGTTGGCCTTTTGAGGTCCCCGACCGAGCAGCTCTGTCTGTTTGCAGATTCCTGCTTGGAAGCATCATCGCATGCGGATTTACCTGCTTTTAATACTCTGAAGAATAGTAACAGGACAACGTGGGGCTAATTAGGAATCCCCAAAGACTTCAGCAGAAGCAGCTCGAGGAAGTTCCTTTGCCCTGCCTCTCGGGTATGGCCGGATTCCTGGCCATCTTGGACAGAAATCAAATCCCCCTTATCTGCCACCGCACAGCACTTCTGGGCACAATTATTTTGGTAGCTGCTAACTTCTTTCTTCGGGAAGCCCAACCAATCGGGATGAACATGAGCCTTTAACTTGATTTGGTCTGGACAAACAACATTTTCACCATGATAGAAAAGGACCAAAAAAAAAATATATCTGTGCTTTATAGCTCCAGCTCGTTGATATATATTTTTCTTGGAAAATGAGGGAAGAAATATTGGAAGAAAGACTGCCTGGGACTTCTTGGCTAAATTAAAAGGGAGAGGTGTTGGGATATGTTGAGTCACAAGTTGATGAACTGGAAGAGGTCTCAAAGAGAACCAGCCCGTCACTCATGCACGATAAACACCCACCCTGCCCCTTTTGAAAATAATCATCTTGTTTTACCTGCCTCCATTTAAGGCCGTCAATTAAAAATGCATGACCTCTTGACGTATATGACCAAGATTACCGGCAAAGTTATTTCAGTGCCTACAATAACTGCAGCCTAACCTCAATTTCTCTATCAGTGGGGTAGAGCAAGTCTAAAATGGAACAATTTTATTTTGTTCTGTACGCTGCGCCCTACGGCGACATGTCATTTTATTTAGACTCGGAAGGGGATGGTGGAGGGGGAGAGGGGGGAACAAAAAACACGCCGGATTTTACCTGTTACGTGGCAGTAACGAAAAGCAAGCTGAAAGCCGTTCTCCCTTGCTTTCCCTGGCTGCGTTTACGGGACCCACGTCCAAATTAGCAAGAAGGCAAACGCAAGAGTGGACACAAGGGTTGACTGACCTTCTAGGACTTGAATGACCAAGTTGAAATTGGTTGCAGCTTGACTACTGCCACATCCTGTCCCCCCCCCCCAATAATCCCACACCCGAGTCCTTAGCTATCTGCTACTGAGAACAAACAGCAGGAGAAAGGGTTCCTAAGCACCCATCTGGCATTTCCTGCCAACATCTTTCTCCAGTTCCATCCAGGGCTCTCTTTTTTATTTTTTTATGTTTATTATTTGTGTTGTTTTTTATTGTACACATGTGAAACATGGACCCTCTACAAACGCCACCTCCAACTTCTTGAAAGAATCCATCAATGCTGCCTCCGAAAAATTCTGCATATTACTAGGGAAGATAGGCGGACTAATGTTAGCGTATTGGAAGAAGCGAAAACCACCAGCATTGAAACAATGATCATCCAACATCAACTTCGCTGGACCGGCCATGTTGTTCGAATGCCTGACCATCATCTTCCAAAGCAGCTACTTTACTCCCAACTTAAGAATGGAAAACCGAATATTGGTGGACAGCAAAAGAGATTCAAAGATACTCTCAAAGCTAATTTGAAAAAAATTAATATCAGCATTGAGAACTAGGAAGCCCTAACTCATGAGCGTTTCAATTGGAGGTCAGCCTTTATTAAAGGCGCTACAGACTTTGAAGAAGCACGAGTACAGGGCGAAAGGGAGAAATGAGCTAAGAGGAAGGCATGTCAAGCAAACCCTCATCGTGACCGTCTTCCCCCTGGAAACCTATGCCCTCACTGTGGGAGGTTGTGTGGATCCAGAATTGGATTTGGATCCACTTACGGATCCACTGTTAAGATTTTACCCCTGGAAGACAATCTTACTCCACTATGAGTGATGGCCAAGAAGAAGAAGCTGAGAAGCAGGTAAAGAAGAGAGGACAGCTGGCCACCAGCTTCTAAGATAGGACAAAGATCTAGATCTAATCAGCTCCCTCACCCTGACACATAAGCACATGTTTTCTACCAAAAGCACAGGACACACAGACTCCAACTGCATTTCAGGAAAAACTTCCTGAACAGCATAAAGCCTACAATCTGGAGAGGTGGTGCAGTTGCATTTACTGGATGTCTTCAAGCAGGGTTGGGCAGCCAAGATCAGGCGTGCTTCAATTTGGATTCCTCCACTGAGCAGAGAGGACATTGTAGCCTGTTCCAACTCTGAGATTGTATGATTCTACAGTGTAACCCAGTCTTTCTCAACCTTGTCAACTTGAAGACGTGTGGACTTCAACTCCCAGAATTCTTGCCAGCTGGGGAATTCTGGGAGTTGAAGTCCACACGTCTTCAAGTTGACAAGGTTGAGAAACACTGGTGTAACCTGTCCTAAATATTTGCAGCCAAACAATAAACTACTGGTAAGCTAGTTTGCAAAGGTCTGTTTGGTTTGATGAAGAACTCAATGGACCAACATCATTTTCTCTATTTGTATTTGCAGCACTTAAAACATTCCAGAAGGCCTGAGTGCTTCGAGATGGGGCTGATGTAGAGGAAAACAGGGCTGGCATGCTAGTACCATCAGCTTCTCTTTCAATCTTGCATGCCGAAGGGAAACATGGAATGTCTGTGACGTTCTCTAATGGGATACAATGTGTTGTAGCTGGTTGCCAAGCATATCCTCTGCAAATTTGGGAATTGCCATCACGTGTGTGTGTCAAGGTAGGAAGTAAAACATCCGGGCCCTCACGCCATGAGACTTGACTTCTATCTTTTTCCTCCAGACCCCAAATCTGATAACCATCTGAATCAAGCAGAGCCGCGGGACATGCGGACAGACACGTCAACGTGTGGAAGCCCATTCCTGCCATTCTTCCAGTGGTGGAACAGACAGAGAAAGAACTTTACAGAGGGGAAATTTATCAGCTCTCTCCTGCCATGGAGTTAGAAAGCTATTTATCAAAACGGGGAGGGGAAAAATCCCATATTGGTAACAGAGCTATTGTATATACACAACAGAGTGGGGGGAAAACCTTTCAAATAGTGTGCACATTTTAAATGTGACTTTCCCTTTCCTTTAAAAAAATAACAGGCTTTAGAGATTCTGCTTCAGCAGAGAAGGGGATGTTGAACTAAAAAACAGTTGCTCTTAATTATAAGTACAAGGCGCTTGCTGTCCACAAAATACAAAACAAAAGGGGTGGGGGGGGAGTCCTTTCTAAGACTGAAATAAACTCGTTCCCCCACCCGAGAAAGGAAAAAAAACCAAAACCTTTCATTCAATATAGTGACATTACCAACTTCAAAGTTTATGATTCAATTACTAAAACACACAGGAAAAGAGAGAAAGGCCAGTCAATTTGTTACAGGCGTTGACAGGTACTTTGGTTTAAAAATAAAACTGCTGATTTCTGCTTTCTTCTTCCCTTCTCTTTGCCTCAACTGGAGGCCTCAGGACCGACCCGGCCAAAAATGCAGCACCAGCACCTGCTTTGGACAGTAAATTCCAGAGGATTTGGGAACCCGAAAAAGGAAATCCAATTCTCTTCTTCCCCCTTGATGGCTAATGCCATCAGACACTGGGCAAGGTGTCGTTTTTCTCCTTCTTTCTGCAGAAAGTCCAATCTCAAACAGAATTGTCCACCGCCACATCCCTGACACAAGGTAAAAAAAAGGTAAAGGTTCCCCCCGCACATTTGTGCAGTCGTGTCCGACTCTAGGGGCCGGTGCTCATCTCCGTTTGTTAGCCGAAGAGCCAGCGTTGTCCGAAGACGCTTCCGCAGTCATGTGGCTGGCATGACGCGCGTGGAACGCTGTTACCATCCCACCAAAGTGGTACCTATTAATCTACTTGCATTTGCATGCTTTCGAATTGCTAGGTTGGCAAGAGCTGGTTTTTGTGCGGGAGCTCACTCCGTCACACGGGGCTGGGGATTCGAACCTCCGAACTTGCGGTCTTCCAATCGACAAGCCTGGCGTCTTACCCGCTGAGCCACCACGTCCCCAAGGACAGTACAATAATTTCATTTTCAGGAGCAGAGTAGCTGGTTGTGTTTTGCAAAGGTTCACACGCTAAATCTGTGTGACCAAAAATGGCAATCTGAATAAAATCAACTGTGGATTGGTGGCCCAACGGGTCAGTTTGCCCCTGTGCCATCGTAAAGTTGGCTCAGTAAAGTGGGGGGATTGTCATTACCTTCATGGGTTAGATGTTTCGCCCTCGAAAAATTATTTAAAGCAACTTTTTACAAAGAAAAATAAAATAAAATAAAACATCTCATAATCAGGAACAGATGAAATACATTGGACGCTCACAAGACAACAGAATGCACAAGATAATTTCAGCTACTAATTACTAGTAGCAATGAGGGGAAAAACTCTATTGAGAACGAAAAGTCTTCATCTCCCCAAGGAAGGAGAGTTGGTTTAGGAAGTGAACTCCAAAGCTTTGGTGGCGTCCGCAACAAAGCCTTCGTATATAAACCCTATACCAGGGTTTCTCCACCAGGGTTCTGTGGCACCCTCGGGTTCTGCGAGAGGTCACTAGGAGTTCCCTGGGAGATCATGATTTATTTAAAAAAATATTTCAAATTCGGGCCACTTCACATTTAAGAGGTAAGTTCCGTTCTTTATTTTTAGTTTAAGAGCACTGTTCATGCATATATCCAGGCCTACCCATGAAACAAATAGAATCATTTTGTAACTTCTGGCCTATCTTTGAGCCTGAATGTGTAGGGGTTCCCAGAGGCCTGAAAACTATTTCAAGGGTTCCTCCAGGGTCAAAAGATTGAGAAAGGCTGCTGTATACCCAGTGCAGCTCATCTCAAGCACAGAGACATCTTGCGGGGGGCCAAGCGCCAGGAGTCTGGCAGCACCTTTGCCAACTAACACATTTTATTAAAAGGCCTAAGCTTTCACTTATTTGTTTTGTTCATTTCTTTGTTAGTCGGAATAGGCACTACCAGACTCCTTCAAAATTTTGGCTAACGCAGCTCTCCTCCTCCAATCTCTGTGGGAGGACTCCTTCCCTTGAAGACTCATGCTCCAAGTTCTCCAAAAGATCCTCTTCAATTGGAAAGCTGATGTCCATGAGGATCACCAAATGCAGCTGGGGAGATATAATCAGGGGAAGGCTACTCATTTGTTTAGCTTTAAAAGTGAATCGTATAAATTCATGGAGGAGAGGGGACATTGGCTACAGATCTCCATGTACATACTGTAGACCAGGGTTCCTCAACCTCAGCCATTTTAAGATGTGCGGACTTCAGCTCCCAGAATACTCCAGCCAGCATTGCTGGCTGGAGTATTCTGGGAGTTGAAGTCCACACATCTTAAAATGGCTGAGGTTGAGGAACCCTGCTGTAGACAATGTACCTGGATACCTCCATGGAGATAGACAATGGGTACCAGATATCAAGTATAGACAAAACAGACTAGACCATTGTACCAAATGTGTAACGCCCCCTTGAACCACCCCCACCCCAATTTGCATGGGTAAAATCAACCTTGGTTGTTGATTTTAGTTGACCTCATAATGAGAAGCCTGAATAGAAGAATCCTACAGGGAGAAGGGGCCTTTGGGACCATCAAGTCCAACGTTAGGAATCCTAAGCAAAGCATCCCAGATACGATTGTCTAGCTGTGCTTGCACACCGCCAGGGAAAGGGAACCCACCCCGTCTCTGAGCCACTGGTTTCACTGCTGAACTGTTCTTCCTGCTAGGACGTACTTTGTAGCTTTCAGTTGGAATTTATCCTCCATCTTCTGTCTGACCTCCTTTTAGGCAGAAGAAGATCACATCATAAACCCCCTTCCTCGGTCTTCTCCTCCCAGGGCTAAAGCTTTCCAGCTCCCCGAGTTTTTGAGAGGACAGCATAAAAATGTTGTAAAACGAAAATAAATCTCTAGTCCCGTTCCTAGTGGTTACCTCTTTTATAACAAAGTTCCATACTTCTGGCTTTGGATAGGAAAATCCAAAGTTCTTTTCCATTTTTCCTGGAGTTGGGCTGAAGGAAGGACGACTTGGTGGAAGGGGAAGAACTTTGAAATGGAGTCTGCCTCGACGTTCAGCGTGATTAGAGGCATCCCATGGTAACAATCGTGTATTGGGGACCATTGGAAGAATTGTTTGTAACACCCATACAGGTTCTTTGGAAGGGGGGGATGTAACTTTGTGGGATTATGTGCACTTTTGCACAAAAAACTCTCAGCTCTTCCAAGAAAGTCTGCAAAATACCCCCTCCTTAGTCTGTAGCTTGAATCATGCCAACTGGATTTCTATTTTCTCAGTGGAAACGTTTCGCTCCTTATCCAAGAAGCTTCTTCAGTCTGAACAAAGTTTGTAAGGGAATCCTTAAATATGTTTCTAGGGTGGCTGTGTGACCTTGCACCTGGGGCTAGGTGGGTCACACAGCCACCCTAGAAACATATTTAAGGATTCCCTTACAAACTTTGCTCAGACTGAAGAAGCTCCTTGGATAAGGAGCGAAACGTTTCCACTGAGGAAATAGAAATCCAGTTGGCATGATTCAAGCTACAGACAATTCCACCTGGATGACTGAGAACCTTCATAGACATACTGTCCTTAGAGTCAGTAGACAATGTTGTTCTAGTCAGCATCTGGAAGCCTTCTCTTATGTCATGAAGCACAGCATGCTGGTCTGGAGAAGGCAGCCTGGATGCAGCTGTTGGACACGTCGGACACCCCACTTCCAGCCAGCCAGATGCTTTGATGGGCCTACCCAAGATCCATCAACAGCATCACCAAACGCTGCCCCATGTGTTGCAAGGATTTGGCTATCTCTACCTACTGACCTTTCACTGCAAATGTGGCCCTTCAGCAGCCACCCAGAAGACCGCATATTGCAACTATCATCCCTGAAAATAAGGATTATTGGAAGTGACGCCAGTGTAGTCATCAACCCATAATGTTAGCCAAGGCAACATCAAGCCAATGTCCAACAGGGAAGCTCTAGAAAAAGTCACCCCTCCAGGAGAGGAAAATAAGCTCTCTCTGCATCTCCACAGATTTGGGGAAATTATACAATGCTGGAAGCCGAGTCTCCTTTCACGTTGACTTGGAACTCTATTGGAGAACTGCTCGTTTCCCTGCCAATTGTATAATCTATTTATTTTTTTATTTGAAAAGGCACTGCCCTCCCCCCACCCCAATTATGAGAAAACTATCTGGGTCAAGAATCACTGGGTCTTTCCTGTAAAAACTGAGAGAGTTTCAAAGGGAAAAAGAGAGAGAGAAGAGGCCATACAATTCAGTGGCTTATATCTGATCCTTGCAATAATATTAGCGGTTGAAGGAGGCTAGGGGCGTGGTGGCTCAGCGGGTAAGACGCCAGGCTTGTGGATCGGAAGATCGCAAGTTCGGAGGTTCGAATCCCTAGCCCCGCGTGACGGAGTGAGCTCCCGCACTAGCCCCAGCTCTTGCCAACCTAGCAATTCGAAAGCATGCAAATGCAAGTAGATGAATAGGTACCACTTCGGTGGGAAGGTAACAGCGTTCCGCGCACGTCATGCGGCCACATGACCGTGGAAGCGTCTTCGGACAACGCTGGCTCTTCGGCTAACAAACGGAGATGAGCACCGGCCCCTAGAGTCGGACACGACTGCACCAATGTGCAGGGGGAACCTTTACCTTTTACTTAAAAGGAGGCTAAATAATGTTCTTCAGAAGTTTACCTTTTCTGTTATCACCCAGGAAAAGAAGCAAGGGCAAAGGAAAATTACTCCCAATTACAGGCTCTGCAGTATCATTCAAAGGATGCTTGGAAGAGAATCCAGTGGGCATTTGCATGTTCTTCTTTAACCCCCATGGAAAGAAGGACAGGACCTGATGGTTTTGCACACGTCATGGGGCAGATAAAAGTATCACAGTGGGGTTCATTTGGAAAAATCAGCTGAATGTCAAGAAAAGGTGGATACATCAACCTAAACTGCAATTTAGAGTTTGCAAATGATCCCTTAGAGAGAGTAGATTAGCTGAGTTTCATTCAACAGGTCCTCGCAACACAGGGGATTGGTGCTCCTCCATCATGTCTACGCAAAATGTGAAGGGGAAATGTGTGTCTCCAACTGGGGAGATGCAAGGTTGTGTCCTCACTGCAAGGATGGAAAAGTAAGAAGGTTCAAGGGGGTGGTGGGAGGCTGTGCCAGGAGAAACAGAAATGATGGGCATGAGGACAGTCGGGTTCAAGTGTTCTGAACTGGGTTCGTCCACCAGAGAGGTCCTTGGATATTTAGGAGCAGGAAGAAGGAGGATCAGCTGAAGGTGAGAAGTTTGAAACGCACAAATCCAACCAAATTACAAATGGGCTGCTTCTGCAATTGCCACAATTCCCCAGCTAGCCGGGGATCCCCAGGATTCTGAATGGCTGAAAAATTCTGGGAACTGTAGTTCCTACACACCTGGAAATGATTAATGGACCACTGTCTCCAATATGTCACGCAAGGAGCTTTGCTCCACCTCAAATTATGCCCAAAGTATACAGTTCCAAGAGTTCAGACCGGTGTTTCCCCACCGCAGCAACTTTAAGATGTGTGGAGTTCAACTCCCAGAATTCCCCAGACACACATCTTAAAAGTTGCTGAGGTTGGGAAACACTGGTTTAGGAACTAGTTAAAATTGTGGAATGTGTGTAAATGTAGCTGGATAAAAACTTAACTCTGCTTGGAATTGATTATTGGATGCATGGATTATTGATTACCCCCGGAAGTGAGGCAGGCCCCATCGTTCCTGGCCTTCCGGAAGAACTTAAAGTCCTGGTTCTGCCGCCTCACCTGGGAAAGGAGGGGTAATAGCTCCTCTTGGGGATGGCTGGTGCCATAGAGCCCTTTTAAACATAAGTTCATCGCCTCTTGGATTTTATATTTATTTTATATCTATTTTAATTACTTATATTTATGATATGTTGTTTTAATTGTTTGTTTTTTGTAAACCGCCCAGAGTCCCCTTTGGGGGAGATGGTGCGGTGATATAAATCGAATTATAAATAAACAAAAGTAAATTATATGCTGTGACACTTACAACGACCAGTCCAGCAGCAACACAAGTCTTCCAAAGTAAAAAATAAAAATGAACAGCTTAATTTTAGAATTTTGTTGAGGATTAAGTTCAAGTTTAGCGGTGCTCAAAACAGATTAAACATTTTCTTTCTATTGTAATATCTAAATCAGAAGATTAACCATCTGGTTTGTATTTTTGCAGAAAGGGATAGTCAAATCAGCAAGGTGGTGGGGCGACGCTGAGAGGTGGGAGGGGGTGTTAAACTTCTCAGAAGGTGAAGTGAAAAAGCCACATTTAAGCAAACTTTTATAATCTCTCCTAGAGAGAGATTAATCTCCTCCTAAAGCTGTTTTTCCTGCCAAGTCTATCCGGTGCTCCTTAAAGGCTGTTATCAATTTAGATTTCCCAATTTTTTTACACTGCAGTCAGTCTCTAATATATAGCAGGCCAGCTTTACATACTGATTTTTAAAATTCTTCACATAAAAACCCCAATAGCAGCTTGATTTTCTGGATTTTATAATCCCATATGTGGTATGCAACATTTGCTGAAACTACAAGAGTTTAACACAGGGAGATGGGACTTGGCACTTCCAAACACAGCTGAACAGCAGTTCTCAATGTTGCCCCCTCCCAGCCAGCTTGAGCAAAAGAAAGGGATGCTGGGAACTGTAGTTCAATGTCATCAAAAAGATGGTATGTTTCCAGACCCTGGGACCTGTTCAGGTGATCAAGAGATGCTGAAAAGTCATGTTCTTCCCCCTTACATAGCGCATACTGGCTGGTTTCGCAAATCAAGCTAAAACAGGGATTGTTTAACCATGGTTTGCTAAATCAGAGTGGCCTGTTTAACACTAAGCCATAAATTATGATTTATAAGCCACAATGGTTAGATGCTAAGTCAAAACTACATCAACCTCATTATGGCTTACTATGATGTGCAATCTCAGGCATTCTAACCATAGTTAATAAACACAGGTAGTCCTCGCTTAACGACCACAATTGGAACTGGAATTTTGGTTACTAAGCGAAGCGGTCATTAAGTGAATCCAACCCAATTTTATGACTTTTGCAGCAGCTGTTAAGCGAATCACCACAGGCGTTAAGCGAACCACATGGTCGTTAAGTGAATCATACAGTTCCCCATTGATTTTGCTTGCCAGAAGCTGGCTGGGAAGGTAAAAAATGGTGATCACATGACCACGGGACGCTGCGACACTCATATATGCGAACTGGTTGCCAAACGCCCAAATCGTGATCACCTGACCGCAGGGATGCTGCAACGGTCAAAAGTGCAAGGACCGGATGTAAGTCGGGTTTTCCAGCACTGCCGTATGTCCGAACTGTCACTAAACAAATGTTTGTTAAGCAAGGACTACCTGTATGGGAGTTCGCTTGAAATCAAGAGGGTAAAAGATATGCCATAAAATTGGGGACCCCAACTGCGGGCATCAATGTGCCCATGGCCAAGCTGCTAGCCCCACTTGGCCATGATTTTTTTTAACACCCTTTTGTTTTAGAAAATGGGAAGCTCGAATGTTGAGACCTATACAGAGTTTTAGAAAATAGAAATGGGAGGATGGCTACGTCCTGTGTTTTGTCTGGAAGGGTGCCCAAGAGTCTAGAACAGGGGTTCTTAACCATGAGTCCATGGACCCCTTGGTGGCCTATAGGTATAGTTCAGCAAGTCCACGAGTTGGATGGGGAAAAATTTGGATGGGGGGGGGGAAAAGTTCATTTTCACATATATTTGCATGTTTGGATATTTGTTCTTTTGTCGGTATCTTGACAATTGTCTATGAGCATCGTTGGAGTCCCTAAGTTTCACCAGACTCTCAAAGGAGTTAAGTATCCCTGGTCTAAGGTGTGTCTGTCTGTGTGTGTCTAGCAGATCAGTGTTTTGCAACTGGTTATGTTACTAACAGCTGCCTGTTCTCTAAAGAGGTGAGTTGATCTTTCCCGCCTCCCATTCTCCTTTCTGCGCTGAAGTCCTTTTAATTTCGACTTACAAAGAAGGTAGCAACCACTCGAGGCTCCGTGTCAGAATTCCCAATCAAGAAATCCCTCAGGCAATTACTCCAAAGGAGTCATTTATTCGGGATCAGTACACTTCAGGCCAGGAGAAGCCTCGAATAGGGATTTTCGCACCCAAGCAGCCTTATCAGAACATCCCTCTGACATCAGCCGGAGTCCAGCCATAACAATCCAGTTCCCACTCCAAGCATCCCCGCTCCCGACAGAATGTCCGTTGGAAGAGCAGGTGCTTATCACAGTCCTTGCCAAGCGATGCAAAAGTGCCAAGAGGGAGGGAGGCTTCTTGAAGCAAAGAAGTACAGACCAGCAAACTACGCGTGTACAACAGTCAGGGAAGCATGGCAGACGAACATGCGAGGCCGACAGCAGCAGAGGTTTAGGAACCCAATGGATGCTTTAAAAGTTTATGATTATCAAATTATTAAATATCAAAAGTTTTGGTGAATGGTAGCAATGCAATTATTTATGCTCCCCTAGCACTTCACGAGATTAAGAAGCATCACAGAATAGAAGTTCAATAGATGTGATCTATACTTTATCTGCAAGTTTTCAGATCATTTCTAAACTGAAGCCAAATCAATCTCAGGTCTAAATTATTGATTGTGCTTTAGATTGGGCAGTAATTTATCTGTGCCTTGACACAGTAGATTTCCAGAAACTCTGGCATATCAATTGATTTGTGCATTGAATAATAATAATAATAATAATAATAATAATAATAATAATAAGCATTTATACGGCCATTTTTGTCTTCAAGGACAAGGATTTGTAAGAGTTAGCACATCTTTAAAAAGGAAGCAAGTTTAAAACAATTTATTTCTCCCAGAGTTCTCTGAAATTTCTAGTTCTCATCAATATAGTATAGGATAATTTACACAAGGATTTTTTTTTCTGTGCATATAAAGCTCTTTACTCAGAGCCAGGCCACTCCAAACAAACTCAGGTTTCTATTTTAACCAGCAGCCATTCTCTCAGAGACTGGAGATCTTTCCAACCGCAGGTCTGGAATGTGAACCTGAATTTTCCTTTTCCACAAAACAGCTTCTCTACACAGAGCTACTTCAGGGAGGGAAAACAGGCCCCCTGGGTTTTCCAAAGTCCTTGTAGAAAAAAACAGTTTAGCTCAGCTTAATGCATCTATCCAGCACCTTTGCGGGCAGCCAAATCCATGGTCTTCGCTAACATCTGTTGCATTGTAATTGGGCTGTCTCTGAAGATGACTCAGAAACTCTCATTGGTGGCAACTTGCCAACAAGACAGGTCAATTAGAACATAATATGCCAGTTTTCCTATCCATGTCTGGACACCGTTCAAAATGCCGCTGAAAGCAAACCTTTTAAAGCCCTCAACAATTGACCTGTGCTTTTAAAGGCCCGCCTGCTGAGAACTTCCCCAGAAACCCTCATCTTTTTAATACATAATTTTATTGAAAATGTTAAACACAAGAATAAGACTAATGCAAACTAAAATAGAGCAGAAAGGGAAAGGGAAAAAGTAAAAAATGAAGGAAAAAACCCAAGGTGCAAAAAGAAAAAGAGTAGCAGAAAAATAGAAGAGAAAGAAAAAAGATATAAAGAAGTGGCTTCCGATCTTCTTTACAGCAGTTATAAGTACAATTATAAATTGACCTCTCTCTCTAAAGGTACATTGTGACTCTCTTCTTTCTATAATCTATCCTATCTAATCGTCAAAACCATAAATCATAAGTTCATTTTTTTATTTTTTACGCAAAAAAAGTCCATAAGGGGTTTCCAGTCACCAATGAACATACATATTGTCTTTTCTCTGAAATAAGTCGATTTGGCCATCTCAGCGAGTTCTGTCATCTTCACCAACCACTCCTCTGTCGTAGGTATAGCCAGATCTTTCCATCTTTGTGCATGCAATAATCTCGCTGCAGTTATCATATATAAAAACAATGTCCCATGACTTTTTGCCAACTGCTTATCCATCAGTCCTGAGGGGAAAACCTTGGTGGCTCTCAGAGGTTACACCCAGTTCCCCCAAGCTGTCTGAAAGGGAACTTATCTAGCACCCCATCCCTGGGCATTAAGCCAGGGTCCCCGCTAGGGAGATGGGCGGTAATATAAATTTAATAAAATAAATAAATAATAAATAAATAAATAAGCACCTAGCCAAGACGCTGGTTAATGAAAGCTGCCGTTTTATGGGCTTGATTTGTTATACTTCCATTCATCTTGGTGATGATTCCCAATAATTTCATTTTTGTTCATGCATTCACTGGCCTTCTTGAAATCTATAGCTTGAGAGAGAGATACTAATCATTCAAATAAAGAAAAGCCGAGGTGTCTTTCCTTAAGGCTGTGCTACAAAAGCATTAAGCGTTATTCTGGTGATAGACTAGAATTCAGACACAGACATAAAATAAGAACAGTAGAATTATCACTTGTATCATTGCAAAGACCAGAACTAACTCTTCCACATCCCATAGGACCACCATTGATATGATGCACCCTTAATGGTACAGACCAAAATTCTGTGATTAAATAGGTATCCTTCACTGCAAGGGTCACCTCTGACATTGGTCCTTGGTGAATCCTTGGTCACAAGGCACTTGGGTGGAAGTTCATATGGTACATGGGGATTTTCAAAAAGCTTTGACCCAGTTCCTTAGCAAAGGCTCGTAAGTAAACCTGGCAATCATGGGATGGGAGGACCAGTTCTTTTATGAACTGCTAACTGGTTAAAAGCAGAAAGTAATATGTGAGATTAAAGGGGGAATTTTCTCAATGGCGGCAAGTAGGAAGTAGAACCCCTCAAGAACCTCGGTTGGAACCAGTACTTTTTCACTTGTTCATAAATGATCTTGACTTGAGATAAGCAGTGAGCTGATGATACTAAACTACAGGGTTTAGTATCCAAACAAAAGTGATTGTCAAGAGCTACACAGGGATCTCTTGAAATTCAGTGAATTGTCGCCAAGTGGCAAATGCCGTTCAATTTAAGTGTAAAGCGATGCACATTGAGGCAAACCCCCCCTAATTTCACAGATACAGCGATGGGATCTATGCTGTCTGAATTAAGCAGTATGATCTTGATATCACAGCAGAAAGTCAGTGAAGATAGAAGACATCAATGAAGACGATGATTCGTTGTGAGGCAGCTGTGAATTCCATGCTAAGGATCATTAGAAAAAGGGACTCAAAATCAATCAATCAAATCTTTATTTCGGTCATTGACCAGCATAAAATACAATCGGGGAAAATTACATCCATTTCAATAATAACACTGAAACTTATAAGAGAGAAAAGGTAACTAAAAGCTAGGATTGCTAACACAATACTATAATATTAAAACACTGGGATCTCTCTATAAAAATTCTTAATAGTAAGATTATGGACTAAAGGCCACAAAAAGTATGTAAAAAAGATGAAGATTTAAAAAATAAATAAAAACAGGAATTCTCATTAAGTTTACCCATGACCGGTACCCTTAATTACCTGCTTGTGAATTTTACTTGCTGCCAGGCAAAATCTAGCAACGTTGTATGTAATTCCCAGTTCCTTATTGAAGAGGAGAAAATCAAGAAAATCAAAATCATTCATTATGATCTATAACGTGTGTCAATAAAGGAAGAATGAACGTTTCTCGACTACAGTGGTAACAAGGGCAAGGGAAAAGCACATGATTGAGGGTCTGGATAGTATTTGTGCTACGTGGACAGGTTCTCATACACACAGGGACCTTGGTAAAGCTCCTGTTAAAAACTCTGGCGATTAAAACATCAAGCCTGGCTTTGAGAAAGGTTCTTTGCTGTAATTAAGTATCTGCCCAGTTCCTCTTTGGAATACGTTTCCGAGCTCTGACGTGGGCTGGAATGTGGCTGACCTCCTTCTGGAATTCTGCATCTAGGACCCTTCTAATGATTCTTCTCCCGAGTGTATTGCATAAGGAGAATATGTCGATGAAGATTCTCAGTCATCCAGGTGGAACTGTCTGTAGGTTGAGTCATGGCAACTGGATTTCTTTCTTTTGGTTGGAACGTTTCGCTGCTTGTCCAAGTAGCTTCTTCAGTCTGGGCAAAAGATGGTGAGGGGACCCCATATAGGTCTTCCAGGGTGGCTGTATTGACCTTACAGCTGATTGGCTTGTTGATTGGGCAACTGAGGTATAGATAGTCATCCCAAAGATTGCCCAACTCCCCTCACCAACTTTTGCCCAGACTGAAGAAGCTACTTGGACAAGCAGCGAAACGTTTCAACCAAAAGAAAGAAATCCAGTTGCCATGACGCAACCTACAGACCATAAGGGGAAGTTGGTCAAGTGGCAAGTCATCATGGCTAAGGTTCCCCAGAATTGCTCGTTGCCCTGAAGACTGAAATCGGCCTTTCAGGGCTGATGGGAGAGCATGGTTGTTCATACTGGCCTATAGGTTAGCCCTGACAGGAAAAAGGGGCACTTTTGAGCCAAGAGGCCAGTATGAACAGCCATGCTCTCACCTCCATTTTCTGTTGCCCTCCTTCCCTTCTGAGCTTGGACTCAAAACAAAAATATCAACCCTACAAGGGTGTAATGACCTTATATAAATCTATGGACATCCTTATTTTGAACGCTGTATGTGGTTCTGGCCATCTGATGAATGGAGAAATGGCGGAAGAGGGCACAGGGGCTAGTTACTTGAAGAACCCACGCATAGCATCTGCCTGGCCAATTGTTCTTTGGCAGCTCCAGATTCCTTTGAATAAACAATGCCATCTATTGGGACCCCGGAAATGTCCTCCTCTGCCATAGCGCCTGCCTTTGGAATGAGGTTCCCCCTGAAATCCAGATGGCCCCCACCCCGCTGGTATTTCAGGGAGCCTTGAAGACCTGGCTCTTCGCCCAGGCCTTTGACAAGAGTGCTCGAAGCCCCTTCTGGGTAACGTGGGTTTGCTTTGGTTGTCGTCCAGTTTGTGGCAACCTTTGTTCTTTGTTTTTATTTCGGTATCGTTTTATTGTCCTGCGTGTTTTCTATCTGTGAACCGACCAGATTCGCTGGGAGTTGGCAATGTAAGAATAAATATAATATTGAAATGAACCAAAATGATCCTTATGTTCCTTACAAGAAAAGGCTGGAATTCAAATCTCCAGAATCCAAAGCACCGGATCCAAAACTCTGTTGGTTTAGGGAGCCACAGAGAAAACAGTCATACTCTTGCTCAGCTTATGACGCTTGTCAATCACTTTATGCCAAAAAATACTGGATCTGATGATAGGCCTCAGTCCAATCCTCAGAGCTCTTTCTGCGTTCTGAAGACCAACCACACATCCAGGTGCATTTCAACTAGTCACCAAAAGGATATCACACCCATTAGGATCCAGTGCCTTAACTCTTATTTACCTCCCCCCCCCGTTTTGAAAAAATTGTACAACAGTATATGCTTTGACAATAACTGTTACTGATCTCAATGCTGTTCTGGGAGCATACTTCAGCTGCAGAGATGAGCAGATATACTTAATAAATAAATATGAAGTAACTACCAATGGATTCCAGTCTAAATCAGCTGTTTTTTTTTTTTTTTTTTACAATCACTGCTACCACCAAACTCAGAAGCAAAAATACAATTGCTAGGTTATGCTAATGACAGAGGACACATCATAACCCCAATGAACCAATGGCAGAATTTTGGCACAGCATGTTCATAGAATCATAAGATTGGAAGGGACCTTGGAGGTCTTCTAGTCCCACCCCTTGCCCAAGGCAGGAATCCTCAGACCATCTTGGACAAATGGTTGTCCAATATTTTCTTCAAAACCTCCACCGATGGAGCACCCACAACTCCGGGAGGCAAGCTGTTCCAGTGCTTAATAGTTCTCGCTGTCAGGAAATTCCTCGTCTCCAGGTTGGATCTCCCTCTGACAAGCTTCCACCCAATATATTCATATTTGTACACGTGTGTTGTTTTTTCCAATACATGTTACAAATGGCACAGGCTATTAGGGCTGTTTAGAGCAACTTTGATGTATTAGCATTTGACTTTGTTTGGATATTAACATAAGATGTATGTATCACAAAAGAACTGAAATTAATTAGAAGATGGATACCCTTCCTGATGGACTGAATATAGATCATGATTCTCATCACATTACAGCTTTAACAGGTTCTCCAATGCAATAAAGTCTCTCTTTCATCTAACAGCCATTTTTAATGGTCAGTCATTTCAGAACCTGCTCTGTATTCTACCTTCCCTTCATCACCTCTCCCCCTTTCCCCTCCCCAAAGCAACTGTTTGCGAAAACACTGACCTTTTTCAGGACAATAAAACTCACCAGATAACAGATTTACTTATCTTTAAGGAACACATGATCCTGAAGCAGGAACACTAGGGGCAAGTTGCCACGCACTGCTGGAGTTCTTGGTTTTTATGGAAGCTAATGCTAAGGGCAGTTCAATGCATATCTTGGACTTCAAAAACTGCCCAGAGTTCCTCTCTAGATTGAGACAAGGATAAATCGCATGCATGCATGCACACACGCATAAATATTTAAAAGCGGATTTTAATTCTCAGAGCTGTGAGTCTGGGGGGAGCCCCCAATGCGCCAAGGCTGGCAAAGCTGCTAAGAATCCGAAAAGGGGCTTCTTGATAAATGTTAAAAGCAAAAAGAAGAGAAAGGCATAAGCACATCAGCCGCGGAATAGAGACAGCAAAATGCTAACAGGTAACAAAGAAAAAGCAGAGGTACCCAACTTCTTTTAATCTCAGATTTTCCCTGCCATAAGGCACTCCTCCCCCAGTCAGCACTAAGAGGCAGTTAAAGCGAGATGCTCGAAACTTTTCAAAACAGAGCGTTTTTGTGCACTGCGACGAACCGTCAGGCCCAAGAGCAGAGTCACAGAACCTGCATACATCCTACTGAACATCACTACCAAAAAACCGAATCCCCAAAGCCTTCTGCATAATATCAGTTAATTCTGAGGGAGGCAAACACCAACCACGGAAGCGGCATTCCGCTGAAGAGGGTTTGGCTTTGACAACACAGGAAATGCATCAAGTCCTAGGAAAATGAGCCATCATAAAGTCAGCCTCCAGTTACACATGACAAGCATGACTCAAGCGTGAAACGTAGTTTTTAAAGCTGCATTTTCAGTGTGGGCACAAGCTCTCTCCCACCATCACCCATAATAGTTAAGTCTTCATTAGGGGTTTCCCCCCCCCCTTAACTCAAGCAATAAAGCTATTGCTGTTTTAATTCCTCATTTGATTTTCGGAGTATTGTGTTCCTTCCTTCCCATCAGATAATTAGATACGTGAAAGAATGAGGAAATCAGCCTAATAAGCAAGCTTTTTGAAATGGTTTATTGGATTTTGGCTTAGAAGTACGTATATATTAAATGCCCCCAGACGTGGTAACAGTGAATTCAGGAACAGTTCCTAGGAGAAAAAAGGCAACTGCCTTCGCTTGTTTTAACTTTCTTCGGAGTGGGCAAGTTACCAAATTTCAGCAGTTTCCCTGGCTTTGGAGGGAAAACCAAAAACACAGGGGCAGAATGGATATTCCCTTCCCCTGAGCAGCAGCATTACGCAGGTAAAGCCCCCGGCAGCCCCATAGCAATCTCCACCAATGACAGCCACCCACATGCATTGTGAGCAAAAGCCTTGGTGCATAAATACTGCAACATATTCCATCATTAGTTCACCACCACAGACAAGATCCTGTGCCTGGTCACTAACCCCTGAAGATCAAGTTGGTTGCAGGAGGGCCTCCAGACAAGAAACTGTGAAGAAACTGAATCCAGAGTGAACTCTGTGCATAGAAAGCCTGTTTGGTCTAGTGGTTAAGGCAACGGGCTAGAAACCAGGAGACTGAGAGTTCTAGTCCCACCTGAGGCATGAAAGCTGGCTGGGTGACCTTGGGCCAGTCCCTGTCTCTCAGCCCTAGGAAGGAGCCAATGGCAAACCAGGAGACTGAGAGTTCTAGTCCCGCCTGAGGCACGAAAGCCGGCTGGGTGACCTTGGGCCAGTCACTCTCTCTCGCCCTAGGAAGGAGCCAATGGCAAACCAGGAGAACAAGAGTTCTAGTCCCGCCTTAGGCATGAAAGCTGGCTGGGTGACCTTGGGCCAGTCCCTGTCTCTCAGCCCTAGGAAGGAGCCAATGGCAAACCAGGAGACTGAGAGTTCTAGTCCCGCCTGAGGCATGAAAGCTGGCTGGGTGACCTTGGGCCAGTCCCTGTCTCTCAGCCCTAGGAAGGAGCCAATGGCAAACCAGGAGAACGAGAGTTCTAGTCCCGCCTTAGGCATGAAAGCTGGCTGGGTGACCTTGGGCCAGTCCCCGTCTCTCAGCCCTAGGAAGGAGCCAATGGCAAACCAGGAGACTGAGAGTTCTAGTCCCGCCTGAGGCACGAAAGCCGGCTGGGTGACCTTGGGCCAGTCACTCTCTCTCGCCCTAGGAAGGAGCCAATGGCAAACCAGGAGAACAAGAGTTCTAGTCCCGCCTTAGGCATGAAAGCTGGCTGGGTGACCTTGGGCCAGTCCCTGTCTCTCAGCCCTAGGAAGGAGCCAATGGCAAACCAGGAGACTGAGAGTTCTAGTCCCGCCTGAGGCATGAAAGCTGGCTGGGTGACCTTGGGCCAGTCCCTGTCTCTCAGCCCTAGGAAGGAGCCAATGGCAAACCAGGAGAACGAGAGTTCTAGTCCCGCCTTAGGCATGAAAGCTGGCTGGGTGACCTTGGGCCAGTCCCCGTCTCTCAGCCCTAGGAAGGAGCCAATGGCAAACCAGGAGACTGAGAGTTCTAGTCCCGCCTGAGGCACGAAAGCCGGCTGGGTGGCCTTGGGCCAGTCCCTCTCTCTCGGCCCAACTCACCTCACAGGGTTGTTGTTGTGCAGAAAATAGGAGGAGGAAGGAGTATTAGGTATGTTTGCCGCCTTGAGTTATTTGTAAAAATAATAAAGGCGGGATAGAAAATAAATAAAATAAAATAAAATATAGTGAGCCACAGAGATGACCTTGGGGAAACTATGCAGAAATGGTTACAGAAACAAAAGCATGCTTTAAGCCCAGGAAGCGGAGAAAGGGTTAGAAAGAAGCTGAGGCTGGCTCCACCCTATTTCTCTGGGTTATAAGAGGGAAAACCATGGTCAGGCTTTCAAGACTGATGTCAGCCCTTCAAGGTAGGCCAGGTCAGGAAACACCCTACAAGTTTGACTGGAGAATCTTGAAAGCCTGATGTGTTTTAACTTCCCTCCTTGGTTTCACCATCATCTTCTTTATGATCTGCTCTTGAATCTTGCTGATGTTGAGCTGAGTGGTTTGTGTTCCCTTTTTGAACACCAGCCGCAAAATTTGCACAACTTGGGTCTCCTGGTGCTTAACCAGTTCTCTGGTTCTTTGTTCGCAATGAATACAGGGAGGAACCGCATCCTTGGAGCTTCTACCATCCAATTCTTTAGGTACTGTCTAAATATCTTGGACCAGAATTTTTGTGAGACCCAGCCTATAAAATAAGAGGTCTATGGAAAGTGCCACTCATCTAACAGGTATCAATTCCCTGTTCTTCTCTAAGATACAGTGTTCTTTTCTGAACAAAGAGGTAGACAGCCTGGAGCTGTCATTTTGATTTTTTTTTGTTGTTGTTTGAGCAGCAACCATCATCCTGGACTATATTCTCTCCATCAACAAGCTAGAGCAAAGAATAAAATAAGAAAAGTACTCACAAATAGAAAACTCCAGCTGATTCCACTACTCCACGGACATTTGATGGTTCAGTCGTCCCTGCTCTTATCCACAGTATTTATATATTTACCTATTTTACTTATTAGCCAGTTCCTGTACACTACTACTTCATACCACTGCATTGTAAAAAAAAAAAAAAAAAACTATCCTGGAATTGGAGATTTGAAAGAGATCACAGGATCACCCAAGTCCAACCCTCAGCCGTGTGCAGGAAAACAAATCCATGAGAGCATCCTCTTAAAACTTTCCAAGATGGAGATCCCATAAACTTGGTAGGTGGGCATATGTCTATGAAGGTTCTCAGTCATCCAGGTGGAATTGTCTGTAGCTTGAATCATGTCAACTGGATTTCTATTTTCTCAGTGGAAACGTTTCGCTCCTTAGGTGGGCAGTTCCACTGATCCCACTCTCAGGAAGCTTTTCCTTATTTTTCAACGAAACATTTCAGCAATGGACAGCTCCAAAAGGTGATAGGACTGTCAATGGTCACTGGCCATGACGTCCAGCTCCTTTCTCCAGCAGTAGAGACAGCCAGCTTGCCCCTCTCAATTATTTATTTATTTTTACAGCATTTGCAACCCACCCGTCAGAAGCCTCAATTGCTTTGAAAAATGAGGTCAGGTGCTACTTGTGGCTTCTACCCATTGGCATCCAGCTGGCACTGTAGCAACACATGAGACAAGCCTTTGGTCTAAACCTCCAGCACAGGTCTTTCCATGTTCTCAAATATGAATGCACACAATATGATCAGCATCGCATTTAAGTCTGGCCCTGTCACCCAGAATGCCAGCATTTTGCAAATGCTGTGGCTGAGAGCTCCTGAAATGCTGGCTTTCACAGAATCCTAGGGCTGGAAGGGACCTTGGAGGTCTTCTAGTCCATCCCCCTGCCCAAAGCAGGAGTCAAGGCAGGATTTGGCTGAGCATCCCACCCCGCAAAGGCCTGGAAAATACAAAGCACATACCTCGCACTACTCTCCTTTTGGCAAGGCTTCTTCACAAACAATGCAAAACACACACAGTCCCCAAAGGAGAAATCAGACAGCATGAATCCATCCATCATCTCAGCTGGGGCTATCTGCCACTTGGATCCTACATTCATAGAAATGGCTCCTATCTTCTACACAACCATCCTACATAGTCGTTATATAATATTACGGAGGAAGGAACTTTAGTTCTTCCTTCGTTCTCTTTTAAAAGCAAGCTTCTTCCCTTGTAAGCCGTTATAAAATGCAAACTGACTTAAGCGTTCTGGCAAAAGAGATGTATATACAGGTAGTAAGACAGGCAGTCCTATTTACTCAGGTGACATCACAGTTTTATGAATTTGGAAGTGCATCTATATAAAAGCAGCTGAATTTATGAGAGAAACTGAGGAACTGCCGTGGGCATAAGCTACTCTCAAAAGGTACTGGGACAGCTTGCACCAACGGTGAGTAGTGCAAACAATTTGAAAAGCCACCCAGAGGACGCATGTACCACAGCTCCCTATGACCATCACTCAAAAAGTTGCTCTCATTTATGCTACCACCTATTTTAATACTGCATTAGTGAAGAAAATTGTTTTTCTTCTTCTCCTTAATATCGATACTCAAGGCAAAGGCTCAAGGTTTATTAGCTGAATGAATCTTGCTCGTATGACATTTTAAACCTTACAGCTATGGACTAACCAGGTCCTTTTGGTGCAAACAAGAATGATCATAGAGTCGCCTGGCACGCAACACAAGCCAACAATTCCCAAGCTCTCTTCCCAATTTCGCCACCAGCTCCCAAGCACCACCAGCTAATTATGATTTCTGAGAGCAGTCACAAATGGTCAGAGGTACCAAAAAAGACAGCATGGCCTTACCGTACCAGTTGCAGTGAAGATTTTTTTTTTTTGGGGGGGGGGGGGGGATACAGACCACATAAACATCGATGGAAGCACAAGGCAGGCCCAACCCTTCAAAACCCAGTTGCAATGATTATACAGAAGACCAATCCTATTAAATATGAGCAACATGGGCAGTTTGGGGGGGGAACTGCTCTGTAAACACAAACCTGTGTCAGAATGGCAAGCAACCTATGCATTTCAGGAAAAAAGAAGGTTTCTATTGAAGGCATAAAATCTGGAAGGGAGGAGCACAGCTAAGCAGGGGAGAAGTTAGTAAAAGCAGCCTAGGTCCTCAAACCCAAAGCAATTCAGTCCCAATTCCTGGATTTTTCTGGTCTATAGGATGAGTTATGCAAAGGGTGGGGATGGGGTGCTATTAACTGCCAGTCGCTTTGTCACACAGGCAGTCCTCGCTTAACAACAATTGGGACCGGACTTTTGGTTGCTAAGCGATGCAGTCATTAAGCGAATCCGACCCAATTTTATGACCATTTTTGTGGCGGCTGTTAAGTGAATCACATGGCCGTTAAGCAAACCATGTGGTCGTGCGAATCACGCTGTTTCCTATTGATTTTGCTTGCTGGAAGCCAGCCAGGAAGGTCGAAATTGGTGATCACGTGACTGCGGGATGCTGTGAGAGTCATAAATGTGAACCAGCTGCCCAGCGCCCAAATCACGATCACGTGACCGCAGGGGACACTGCGGTGGTCGTAAGTGCGAGGACCAGTCGCAAACTGGGTTTTTCAGCGCCATCGTAAGTCCGAACCATCACTAAACGAATGGTCGTTAAGTGACGACTACCTGTATACAGTAGCAGGGCATGCTCCATTAAGTTCATCCATGCACATGCTCAAGGCCTCCAACAGGACACCACAGTTGTGGGTTGTCTACAAACAGGCATGTACTTCCCTAAGCTTATTCTGGTTGTGACTGCCTAAGAAGGGGCCAAAGATCTCTCTACCCAGACAGAAACCTCAGCTGCTTCCAAGCACGAGGGAATTTTCAAAACCCTTCTGCAAACTTTCAAAGAACCCTTAAGGTGAAAAAAACTGATAACACTTTTACGCCTTCCATTATTGATTTCGTTTGCCTTCCCACACAGTTATTTGAAGCTGGATGGATGAGCCTTAGAGACAATCTGCTTTATTTTACAGGAAAGCTTTTAATGCTGTCATGTTAGCAACAACTTAAAAGAAAGAAAAATACTTTTAAAAGGTTCCATCTAAAATTCTTAACTGCTGTTATGTATAACTCTTTAAGGAGGGGTGAAGGCATTCAAAATCATGCTTAGCCAAATACTTTTACCATCATAACATAAAATCTATTGCCTTTTAAACGTTAAAAATGAACTGCTAATTTCTATCTTGAAACTCTCTATAGCCAAGTGTTTGACAAAAGCTGCGGAAAGGAACAAAATTAGCTCCCATCCAGTTATTAGTATTAAAAGCAGCAACCAATTTGAAGCAAAGAGCCGTCTGAAATAACAGCAAATGAAATGCAAATATTCAGGAGAAAATTTCAAAGTCTTGAAGCTTCTAGGGAGATTAATAGGAAATGCTGGCTCTTTGGAAGCTGCGTTCATGGAACTAAACAAGCGTCCATTTAATTAGAGAGGAGACCATGTCTGAACCTGGCTTTTAAAGCATCTGAATCCATCAGGCTAGGAACCAGGAGTCTGTAAGTTCTAGTCCCGTCTTAGACATGAAAGCCAGCTGGGTGACCTTGGGCCAGTCGCTCTCTCTCAGCCCTAGGAAGGAGCCAATGGCAAACCAGGAGACTGAGAGTTCTAGTCCCGACTTAGGCACGAAAGCCGGCTGGGTGACCTTGGGCCAGTCCCTGTCTCTCAGCCCTAGGAAGGAGCCAATGGCAAACCAGGAGACAGAGTTCTAGTCCTGCCTTAGGCGTGAAAGCCAGTTGGGTGACCTTGGGCCAGTCCCTGTCTCTCAGCCCTAGGAAGGAGCCAATGGCAAACCAGGAGACTGAGCCTATGTCTATGAAGGTTCTCAGTCATCCAGGTGGAATTGTCTGTAGCTTGAATCATGTCAAATAGAAATTCAGTTGACATGATTCAAGCTACAGACAGGAGCCTGAGCATTCTAGTCCCGCCTTAGGCACGAAAGCCGGCTGGGTGACCTTGGGCCAGTCGCGCTCTCTCAGCCCTAGGAAGGAGCCAATGGCAAGCCAGGAGACTGAGAGTTCTAGTCCCGCCTTAGGCACGAAAGCCGGCTGGGTGACCTTGGGCCAGTCCCTGTCTCTCAGCCCTAGGAAGGAGCCAATGGCAAACCAGGAGACCGTGAGTTCTAGTCCTACCTTAGGCACAAAGCCAGCTGGGTGACCTTGGGCCAGTCGCTCTCTCTCAGCCCTAGGAAGGAGGCAATGGCAAACCACTTCCAAAAATCTTGCCAAGACAATTACAGGGACTTCTCCAGGCAGGCTCTGAGAATCGGACACAATTGAATGCTTTGCCAACAGATGCTTGTCCAGATTCTGTTTGAACACATCCAGTGAGGGGATCCTACCACCTTTCTAGGCAATCAACGCCTCTACCAAATCGATCTTCCTGTTTCGGAACAGGGCCAGCCCAGGGTATTCTGGGAGTTGAAGTCCACACATCTTAAAGTTGCCAAGGTTGTAAAACACTGACCTAGGATGTCTGTTCAGACAGTCCTTCCTTGGTTTTTATTAGACTTCTGGCATACTCAGCTCCTCTTTCCTTAGACACATTACTCCAGGAAACTTCACTGACTTAAGTGGGAGTAATTGATAAAGGTCTTGCGGCTGCAGCGATCAGCTTAATTCTATGCTACTGCAGCAGCAAAGCAGAGGAGTCAGGACTTAACTGAAGGAATATAAAAAAGAAAGGATTCGGATTAGAGAGCAACAAAGCTCTGTCGGGTGAATCCAAAATGCCACCAAGAGTTATATTCTCATGGTCCTAGAACATGAATTTAAAATTTAGTATTGAGCTTCAATTTTTAGGAGCATCCTTACATTACTTTCCATTAGTGTTACCAGTTCAAGGTAATGGTGGATAGAATTAGCATGAAAAAGAAGGCTCAGGCCGCCCGCATCTTCAAGTACTAGGCATCCAGCAGCTTTTGTGATTTTGGGGCAGATCATTCTCTTCTAGCCTGCAAGAATCAATCTACCTACGTCTCGCTGGAGAACAGGCAAGGCACCACAAAGAAAGCGAGGCAGTTGCCAAATTTTTGCTCATTTTCAGAAACCGAGAGCAACTATGGATGTAATGCTCCTGCGTTTCTCAAGACCAGCCAGTAATTTTCAGCAACAGCTTGTCCTATTTTCTATTTAAATCTCAGGTGTTAGCAGGACAAAGATCTTCTCCTTCCAAGAATATGAGGGGGGTAGCAAGCGGCAAAAAACTCAACAGCTCAGCCCAAAACTGTCATTTTGGATTGTAAAAAAAAAAACACGCACACACAAAAAAAACAACAGCAGCTCCAAAAGGACCGAAGCCTATTTTAGCATTCATTTAGCAGCTTCAGCTGTGTGCAATTAGAACTTTGGTATTAAATGTTAGAGGATAAAATAATGAGGCACTTAAAAAATAATCTGTGCTCCACTGGGCCATGCTCGGCGCAGATCCGGCCAGATCATTTGTTATGGCAAAAGTAGGTTTTCCATTAAAGTCACAGCCACTGTCCTCAGCTGACTGACTCCCTGGAAGTGTCAACAGCTTTTTCCTCAAAATGTGGCAGCTTTGCAGTTGGGTAAAACTCTTGGTGAAAACCATTCCGCGACACTAGAACACGAGGGTGTCCCCGGGCCATGATTTTCAAACAACCTGACCACATTTCCTGGAACTCAACTTCACGGAAACCAACGGGATTTGTAAGGACTCTCCAGCCTTGACGCCTTCTGTCTAGAGCAGTGTTTCTCAACTTTGGCAACTCTAAGCTGTGTGGACTTCAACTCCCAGAATTCCCCAGCCGGCATATCTAAGTCCACATATCTAATGTTGCTTAGGTTGAAAAACACTGCTCTAGAGTTTGGATGCTCCGTTGTTCCCTGAATCAACATCTCATCTCTCCAATAAAGTCTGCCTCTGATACAAAAAAGCACGGAGAATGTTCCTCTCAGCTCATATTTAATGCAGAAACTGGACAGGTCAGCTGTTCCTACATCAGGTCCTTGGAACTTAGAATTATCCACTCCAATCATTCGCAAAAATAAGTTTTCTCAGCCTCGCAATTTTGCCTCTAAACAACAATAGAGATGTGATACAAGCTTTGTGAAGGGTGTGTATGTACAGTATGTGCGTGTGCATGTAACATAGGAAAAGTAGGGCACTGCTGGGCCACCCAGCCTGGATTGAGCCCACGGGAAGTTCCTCTCTAGCCCAGGGGCTGTCCTCCGCAGCCTTTTCCTGCCAAGGCAGGCGTGGGTAGAGGACACATTGCTTGTTCCTCTTTTGGCAGCTCAGTTCTATGCTAGGTACGGGGGAAAGGAGGCCCCTTTTCAGGACGGAGCGCTGATGTTTTTTAAAAGACCTCTCGGAAGGGGGGAATTCAGAGAAAGGAGAGAATTCGGAGTTTGGAAAGACGGTATTTTTTTCTCCAAGCATGTGGGGAGGGCAGGGGGGGGATTGTTTATACTGGGGCATAGATAAGCATTAGGTAAAGGTAAAGGTTCCCCCCGCACATTTGTGCAGTCGTGTCCGACTCTAGGGGCCGGTGCTCATCTCCGTTTGTTAGCCGAAGAGCCAGCGTTGTCCGAAGACGCTTCCACGGTCATGTGGCCGCATGACACGCATGGAACGCTGTTACCCACCCACCGAAGTGGTACCTACTTATCTACTTGCATTTGCATGCTTTCGAATTGCTAGGTTGGCAAGAGCTGGGGCGAGTGCGGGAGCTCACTCCGCACGCAGGGCTAGGGATTCGAACCTCCGGATTGACAAGCCTGGTTACCCGCTGAGCCACCACGCCCCTTCAGATAAGCATTAGCTCAATGCAAATATAGAAAAAGATGGTTTGGGGCAGGGAAGGGGTGGGGAGGAAGAAAGGCCAGGATCATTTCAGTCCTAAAGCTAACTAGGAGAGACACATTTTCACAAGCATGCAATGTGCTGGACTTTTCTGAACAGAGCCGCATCCATGCTGGAAGGGGGAAAGAGATCCTGTATGAATAAATGTGGGAGAGGGGTGGTGTAACGGTATGTGAGAAAGATCTTGGGAGACAGGGCGAAGAGATGCTACCCTTTCTCAGGAGGGACCCTCCCTAGTTTCTCGGGCTGTAAAGGGGACGGGTGAGAATTGTCCTTTCAGACCTGCAAGATTCTGTCAATGTAGCTTTACAATAAAGTGGAATTAGCTCGTCTGGTTGTGATTCCTACCTGGTCTACCTGGTAAGGCTAACTGGTGGGAGGAATACATTTAAGACAGAAGGAAAATGAATGGATTAATGCCCTGGCATTACCCAGCACCTCTATGCAGCCCTAACCCCACCTATAACAGAGGATCTCCAAGGGATACCCCTCCAGGTATGACACACACAAAAAAGCATTTGCAGGACCAAGTCTAGAGAACCCCAAAGTAGGGGGGCAAGCGCAGGTATCGTATTTAGATCAGTTTATTCTATTAACTAGTGGGGGGGGGTTGGAACTGGAACTCATGTTTCCTATGAAAGGGGAAACTAATTCAAGGAAGAGCACATTCTTGCATACTATATTTTACTGAAATTAAACTTACAAAGAAGGGTGACATACTGAAGTAAGCTGCTGGGATACATTTTAAAATACAAATTCTGTGTGAAAACAGTCCTGAATGGTTCTTTTGGTCTCAGTTATGACTGCTAAAACATGATTTGGGTAAGGAAAAAAGAAAGAAAGGATATCCAAGTATAAAACTTGTACTCTTTTAATAAAGAGACTGTTAGTTTATAAATGTTCTGAAAACACATGGCTAGAAAAAAAAAGTAACATAACAGATAAAAACTTGCACATCGTTAAACATCAAAATAAAAACAATGAGAACTCTGTATTTTTAAAACTGAAATGAATTTTAATACAAAAATGAGACTAACATTTTACAACATTTACAGGCAAACAAGAGTACTTATATTTAGGGAAGTCAAAGAATGTTACAATTTAAGAAGGTGAAATGTTACAAGCTTACACACCAAAAATTAAAAAAATGAAAATTAAATTAAAAATGAAATGGTTACCAAGATAATGCAGGTCAAGGGATCAAAGGTGAAGGGTCACACATTATTAAAAAGAAATCCAAAATGGCGGCTGCATCAAGATCTCTGCAAAACAAAGGAGCTACAATAAGTAAAAAACTAAACATCTCGTTGCACAGATTCAAATTTACTACAAATGAATCTAACACAATGCAATCAGTTAAGAGACATCAGCATATACAGTCACCTTCCACTTCCACCATCAGCAACTTAAGGAAAAAATACGTAGAAAAGTTAATGGGGGAAGGGTGAGAAAAGTATTCTGTCACAAAAGTTGATTTTTGCTATTGTCTTTGAATTAACAGTCTGGAAAAATAATGTTATGCAGACCAGCTAGAGCATGGCTCAAGTACTTGATTTTCAAAATTGACTGAACCTACATTTTAACTGTGCTGAAAAATAAACATTGCTAAACCATGTATTTGGGCTCACCCATCACGTAATGCCATGTTAAGTTGAACAAGATGTATTTGGTTCATAAACAATGATTCAGAAGTCACAATGGCTGGACTCAAACATCCCAGTAAACCAGAAATAAACTAACCACATTATGGTTTAGTGCCATGTGTGAACTCAGCTCTGCTAGATCAGTTTTTCCTTTAAAAAGAAACCCAGTATCCACTGGATATTTGATCCGGCTGCTTTCAATATAGCAAACATTATCAATGCCAACATAAATTATAAATTAGTGCTTAAGTACCAATTTAACTCTACAATAAAATGGTCTTTAAAAATTGTGATTACTATTAAAGGATCTAAGTGATTGAAATTCTGCTGCCGAAGAAGAGAATCGTTGCTCTATAGTCCAGTGCATCTCACAGGAGTAACCAAAACACTCTGAAATTAGGAACATTTCACTCACTGTTCTCCATTTGCTATGTGTTTATATTCCATAAAAGCCAAGTCCTACAGTCATTTATCAGACTGGAGAAGAGGAAAAAAGAACTTCAGCTAAGCCAAAATGATAAATAACTGTTAGGTATGTTGCCCCTCAAATGAATGGGAAAATGCTTCTTAGGAAGTATGTACCTTGCGTGCGTAGATTTAACGCTTAGAAAAAAAGGAGAATCCTACAGGTGTAAAAGTACACATTTTAAGTAAATACTAAAGCTCATCAACAACTAATGCAGTGTATCATCAGAAAATCAGGTCTCTTATGCACAACTCCTTTAGTAGCACGGACTCATGGAAACGGATTAAGAATTGCACGGTCAAGACACTTAGACAAGGCGAACAAGTTTCCAAAAACAAAACAAAAGCTCAAGTTTGATTCACAGTTCGCAAAATCACAGAGCTGGAAGGCACCTTAGAGCAGGGGTCCCCAACCTGTGGGCCATGGCCCACTAGTGGGCCGTGGCCTGTTAGGAAGTGGGCCGTGGGGCTCCCGCTTACAAACCCCACCCCCGGTGCGTGTGATTGGCTCCCGCCTGCAAACCCCGCCCCCGGTGCGCGATTGGCTCCCGCCTGCAAACCCCGCCCCCCGGTTTGCGCGATTGGCTCCCGCCTGCAAACCCTGCCCCCCCCCCAGTCCGTGGAAAACTTTTCTTCCACGACCGGTCCCTGGTGCCAAAAAGGTTGGGGACCGCTGCCTTAGAGATCATCTACTCCAACCCCCTACTCAGTCCAGGACCCACTACATCTGAGGAAGGTGAACACTTTTGATGTGGCAGCCTGCTCCACTGGCTGACAGCTCATACAGTCAAGGGCACCCTGCCGTCTAGCTTAAACCTGCTTTCCTTTTAGCTTTAACCCACGGGTTCTGGTCCTGCCTTCTGGGGCGATAGAGCTCACCCGCTCTTCCATTTTACAATCTTTCAGATATTTATGACAAGTTCATGGCACAAGGCAAACCCAATCACTGACGTGCTTCTCCCAACATAAAGGGATCGTGCTGGGCTTCGAAGGTACGCCCTGCTCTCTCCACCTGGGGTCACCCTTCTCCCGAGTCTGGAATCAAAGAGTACGCTGAAACTCCCTCCACAAAACCTCCACCCCTTAAAAGACGGGCCAAAGGATCCGCAGACTCAGATTCAGATGAGCGCAAGGCCCGTTCCAGGCCCAGCGTGACACCTCCATCTTGGGACAAGCGATGCCATGGTGACCAGAGATGGCCAATTTTTTTTGTATTACTAGCCTCGGCAATGTTATTCTCCATGGAAAATGACTTCGCTCGGGTTCTTCCATCTCAACAGCCTCAAAACTCAAACGATGTGTTCCTTACTGACAAGCCATCTGGCAGAAGACGACGACTGGGAGGTGAGAAACAGAAACCAACTCCTTGGCCTACATTCTGCCACCTAACCTATATTCTAACCACCTGCCTATGTGCTACTATCCCACTGAGCATCAAAATAATGTGAGCGACATAAAACAAGGGCCAATTTAGAAAGCGTTCGATTTAGACGTTTTAGAAATCCCACGCGACCCAAGTTCTGCAAATGCAACCGTGCCCAGCCACGGCATGTGCAAGGGGGCAAGCACGCTACAGTTGCCGGCAATGTCTCCTTTCTCGATTTTGTGGCTGGGTCTGAGTGGGCGGCCCTACAAATTGAAATTATAAATTGTAATTATAAACATGACCTATCTCAACATAACAATTAATTATCTTACACCTGCACCAATATACCCATTCCTTGGTCTGCGTATAAAATCATCATTCCAAACAGGACGGAGGCATCACTGCAGGGACAGAGCTGGACGCAGGGGCAGGGGATATTATTGGTGCAAGAATGACAGTCCCCAACACGTTCTAACGATGGACAGATCATCAGCCATCACTACATCCTCATTTACGTTTCTTATGGCAATTACTATATTGGCTCTTTTAATGCCCTTAATCTTATTCACATTCTCTTGATCAAGGCTAATATTTCAAAATTTGTTTTGAAAAAGATCCAACAGGAACCAGCCACCAAACCCCAGGAGCCTAAGCCTTCTTTCGTTAAATTAGATTCTGTTAAGATCACTTGCAGCACTAGAAAGCAATGTGCTAATTTCTCAGAGATGCCTGTCTGCCGTCAAATGAGACGGGGCGCCACACACATCTCCCCTCCCCTCTTTGACAAGCCCCCGGAAGAGGAACTTAAACCCTCCATCATTTCATTTCTACAAGAATTCTCTTCTCATATTGCAGCTGTCATATGTATTCACGCTGGGAGGCATGCAAGCCATTTTAAACGTTACAGAAAGGAAGAATCAATATCCCATCACGGTGTCAGTATGAGGCACGCAATCTTTTAGAGGCACTGTTGTTTGCATTGTTCGAGTCTTTGAAGGGGGAGCGAAGAAATTAGACAAGCCGGATCAGCAAGGTGAAGTTGGATTCAGAGCAGAACCCGCCGTGTCACCTTGGGGAGTCTAGGGGGGAGTATTAAAAACTCCGTATGGGGCAGCTTTAAGCTGGTATCATCTCCCTAGTAACCCTCAACACCGTTAGAAAGCCAATATATTAATTACTTGAAAATATAAATTAAGGCCGAATAAGCTCTGAACACAAAAGGGCTCTTCCAGTAGGGTGTTTAGGCTACAATTCAAGAAAAAGATCCCTTTGTTACTTATAAAACACCCTTCCGTGCCTGCACACGCAGGATGCTGTAGGTGACTAAAGAAATCAAATGCAAAACAAGTCATTTTAAAGCACCATTAAAAGCCGTTTTAAAACAATCTCTAACATTCCATTCCAGAGCATGGCAGGAACCCAATTTCAGGACTCCTGGATAAAATGGGTCCCCTCAATTCCTTTCCACCAGCTTTTTTTTTTTTTTGGACAAAGACAGCCTTGTTGAATAATCCAGACAAGTCATCTACTTTCACCAGATCACGCAACAGCATCTGATTCTGAGACATCATCCTTTGGACCAGTGTCTCTCAACCTTGGCAATTTGAAGATGTGTGGACTTCAACTCCTAGAATTCCCCAACCAGCATAGCTGGCTGGGGCATTCTGGGAGTTGAAGTTCACACATCTTAAAGCTGCCCAGGTTGAGAAACACTGCTTTGGACTATCTCAAGATCTCCTGGAGAGGTTACTTCTGCATCTCATCAAATCATGAATTGTATTTTGTTGGGAGATGAGGAAAGAATAGTCTGTGCAGGGACTCTGGCTTTGAAGCTCATGCTGGCTCCTTACGTATGCCATTTCTAAAGGCAAATATTTATTTATTTATTTATTTATCTATCTATCTATCCATCCATCCATCCATCCATCCATCCATCCATCCATCCATCCATCCATCCCGCCTTTATTATTTTTATAAATAACTCAAGGCGGCGAACATATCTAATACTCCTTCCTTCTCCTATTTTCCCCACAACAACAACCCTGTGAGGTGGGTTGGGCTGAGAGTGACTGGCCCAAGGTCACCCAGCCGGCTTTCCTGCCTAAGGCGGGACTAGAACTCTCTGTCTCCTGGTTTGCCATTGGCTCCTTCCTAGGGCTGAGACAGGGACTGTCCCAAGGTCACCCAGCTGGCTTTTGTGCCTAAGGCGGGACTAGAACTCTCAGTCTCCTGGTTTCCCATTGGCTCCTTCGTAGGGCTGAGATGGAGGGACTGGCCCAAGGTCACCCAGCCGGCTTTTGTGCCTAAGGTGGGACTAGAACTCACCTACTCCTGGTTTCTAGCCCAGCACCTTAACCACTATTAATACCATTACATTACATTAAAACCATACATTAATGTATGTATGTATGTATGTATGCCTTCTGCAACATGAGATGTTACCCGAAGGTGTTAGGTGTTACACTTCCACACCTAGTTTCCAGCCAGCAGACTGTGATGGCTCAGGACTGTGAGAACTGGGCTAACGTGATGGAGAGCATCAAGTTGGGGAATCACTGACCACAGAGTTAGAAGAGGGTGTTGAGGCTACTGGGTTCAATCCCCTGCTCACTGCGAGAATCCAAATTAAAGCATCCTAGAGAAATGGTTGTCTAGTCTGTTCATCAACAAATCCAGTTAAGCGGACTTCCCCACCTCTCTGAGGAATTGGGTTACACTGTAAAACTCTTCTCTTCTCTTCGATTGGTACTGTAAAACTGTGTTTATGTTAGGAAGCTTCTTCCACATTCAGTCAGAATCTGCCTTGATGTAACTTAAATCTCCACTCCCGGACGAGGGAGGCCAGGTACTTCTTCTATGTGACATATTTTCAGATATTTGAATGTTCCCCTCAGTTGTCTTTTCTCAAAGCCAAACATATCCAACTTTTTCAACCTCTCTTCACAAGTCTTATCTTCTGGTCTTCTGATCATCTTTATTGACCTTTTCTGAACCAAGGATAAGACAAGACCAGACCTTTTGCATCTGGAACAAATTTTCCTTCTCTACACACATTGTTTAAAACTCTGAATTACTGAAAGCTGCAGTCTCAACTTATCTAAAGAAAATTCTCATTACTCTTCTTTGAATCTGTTCCAACGCCCCTGAATCCTTCTTAAAGTAGGGTGCCCATAGGAAAGGTTCCCCTGTGCAAGCACCGAGTCATGTGACCCCTGGGGAGACGCCGCTTTCGCGACTTTTTCCTGGCAGACTATAGAGCGAGGTGGTTTGCCATTGCCTTCCCCAGCCATAATTCCCTTTTCCCCAGCAAGCTGGGTACTCATTTTACCGACCTCGGAAGGATGGAAGGCTGAGTCGACCCGAGCCGGCTACCTGAGAACCAGCTTCCGCTGGGATCAGACTCCGGTCGTGGGGAGAGTTTCGGTTGCAGTACTGCCGCCTACCACTCTGCGCCACACGAGGCTGTAGGGTGCCCATAACTGGGCACATATCGACAGGTGATCTGATTAAAGCAGAAAATAGCAGTATGACTACTTCCCATACCCATACTTGGGAAAAGCGACAGTTGGCTGTTTATTGTTTATTTTAGGTACTCTGGGAATTTTTTTAATGCAACGGCAGCACGTATCACACCGTTCTCATCATTATGAGACTCATCATCGTAGACTGTTACGTGTGTAATATTCAAGAGAGCCAGCATGGCGTAGATGTTCAGGTGCTGGACTAACAGCACGGAGACCTGGGTCCTAGCTCTCCCTTAGGTATGGAAGCCAGCTGTATGACCTTGGGCAAGTCACTCCCTCTCAGCCCAAACTAGTGTCAGGCTCTGTGACAAACTGGCTGACAAACAAAAAACCTTGTCACATCAGGGTTAGATAAGCTTCACTGGAAGAACAAGGTGAATGCGGTACAAAGCAAACGAACCCTGCAAATGGGTAGGACAGATGCTGAGAGCAACATGCAGAATATTCAGATTTGCAGGAATTTACAGGGAAGGAGGGAAGGGAGAAAAGAAATGTAAGGGCCATGTTCATACCTGTGCAGACACTGAAAATATGGATTCATTTAAATGTGAGTTACAGCTTTTGAAATTAATATAATTATAATACTATTATAATGTTCTGTTTTAAACACTTTCAGTTTGGATGTTGCCAGATAAGTTCTGTAATCCTATTGATTTCACTTGTTTAGATGTTATTTTTATGGTCTTACGGCTCTGCTGGTTTTAAATTATTTTATGCCCGCTGGCATTCTTCTTTCTATAGCTTTGGTTCTTCCTATGATTATATGCTTCTTTTATGGTTATTTCTAAAAATATAATTTCTGAAATCATCTTTCAATGTGCAATTGTCTTTCAACTCATGACGGAAGCCACCTTAGGAAGGCATTTGCCTTAAAGGGGGGCTTATAAATATTTAAAGAAATAGGATAGCTACTGGAATACAAGACCATTTAAAAGATGTATATTAATTGCGCTTGGCTCAAAAGGAAGGCGGCTACATTTTTATATTATGCTTTTACAAATGTAGCATGAATGATCAAGCAATAATCTATAAATAGCTTAAGAGAAAACAGCCAACTGCATCAGCAGCCACAGACAACAGCCTCAAACAGGCCAAGTCCACTAAGGATGAAGCCAACTCATAACTGACATGGACCTCTTCTGCAATCATAACTAAGTTACTGGCTGGCTGGGGAATTCTGGGAGTTGAAGTCCACCTGTCTTAAAGTTGCCACGGTTGAGAAACACGGTCTAAGCTTTCGACACTACTGGCATAAAAAAACCCAAAACCTTATTTTAGAAAAGGTTGTAAAACCTTTTAATTTCCCCCAATTGTAGATCAATGATTCATTGTGGTATCATAAGCTGGAGGGTGCCACTAGATCAAAGCTTTCCAAACTTTTCATGTTGGCGACACACACCAACGGCGGCGGTGCGGCCTGCGGTGTCCTGGTGTGTTGCACGAAAACCCGGAAGCGCTGATGGGGAGAACCGGAAGAAGCGGCACCCCTGCCAATCACCACCGCCACCGCCGCTTCCGGGTTTTCACACAACACACCAGGACACCGCAAGCGACACAGTAGTGTGTTGCGACACACACTTTGGAAAGCTATGCACTAGATTTTGGCCTTGCTTCTTTATCTTATATATTTTGAATGACGATAGCCAGGTACAAACAGAGTTGTATTCCTTAAAATATTAGGAGTTAAAACAAACAAATGTGTTAAGTATTGTATTTTCTCTCATCTGTTCCCCCGTTTTTGTCCCATAACTAACCTTGCATGGGGAAAAATAGGTTTTGGGTATCCTGTTATCTGGATTGTTCTTTTCTTCTATGTAGCAAATGTTTTCCATAAGGAATCAGGTGAGTTTACTTGAAGGAATGCGAATGTTTAATTCATAAAAATTACTTAGGTTTGAAAATTAATTACAATTTCCCATACTTCTGTTCCTCCAGCAATACATAAACACCTCCAAACATCCTAGCAGAAAAAAACTGGCAAAGAGGCAGTAATAAGCACTGCATTTTCCAAATGTTTATCCTGCTTTTCTGCAGGGCAGAAGCAGCAATTAACTAGTGCTGCATCTAAAATGTTCATCCAGTGAAAATCAGCATTCAAGGAAATGTTCTGCAAAATATAATATGGGTCCATGATACTTCACACAGTATTTCACCATTTTCCGAAGTCATTTGAAACACTCCCGTGTAAGGGGCGAAAATAAAAGCACAGATAAACTGGCTCACTTATCAAATGAATTGGGAATAAAGAATATTACATTTCCTAAGTTGCTGAAATGCGGCCTTTTCCATCTTTCTTTGTGTGCTTCCAAAGGGGACATTTTCACACAGGAAACAAAGGCATCATGATAGCGCAGGAGAAAAAAAGGAAAAAAATGCACAAAGAGCCCATCAAAGAATAGTCAGTAATTGATTTCTGAGAAGAAAAGCCAAAGTTCCTAAATATATCACAAGTACAGAAAGCAGAAAATAAGTGGCTCCTGCCAAGAGAGATGAAAAAAAGATACCCGTTTACAGACACCTGCTAAAAGGGGCCTCTCCAGAGAGATCTTAACGTTCTTCAACAGCCAGAGTGACCCAAGTCAGAGCAGTGACGGAGTTATATTAAAGTTAAAATATCCATCAATCCTTAGGAGGAGGATTACAACCCAGAGACCACAACTCGTGAGGCTACACCAGCCATCCCTTGCCAAATCCGTTTAATCTGTACCAGGAACGCAGAATGAAAGGGGAGACCTCCCTCTCCTGAGATGAAAGTTTTGGAAAAGCCCCACTGCAGCTGCAGTTGATATTCGGGGCAAGCTACTTCTTGGACCCTAGAAAGGAGCTGCTAATTCTGAGGATTAGTAGCCACTGACTACAAACTGACCATAATGAGTGAAGTCCCCTTGCCACAGCAAAAATCCCAATTTATCTATCTACCTTGTGAAGATTTTTTTTACAACTGAGTATGGTCCCAAAAGTCAAGATGGCGTCTGTGGCAATGCAATTAAAGCCCTTCCCCTTTTTTTATGTGCATCAGACATAAATAATAAGCAGAGCTTCAATCGCTCGGTCATAATATTAAATTAAATTTGCATGCCACCCAACGACTCTGGGAGGCTCACAACCATCAAACAAAGAAATTACAATAAAACATAAAAATGGCCACCATCTTGACTTTCAGGCACCCCTGACAACTGCCCTGAATATCCAACCATTTAATAACTGGGTAACTCTGGGTTCGATTCAGTTGGAAGGAAAAAATATATATCCAGACCCTCTGTTGCACATCAGTTTCTATGTCTGTCATGTTTCCCCTTGCTTGCCTTTTTTCTAAGCTATCAAGTCCCTTGTTGCCTTTCCTCCTTGGAAAAAAGGGCAACCGTTTTCACCCTTTTCCCCCACATCTTCTCTAGAACCAAACCCAACAATATCTTCTGAGAAACAATGTGGGGTCCAGGAGGCGGGCCTTCTCTGCAGTGGCGCCCGCCCTTTGGAATACCTTGCCCCCAGAGCTGAGGCGGGTCTCCTCGCTCCCGGCCTTCCGGAAAAATTTGAAAACCTGGTTCTGCCGCCTAGCTGGGAATGGGAAAGGTAACAGCTCTTCCTGGGGGTGGCTGGTACCATAATGCCCTCCCCACCGTTTAAGATCGATTCGCCTAGATTGGATTTTATACTTATTTATTTATTATTTATTTTATTTATTTATTTATTATTTCAATTTTATATTATCGTAATTTTATGCTTGTATTTTAATTGCAATTTTTATTGTGAGCCACCCAGAATCCCCCGGTTGGGGGATATGGGCGGTCATATAAATTTAAATAATAAAAAATTAAATATGTGACTAAAAACACCTATGTATAGGCCACATATTGCAAACACAGTCTATTTTTTGCCCCCACAGACTAACACAGCTCTCCTCCGGCAATGTCTACAAGAAGACGCTCTATGATCTTGGGTGAGTCTTGACCTGGGAATGGAGTGGAGAATGAAAAGAATAGCCAGAAAATTAAGACTAAAGCAAAGCCACAGCCCCCCAAAAAAGTTACGGTAGGAAACAGAGGCAGTATGGAAGACACAAGCATATTCTTGAAACAAAACAGAGGCAGTGGTACGGATTTTGAGGAGCAAAACATATTATTTACCCACGGAAAAAGCATTTCAGAGCCCCCCCCTCAAAACACCTTCACAAAGCATGTGGTCCTTTCATTTCGGAGAGAGAAGTTCTTGGTGCCCCAAACCCTTCTCAGCTTTCTCCTGCAATGGTGGCCAAGGTGACGAGTTTCCACATACATCCCCTATCCAAAGCATAGACTTTGTCTAATGCATCCTTTTGGAAGGAAAGAGAAGAAGAGGACGACCAGCAGCAAAGGGGACGGACTCAGTCATAATGGCGGTGGGTGCACCACTGGAAGACCTGAAGGACCAGGTTAGGGACGGATCATCACGGAGAACATCTATCTATGTAGTTGCTAAGAGCCGGCACCAACTTGATGGCACATACAGTAATCAATCAATCAATCAATCAATTGTGTCCTTTCTCCCTGAAGATGATGGTATTGCCCACATTTTAGAATGGGGGAAAGTTGTAAGGTGCTGTAAGATACATGATGAACATCATGGAGTCTGCATTCTGTAGATATGTGTTGGCTCTCTTTTGGCAACATACCACAGTGCCTGGGAAGATTTTTAAAAAATCACATGTTTCAAATTAGCACCAAACACTCAACAGACACTTTTAACGATCAAAGTTTTACAGTGAGCTCATATAGAAAGGGCCTATCCTTTCCTGCCCAGGTATTCAAAATGCAAGCCCACAATTTTACAAATGGTTTATGTTGTCAAGAGCTCTTTGTTACATGGATGAACGTAAATGTATTCCAGATGCTCTCGGTGGAAGAAATGGCAGAGAAATACAATCAAATGACTGTTTCTTGGGAGATCAATCCCATTTTTAAGTCAATCAGTGGAAAGTGAAACATTTCCTTGCTCTTCCATTAAGGGTTTGAGGGATTTCCATCAGTTGGAATACCGAAACTAAGAGGAAGACAGAAACACTTCTAACAGAGAAAGAGAGACCATTACAGCAGGGTTTCTCAACCAGGGTTCCGAGAGAGGTCACTAGGAGTTCCCTGGAAGATCACAATTTATTTAAAAAATATTTCAAATTCAGGCAACTTCACATTATTAAAGAGGTATGTTTCATTCTTTATTTTTAATTTAAGAACACCGTTAATGCATATATACAGGCCTACCCATGAAACAAATAGAATAATTTTGTAACTTGTGACCTATATTTGAGGCTGAATGTGCAGGGGTTCCCTGAGGCCTGAAAAATATTTCAAGGGTTCCTCCAGGGTCAAAAGGTTGAGAAAGGCTGCATTACAGACATGATGCACATACCTCAAAAAAACCTTCAACACTGTAAAGTTAAGAAGTGCTAGAATACCTCTGGATACACCAACGAAATCTGTAGCATTAAATCAAGGGCATTCAGTGAAATTGCACTATTGAACTTGTATCTCAGAGAGGCACAAATGGACAGTGTTCACCATCAATCTGTGTTTTATTCACATTTTAATTGTGCACAGAAAGGCCTAGTAAAGGTAAAGGTTCCCCCCGCACAGTTGTGCAGTCGTGTCCGACTCTAGGGGCCGGTGCTCATCTCCGTTTGTTAGCCGAAGAGCCAGCGTTGTCCGAAGACGCTTCCACGGTCATGTGGCCGGCATGACGCGCGCGGAACGCTGTTACCTACCCACCAAAGTGGTACCTATTCATCTACTTGCATTTGCATGCTTTCGAATTGCTAGGTTGGCAAGAGCTGGGGCGAGTGCGGGAGCTCACTCTGTCATGCGGAGCTAGGGATTCGAACTGCCAAACGTGCAATCTTCCAATCAACAAGCCTGGCGTCTTACCTGCTGAGCCACCACGCCCCATACAGAAAGACCTTACAGCCCTATTATTTTAAGTTCTTTTTCAGAACCCCAACGTCACAGAAAGAAGTATACAGAAATATGAAGGACAACACACACCTTCAGAGAGGAATATGTTGCCGCTGTGATCATTTAGCTGCAATGATCACTGGCTAGTTCCACCTCTACCATCCTGGTGCCCTCCAGAATTTTTTCAATTCGACTCCCAGAACACTTAGCAGACACAGGCATGTGGGGCGTGTAAATCATTTTGAATTTACATACTTTCGGGTGAGGAGAAGTATGGATATTGGGTAGTGTCCTGGTTAGGCAAACTGCAGTTTTCATATCTAAGTAGCTGTACTAAATTTAATCATCTCTCACTCTTGAGAGCACGCCACTGGCAACTCTAAAATTGGCCTTCCAGTTTTTCCAAAATGAGCAGATGATGAAAGTCTCTCTCGTTAAACCGCGAGAGTTATTTGGACCCATGGGGTAAAGAGCCCACACTTGGAACAAAGCTTTGCCTACTTTTGTAAACCAAACTATGATTGGATTTGAGCACAACGGCTATTAAATTACTTTTTCAGAAGAGTCTATTAGGATCCACCACTCATTTTGTTACGCCTTTTCCTTAAACTGGAAAGGATTTGCTCCCAATCTGGTTTGGGGGATTCGGCTATTCACTCCTACCCGCAGTCTTGGCCTGAAAAACAAGGCCTTTCCTTAGTCTTTCCCGTGCGACGGTAGGGCCGAGATCATGAAATATTTCTCACTGAAATGCAGATAAATTAATCTCAACTTCATTTCTAACCCCCCTGAAATATTCATCTACTACAATTAGGCAATTCTAAGAATATTAATTTACCGGACGGTTCTTTTAAATATTTTAAACACACGTTTAAAGATCTGTAAAAATGTGACTCATTTCAATGTGTCAGATTGTACTAATTGTACTGGCCTATGGCTTAAAATAATACTGAAGGATGATCAACTCGGATGCCATTTTTCCTTGCAAGGGAAAGCCAGCCCTGCTCTATTCAATTTCTCTGAAGGCCGACCAGTCACAACTGCATGCTGACTCTGCCACCCCATTGAATGAAATTGTGCATCGGACAATAGCAACTTCAAATTCCGCACCCTAAAAATTTAACACCCAACCGTCAGAATGGGCCAAAACACGGGACAGCCAATATCCATCCAGTTTGCATAAGCTGAGGGACAGAGCATGGAGTTTGGAGAAGGAAAATTTCGTTCAGCCACATGCTAAGACCCAAAGTTCATGTGGTGGGCGTGAAATAACTCCCTATCACTCAGCAGCATGTAAGAATGAGAAAGGTGACTCATGTCAGTGTTCATGACAAGGACACAGTCAGCAGGCTGCTGTGTCAGAAAGATCCACACAGCTTTAAGCTAGGGTCATGCAAGCATTCACAAGGACAGTTCAATAATTTTGGGTTTGATGGATAAACAACTTGAAACAAAATTTGGGACTCTGTTTCTGTCTATGATAACGGCGGCAAGACTTTTGGGTGCGCAAAGGTGGACGGACTTACAAATTCCTACATTGGAAGAATAGATGGTGAAATTAATGCAATTGGCTCAAATGGCAAAGTGAACAGCATCAATAAGAGAATATACCGTGTCTGGATTTGTTTCTACGTGGAAACCGCTTTGGGAGTTTTTGCTTGTATCTGGAAGAAATGAAGTTTTGATTTTGGGTTTTGATGATTAGGTTGTTATAGTTTATAGAAATAATGTTTATTATGGCTAGAATTAGAGTAAGAGGTATCTGTATCTGTGCTGGAGAAGGTCGGAAGTCATTCTTTCTGTATTTCTTTCTAATTATTTCTGCACTTTTTAGTTTGTCTTTTTTCTTTTAGTCTCTCTTCCATCGTTTCTATATTTTGTATTTTATCTATACTTTGAAACTTTAATAAAGTCTTTTTTTTTTTTAGAAAACGGGTAGTTCAGTATTTTCTGCAACCTCAAGGAATGATTTGCTATTTAAAAAACATTTTTTTTTCTCCAAGCAGCAAAGGCATCTAAGCAGTAACATCAGAGGTTTTAGGTTACATGTTTGACACTACCTTTCTGTCCCTCAGTGATTTTAACGTTCATAGTGATAATCCCTCTCTAATCCGGCTGCTTTCCAATTTCTCTCCTTGGCCTCTTTCTTTTATCTATAGATTTACAATAGCTTCTTCCAATGTATTGTTCTGGACATCCTTGTTAGCACTTTCACTAGAAGTGGCTGAAGTTCACTGCATGATTGCCACATTTACTACTCCAGCATTGATCATCAACTATTCAGATTCTGCCTATTCCTTCCACCACCTTCAATACAATTCAATGCCATTGCTTTGTCTCGCGTTTCTTGCCTGCCCTTCCTCAAACTCTTCACTATCACTGTCCTTTTACAGTCAAACAAAGTTTCTGCCACCAATTGCCACTGTTCTATATCTTAACCAGCCTTGTCCAGTGGTCTCCCCTTTCTTCTTTCTGTTTTTTCTCTCTCTCTCCCTCTCTCTGCCAATGAATTGATGGTGATACCGGTATAAGTAAGAGTTCTAGGTTTCAGCTCTCTCTCCTCTGCCAGCTCTTATCATTTGGAGCTATCAGACCAAAGGTCTGTAAATTGACCTCTTTCTGCCATTTATTGCTGTCTTGTGTTTTGTCCCCTTCTTGTGATAGATTTGTGATTTTTCTTCTCTGCCGGTTCTCTCCCAATCTTACTGTTCTTTCAGGGTTTCCATATGGCAAAAGTCTGGTCCTTCATTATTCTCTATCACTTGCCCCAGCTCACTCCGTCCTGTCAAATGTCTTTCCGCCCCATCTATACCTAATAATCTAAACCAAAAGATCTCTCACTGTTTAACCAATGGTTATCTCAATTTAATATATAAAAAACTAGGTTTCTTACCTTTCCTCCTAAGCCTTCTTGTCTATTCTACTGATCAGTCCAATGTTTTAGTTTTCTCTTTCTCTCACTGCTATTCAAATTCCATTTTTTCACCAAATTGATGTTGCTTTTCTTCTTCAAGCACTTATAAAAACTAGGATCCTTCCTCTGTATTCTCCAACAAAATCTTTGGTTCTGCTTGCCTCTTATCTTGTCCACCACAGTTTTTCCCTTTAATTTCCCACTGTCTACTGTGTCCTTCATACGATTATTCAAAGATCCACTGTCATGTGAACACGGTGACCATGTGGGAGACCACCTCTGAACTGTGAATCAATTGTTAGAGCAACCAACTGATCTGCGTGCAATCTTGTTCAGAAAATACATAAAATATTTTGAAAAGTATAATTCGACCTTATTGGTACAACTGAAGCTATCCTATGTTTGCAGGCCATAAATCCTTCGATCTGAGCCACCTCTGTCCCCTGGACTGACAATTCTCCAATACAGGTAGTCCTTGCTTAATGACCACAATTGGGACCGGAATTTCGGTTGCAAAGCGAAGCGGCCATTAAGCGAATCCGACCCAATTTTACCACCTTTTTTGTGGCAGGCATTAAGCGAATCACCGCAGGCATTAAGCAAACCAGATGGTTGTTAAGTGAATCACGTGGTTCCCCACTGAGTTTGCTTGCCAGAAGCAGGCTGGGAAGGTCGAAAATGGCAATCACTCGACCACAGGATGCCGCGACGGTCATAAATGTGAACCGGTTTCCAAGCACCCAAATCGTGATCGTGTGACCACAGGGATGCTGCGACGGTTGTAGGCGTGACGACTGGTCGTAAGTCAGTTTTTTAGCACCTTTGTAAGTCCGAACCATCACTAAACAAATGGTTGTTAAGCGAGGACTACCTGTATACCCAGCCTTGACTACAGGATGCTTATCAGTCTTTCATTTTAGACAGCTACGCTAGGATTCTCATTGTAAACATGACCCATATTAGAGAGATATATTTGCCTACCCAAGATAAAAAGTTGACAACTAGAGAGCCCCAAGTCCCTCTCTGAACAACTAAGACCCACAAATTCACTTCTCTCTTCCTGAACCTGTCTCACTGAAGATCTTAGTGCATGTCCAAGCCTCTTTCACAGCTTTGATCAGTAAAGGGGCACAGAGAGTCACCCAGGAAGTCATGCCCTGAAACACCTTCAAAACCCGGCGTTATGTCAGGACAGTTGGCAATCCTGATCATGGCAGAATATAGGATTTGAACCAGCAAACCCAGAGAACCATGTGAAACAATAAAACAATGCTTAAGACACAGTCCTGTGCTTTCAAAAACAGTTTGAACTATTAAAAAATGTCAGCACAGTGAATGTGGATTTATATATGCTGCCACAAAACCCAACCAGCCTGACCACTAAATATGCTATACGTGGCATTTGTATTCCACAGAACCATCAGGACACAAGTACCCTAGTGTTTTTTCCCCATACCACCGCGTTTCCAGTAAAATATCCCTAATATATTTGATTAAGCAGAAATACTGGCACAAGCATGACATTTTGTTTCTCTGCCCTTTTTTTTTTTTTTTTACTTTATCTTGCTCCTTAGGGAGCAGATGGAGTACATGACACAGGTACAATTACTACATGGCCAACACAATTTAAACAGAGCCACCCCACTGCCAGGTTCCTATACTGAGGACGTTGCAACAGATAAAGCTACTATGACAGGCTAGCTGACAAGAGCTCACAAATACAAGAATGGGCAAATATTAGCCTTTAATTGAGATTCTTGGTGCTGCTACAGGAGTTTTCTGCTGAGTTCCTCTGGGGCTCCTAGCTTCCCAATCCATCAGCATCTTAGCATCTTTGCCTGTTATACAGCTGCTGATAAGGCAGAATGGTGTTCACAGTAATTGGGGAGTAACTTGGCATTTAGATGCCAACTGGCATGGCATGCTGGACCTGCAGTAATAAAGACATGTGGGGGTGAGGGTGGATTTCTCCACGGTACCAGATGCTTCACCTACAGATCCAAAACTCAGGCAGCTAGAATGTAGGATCAGACTCACAAGCCACAGTCAATGGTCTTTCACAAAGAAAGCTCCACAAAGCATTACGAAGCAGGCAGTGGGATTTTTGTCAAGGAAAAAAATGGTTAGAATACTAGAGTAGTCTATATAACGAAAAGACTGCTCTATGTGCAGTACGAATCAGCTTGTTGTTTCAACATTAACAAAAGGAGCCTACAGGAGGGTGTCACTTGAACTACTGAACTAAAGATGTGCATAACTATCTGCTCATACCACTGATTCTCAAACACATCGGGAGTCTGGGGCTTTGATGTTTTGGGGAGAAGAGAGATCACTGTAGTACATACTATTATCCAGCTCTAAACTTCACAACAGACAGCTGTGCCTGTGATTAACAGTAGGTAATCTCAGTTTCTGTCAATTTAATGAAGTCTGGGAAGACAGAAAGGTACAGTGCAAGAAATCTCTGTTGAAAAGATTTCAGAAACTTCAACAGGAAGGAAACCTGCATAAAATGTTTCTTCAGCATAAAATGATGTTTGGAACACTCTGCAAATCAAAGCAATAATGCCCAAATAAAATTCAAGTGACTCCATCTGACACTTAGATTCTTTTTTCTTTTTTTTTAATCACAGGGACATTATGCAAAATGGAAAGGGGGCAAATTGCTGGGGATGCTACAAAGCATACTGTATGTTTATTTCAGTGGGACCAGTTCAAGCAATTTTGAAACCAACAGGGTAGGGCGGCAGTATTTTGAACCACAAGCGATTTAAAAGAAATTCCGTTTTAATCGGTGTGTATTTCCATCGCACATTGAAAGGAAAGTTGCCTATGCTAATCATGATCTTTATTTATGTCCAGTTTTTCTATGCCACCACAATTACACATCTCTAGGTGGTTCGCAATCAAATCATAAAAGCAATAAAAACTATCAACACCCTAATACTTCTCATAAAACACCAGTACATTTAGAACGGCCCACTGCTGATCAGATAGGAAGGAAAGCACAGACATTGGTCTCCACAGGCCTGTTGGAAAAGCCGTGTTTTAGCCACTTTCCAAAACGTGATTAAAGTGGGGAGCAGCGTGATGGGAGGGGCATACTTCAGAGGGTCTGGGCAGCAATACAGAAGGATTAGTCCCAAGACGCTGCCCCTTGACCTTCCAAATTAAACGGACCCACAGCATTCCCTCTCAACCAGAACCGGAAGCCTAGCCAGAGTCAACTTGGAACAGATGGGTGTTCTGGCCTCGCCACGCAACAGCTGGGCACTGGAACAGAATTGGCTGTGGTTTTGTGTCATCACACATCTACTGGTTTTAAGGTTTTGGGGGTGTTTTTGGAATGCTGTAGCTCTGTAGAACTTGAGGACAGTCTGTTTCTCCATTAGTAGGCATGGCTGTCCTGGGGTCTTACCATGTAGGGCTGCATGGGTTAAAACCACAGCCTTGAATTAAACACGGAAAGCAGTGGGAATCAGTGGAATGATCAGTGGAATCAGTGTAGAGCTTGCAAAATTTATTTATTTATTTTATTTATTATTTAAATTTGTATTACCGCCCGTCTCCCCCAACCGGGGGACTCTGGCCGGTTCACAAAAAAAATAGGTGCTATCTTGCTGAATCAGCTTACACACAGCAGTGTGTGTGCGGCCTTCCGCGTTTTGCATCAATTGCCGTTCCTGGGTAACGTTTCCTCACAAGGAAGCCCCAAATCCTGTGCCACTCTGAATGACAATATATGAAATGGGGGGAAAAAGGTCCGACTCCAACTGTCCTGCTACAGCTGTTTCTGTCCACTTTAGAGATAAATAAATGGACCCTAAGGCAGCAAAATTAATAAAATTGTGCCTATGCTCCACGATTCAAAAAAGAGCGCCTGCACACAATCACAAGGTAAGTACCGTCCTGGTAAGAAAGGCAAATTGCAATAGGCCTCGTGCTACTGTTCCACATAAGAGATACTGTTAATTGAGCTCAGATCCTTTTCACAGGTTAATGGAAGGTTCCTGCACATGTTCTCCTAGCACATGAATTGTGGTGCACTGGTACTCAGGACCCCTTTTTCCAAGGAACGTAGACCAAACCATATCCAAGGAGCCAGAGATACTAACTATACCTTTACAATTTGGGACCGTCCTCTTATTCCTTGGAGGGTTCCTACCATGATCTTAAAAATGCTGAAAATAATGTGTTAAAACAGTTTGAGAAAGCGCCAAAAGGCTTTTGTAATTTTCTCATTATTCCTGGGGGAAACCAAGGTTTAACAAAGCTTGCAATTTTCCCCCACATCTCTAGGTTACTATAAATCATGGCCAATACCATGGACCCAATCCTGCAAAGATAAAATTTGCCTTCAACCACTATTGCATGAGCTTCCATTGAAATAAATGCAGACTATATTCTGCCTATCATTTTACTACGAAACTTTCTGAAACAAGTTGCCAACAACTAAACACAGTAAAGCATATCTTACAAATAGACAGATCAACTATTAATTTTGTCCTCCCAAAGACAGTTAGTCACATCAGTTTTTGACCTTTCAAAAATAATTGATTCTTATGAAATCTAAGATCACTTCTAGAAAGTATGTAGGTAAGACAAAGCCAGCCAGCAGGAGTTCTAACTACGTTAGTTTCCAAAGCTGCTTCTATAAAATGAATAATAAAAATGGATACGCTGGGCACAATTCAAGGAAACCAGTTGCACTCATGTTTGTTAATACATTCTGTTTCATTCATTCCATGCCTGACAAATATTTCTAGATGCAAAAAAAAAAAATGAGAATATTCATTCCTTACACATAAAGCTTACTTTTTAGAGTAAGATACCTATTGAAAGGCCTACATATATTGTCAAAGTTTTCACATCATGCTAAGTTTCATTGTTTATGTGAGTCACACTGGCTGAGATTTATGGAAACTCTAGGCCAAGACATCTACATTGGGAACCCTACTTTGCACAGTCTGGGATGCCACATTAAAAACATTCCTAACAAAAGAGATTATTATGCATTAGGGCCAGGATTACCCTCTTCTTGAGAAGTTTTAGCATAATCTTACCCTTATCTTGATCAAATTAACACAGAGATAAGGCTGTACCAAAGTTACATTTTCATTAATTTCTGACAAGTGTAAAAACATCAAATACACAGATTTTAGTTGTACCTGCAAAAGAAGTAAAATGCTAGACATAACAACAAATGCCAACATGTGCTGGATGAAGCAGAGCCTATGTTCTGTCTCTTTTAAAATTCTTAACAAATTATTTTCTATTATCTAATTGACAGAATTTGCAAAAGCAGCAGCTACGGATGGTAGTAGAACATTTCTGATCATAATTTTGACCCCAATGGTCTAAGATTTCAAACCAGCCAGTGAAATCACAGAACTTTTATCTAGCTACCTCGTTAGTGTTCCAACGGTGTCTCTCTTTTGGTAAACTGGAACATTTTGGTAGACATTCAAGAAGCTTTTTCGGTAAAAAGATTTTTACATGACTTCCATTGCTGTTCCCATGATCATCTAAAAGGAAAAAAGTAAAGATGATATATTTGCATGAGAAACAAATATCAGAACTCTTTGATAGCTTCCTCCTCCGATTCAAAAGGTCAAATCCATATGCACACAAAGAAACTTCACTCTATAATTCGTCATCTTAAAAATGCAATTTCTGACAAAAGAAAATTGTAACTCCCCAGCCACACAAAATAAATTGCCATCGTTGTATGTCAACTCCTTGAAGTCAAAGTGCAGGCTCAGTTTATGAACTCAAGATTGAGCTTTCCAACTTTACAAAGTTGTCATCGGCTTTGCACAGATGTACTACATGAAATCTCATTCATAAAAGCAAATTTTAGAGAATTAAGTTGCAAGAAAATTGCTAGGAACCAAGGTTTCCTATTCCTCTTACCAACTGTAGTACTTTCTACTATACAGAACATTTTAGTCTTTTTATATTAAGTAGCCTTTTAAACTGCTGTCCCTTTGGGTATTAACAAATATAATGAGCACAGGTATATTGCAGTGCATCCTGAACTCTGGTTTAGGACAAGACAGACCACAAATCAAAACCACCATATTCTTTACTATTATGCAAAATATTTTCCCCATTTGTCATTCTTGCAACGTTTCACATCAAAGATCAGATTCCAATAGTCTACTGTGTTACGGTGATGGATCATCCTAGCAGCCAAAATATGCTGGGACTCTAAACACAGCATGGCTTAGCAACGTCACAACTGTTCCAGTTTCTGCCATGACAGGAGAAGCTGCCTAGAGGTTACAAAGAGGAGCTTTATAATGGGGAATGCATTGGTAAGAGGGTGTATTAAAAAAAAAATTAAACATTTTTAGCTTCTTCAATCAACTCAAAACCCAAATCCATTGCTGGTAATATGCTATAAGGATCAACTGAAATGCACCAAAATGAGGATCTAATTTAGCAGATTTTACTTGTTATTTGGTAGGCAAGCTAAAAAAAAAAGTAGGAAGCGGGGGGGGGGATGCCATGTTTGTTTCAAGGTTTTCTAATAGCAGCTGAATAATGTATCAGATTATGGGGGAAATCAATAAAGAACACAATAGTGTTTAATTACACTTAATTTTGCTTTGATCTGCAGTCAGATGGAGTAAGAACTTGTTTTTTTATTTGACTTGCAGCCAATTAGATGATTTGATTTTGTATGTGTACACACACATGGGTATTTCAGGTTTAGAAGTTATTATTCCTGTTTACCACTCCAGCATGCTTACAGGGGGGAAAAAAATTAATATATGGTTCCCAGGGATAACCAACTCTGAAACTGCCCAACTGACATCCCTTAATTTTTACAAACAATGAATTTTTAATACTGAAAATGTTCCACTGAAAACCTGCAGATATCAGTGGCACTGAACTCCACGTACCGCTGGGCTCAGACCTGGACAGTCTGTCCTAACCCAGAGCAGCAGCAAGTTAATTACATATCACCACTTTTTAATTCTTGTTTGGTTTTTTTACTTGATCAACAGAGCACAAAAGCCTTTCTATAATAGTGTGTGTTCTCTCTCTCAGTAAAGGAAAGGAAAGGGGAGCCATGCATGCTGTACAAGCAACCAGCAGTTTATTTCTCTCTCAATAATAGCCACACACCAGCTGTGGATTGAGCACGTTCGAATATATCGCATTTGAACCCAAGAGACAGCTGATTAATAAACTCTGTAGGAAGTGCCTATTCAAGTGGGCTCTGTTTGTTTTGCAAGAGAGAAAAACTAGCATCCTATTCTGCTGCAAAGTAGATTATCTTCAGTTGACATTTCCAAATGTTTTTCCTCCCTTCAGTCTTAACAAAGAATAAAAGCATTTCATCCAGCATGGAGCACAGCACTTTGGAAAAGCTTCTTTGCAAAGACCGGCTACATTAGAGCAATAAATACTCCAAAAAGGTGAACTTCAGAACAGAGGGAAGGGCAGGATCAAATACAGTTCTCAGTGTACAGTTCTCAGCAGGAAAAAAGGAGAGCTGGGCTTTTTTTTCCCTTCCCTAAATCTGGGCCAAGGCTTTGCTTATACATCAGAACACCTTCAAGCAAAAATGTTCCACCTTTGGAACTTTCACCTGGCATATGCATCCAGTACAGGGAAAGAATATGGGCATTTTGAAATTAGTTTATCTATTGACCCCTGAATAAAACTATTTTTAAGACGTACTTTGAATAGATGCCAGCGAATAATGGAAATAATGCCTCATGATATTCATGCAGAAATGGAGAATTTACTTACACAAGCTAAAATACAGAGCTTTGAACTGGATATATTGGGGTGTGTACACAGTTTTGGCTGATTCCAGAATTAAACTGAGCTGCACTGGACAATTCTGTGGTCAACATGAGATGCAAACTGGCTCTGGGTGTGCTTCAGAACTTCAAGGGTACTGTTTAAAGTCAAAGGTGAACTTTCTCATAAAACGTTATCAGCTGTTAATGTGTTTCCCATGCTAGTCAAAGGGAGACACAGAGCTTTGATCTTCCATATCAAATTAAATTGGACAGCCTTTCGTCCAATTAGCCAAATGGGCTTGTGGTAGGCCCATATTTCTAATCTACACATTATAAGGAAAAAAATATTCCTTATCCAGTAGGAAACGAATGACTATATGGATGCAGATCTTTCGAGTAACAGAGGAATATTATTCTTGCTCTGTAGATGAAACATAAAAAGAATGAGCTGCCCAGCTGAGATATAAAACACATAGTACAGGCACATTTTTAAAGGCATTTTAGAACTGTAGGTGAGAAGTAATGACAAAAAGCTGCAGTAGCTCTTATCGAGCTTGGTACACAGTATCTCAAATATTTTTTTCCTCAAGAGGCCTCTAAACCTGTAAAACTTATCCCGTACTTTTCATCACTTGAGAAACATAAATTAAGGAATATGTTAGTCATCGTGCAAGTGCAAGCACAGACCCTGAAGTTGTAGAAACTGAAAAAATACAATCTGATCGCACTACTAAGGTAAGGGCAAACTGGACAGAAATTATGCACACTCGCAGCAAAGTCACTTCTGTTTGCACTCCAACCTGGAATCTTCAACAGCTAAGAGGGCCATACCAACTACAGTGGATATAAAAAGTCTACACACCCGTTAAAATGCCAGGTTTTTGAGATGTAAAAAAAATCAGACCAAGATAAATCACTTCAGAATTTTTTCCAACTCTTTAAATATCCAAAGTTTTGGTTTAAATTATTTTTTTTTAAATGTGAAATGTGTACTCTACCATATGAATCCACATGATCCATCAACTCAGCTGACCACAAATATTTAACTTAAAATAGTTAAGTTAAGTTAAGTTAAGTTAAGTTAAGTTAAGTTAAAAGCAAAACATTTATACCTTGCTTTTCCATCCATTCAAATCAACAAAGCAAGTCCTACAAATGGGACAGAGCTGAAGAATCAGCCACAAAGGCCTAGGTGAGCACGCAGACCTACATACCCCATTATGTCTGACGAATGTTACCATTTCAAAAGCAAGAAATTTGCTTCTACATTCCTAAAGGGCCCCCACAATTGCCAAAACTGTGACCTGCAATTTGCCACACAATCCAGAAGGGATGCCCATAGCTCACGTTAGGCTTGACTTGTGGAAGTTGTTTTGGGCAGCCACACAGGAGGCGGCCAGAATCCAATTGGAGAGTTTAGTGCTCTCTCTGCAATGTTCTCTAGAAATCCTTCTTACAGAAGCCAAACCATTAGTCCATCTGATAAAAAGGAATGCCTACATTTCACAGTAGTGCAGTTATTGTAAGTTATATATCTTTTACCACTACATTGCCTTGCAACCAAAAACGTTGCTCGTATCACACATAACACATAACAACCCTATCAATATCCAACAACTTCCCATCCCTAGAGGCTATTTGGGTCAGTCAATACCGTTAGAACTTGGACTTTAATGTTCTTGGTGAGCCTGCAAAGTCTTTTATCCCTGATCTGTATTACAAGATGTTCTAGATTTATATTTGGTGTACTTAACCTTATTTTCAGTGTGATCATCAGATCTAGGAGAGGGATAACATGTACTTTAATTCATGGGCAAGCAGCAGGATGAATCATAAAGAACTACAACGATTCCTGGCTCAAGGTCACAACTGTATTTTTGTCCTAGTATGTACATATGTGAGTGCAAACATTTGAGGGGAGGGTAATAGAGGTTTTGGACTTTGTAACCACTACTTTCTTCCTTGTCTGTAGCTTGAATCATGTCAACTGGATTTCTATTTTCTCAGTGGAAACGTTTCGCTCCTTATCCAAGGAGCTTCTTCAGTCTGAGCAAAGTTAGTAAGGGAATCCTAAATATGTTTCTAGGTAGCTGTGTGACCTTACACCTGGGGCTAGGTCATGGTTATATTGAGATGTTATTTTAAGTCCTTTTATCATCTAAAGGAGGATCGTTAAGATCACCATGCTGCTGTTGAGCTTGTGAAATGGTCTTAATCTTCCTAGGCACAGAAGACAAAGCAGGGAGGAAGATGGGGGAAAGATTGTGCCTGAGGCCCCCACCTCTATTCAAGGAAGGATTTTCCAAGTTGGCATAAATGGATTCCTTGAACCCTCTCTCAAACCACCTATCTTCTCTGTCTAAAATGTGAACATTAATGTCCTCAAATGAGTGTCCTTTTTCCTTTAGATGAAGATAAACTGCTGACTCTGGTCCTGTGGTGTTACTTCTCCTGTGTTGGGCCATCCTCCTGTACAAAAGTTGTTTGGTTTCTCCAATGTAGAGTTCAGAGCACTCCTCACTGCACTGGATTGCATAAACTACATTGCTTTTCTTGTGTTTTGGAGTTTGATCTTTGGGGTGTACAAGCCTCTGTCTCAGTGTGTTGGTGGGTTTGAAATATACAGGTATGTGGTGTTTGCCAAGTATCCGTTTTATCTTTTCAGACACGCCAGCCATGTAGGGAAGCTCCTCCTCGCTTCCAGCCATCAAAGTGGTATCATCTGCATATCTGAGATTGTTAATGTTTCTTCCAGCGATTTTAACTCCAGCCTTGGATTCATCAAGCCCAGCACGTCGCATGATGTGTTCTGCGTACAGGTTGAATAGGTAGGGTGAGAGTATACAACCCTGCTGTACTCCTTTCCCAATCTTAAACCAGTCCGTTGTTCCGTGGTCTGTTTTTACCGTTGCTACTTGGTCGTTATACAGATTCCTCAGGAGGCAGACAAGATGACTTGGTATCCCCATACCACCAAGAACTTGCCACAATTTGTTATGATCCACACAGTCAAAGGCTTTAGAATAGTCAATAAAACAGAAGTAGATGTTTTTCTGAAACTCCCTGGCTTTCTCCATTATCCAGCGGATATTGGCAATTTGGTCTCTAGTTCCTCTGCCTTTTCTAAACCCCGCTTGTACATCTGGCAATTCTCGCTCCATGAATTGCTGGAGTCTACCTTGCAGGATCTTGATTTTACAGGTTCAGAGATTACCTGTAAAAATGGTAAATATCTCCTGTAATGCAAATGCTTAATGGAGCTGCCCACATGAGCTGTATTAATGACACCTGTACTATCTGGTAGATGACCCTGTCTGTGTTTGGAAGGGAAGCAGGATTGGACCTGGTTAATACTTGGATGGGAGACTAGCCCAGAAGGTGACGATGACAAACCACTCCTTATTGTTGCCAAGAAAACAATGCTAGCATATTCATGTAGTCGCCTAGAGTCTAATTCAACTCAAAGAGCTTACTTTATTCACCCTGTGTATTTTAACAAATTCAGTATGTGGAAGGATTGTTTGGGGTCTGGTGTCTTCAAGGACTCTACTGCTTTGGCTACTACTGGAGAAAGGTTTTGTTCCCCTCAAGCTGCCATATTTATTAATGGCTTGTTTGATGGGGAGCAGGAGACCCTAGAAGGCTTACAGTAACTCTGTCCTCAACCTGAATTCTTAGTTAGCATGGCCAGGAGTCACACAGACTGGGAACTCTGAGAGTTTTAAACCCAACATGTTGGGAACAGACCACAGAGGTTGCTTAAAGGTTGCTTTAAAGCAGAGCTTTCCAAACTGTGTGTCGCGACACAAAAGTGTGTCGCCACACCACCCGGAAGCAGCGGCGCGCGCACGGCGGCAGCAGCAGCGGGGCGGGATCAGTGCTTCCACGTTTTAGCAGAGGCTGCCACCGCCACCGTGCACACGCGCGCCGCCGCACGCCCCCCGTGCCGCCGCCGTGCGCGCGCCTCCGCCGCACTGCCGCTGCCGCTGGTGTGTCACCAGCGGCGGCACTTTGGAAAGCCCTGCTTTAAAGAGTCTTATAAATGTTAATCATGGCATTTCAACCACTTGTAACCGCATTCAACATACAGTCACATAATTGCTCATGGTCTACAGATAACTGGTTCTTCACAATCGACATTCAGGTGATTCATACAAATGTTGACAACAACCAGCCTACTTCCAAATATAAAGAGCATGACTGATGAACCATAGACAAAGCCAATGCTGACAAGCATTATTCCCAGCTTCATAAACTTTTCCCACAAGCACACCTACTCCATTTGACTACAATTCTGTTCAAAAAACAAAAAATGGTTCAAAATTCCAGAACTGTTTTCATGTGGCCTGTGAAGGAAGGTCTGAGAGCCAAAGCATTGGAGAAAAGAAATAGAGAACACATATTTATATCCATTCGTGAAAAGCAGAGGATCACCAGACTCAGGATATGAACATTCTTTCTTCTTTGATGAACATTGCAACATGGCCTTCAAAGCAGACACAGAAGAACTAAACCATTTTTAGTTCTTCCAAAATGTGATAAATCTCTGTCTAGGCTGTTTTCCTTCATATCATCAGGTGGTAGATTATTTTGTAAGAAGCAGCAGCACCCAATAGTAATAATATCCCTGCCTGAGATGCCTTATGCAAAGAAGAGCTCTATGTCCTATGAGCAATTAACTGATTTGGGCCAAAATGAGTTATTCCTACTACTTTTACTAAGCAGGTCTTCACAAACCTCTTGGCTACTCTGTTCAAGATGGTTCCAGTGCCAACCAAAATAGCTATATCAACTAAAGCCTTCTGATGTCTATTATGATGTCTATTTGACCCTTGTCCCTCCTGGCTGGTGAAATCGGCCAGTCAGGTGACATGTGGATGGGTCCAGGCGATGATTAATTTGTCCTTGAGTCAGGGGGTGTTTCCGGAGGCCTTTAAGGAGGCGCTGGTGCACCCCCTCCTCAAGAAGCCGTCCCTGGACCCTACCATCCTGGGCAACTTTCGCCCAGTCTCCCACCTTCCCTTTTTGGGAAAGGTGGTTGAGAAGGTGGTGGCATGGCAACTCCAGAGGATTCTGGAGGAAACGGATTATCTAGACCCCTTCCAGTCAGGTTTCAGGCCGGGATATGGGACGGAGACCGCATTGGTCGCGCTTATCGATGATCTCTGGCGAGAGCGGGATGGAGGGAGTGCGTCCATCCTAGCTCTCTTAGATCTCTCAGCGGCTTTTGATACTGTCGACCACGGTATACTTTTGGGACGGCTCAGGGAGTTGGGGGTGGGCGGCGTAGTTTTGCGCTGGTTCGCCTCCTTCCTCCAGGGCCGTTCCCAGTCGGTGTTGATAGGGGAGGAGAGAGCTGACCCGCGGCCCCTGATTTGTGGGGTGCCGCAGGGGTCGGTTCTCTCTCCTCTCCTGTTCAACATCTACATGAAGCCACTGGGCGAGATCATCCGTCACCACGGGATGAGGTATCACCAATATGCTGATGATACCCAGTTATACATCTCCATCCCGGGTGAAGTAGGTGATGCGGTCGATGCCTTATCTCAGTGTCTGGAGGCTGTGGGGGTCTGGATGGGAACAACAGGCTTCAACTGAACCCTGGTAAGACGGAGTGGCTGTGGATTGATGGCCCCGCTAGATCCGGGAAGTTGTCATCTTTGGTTCTGGGTGGGGTGGCACTACCTCGCTCGGATCCAGTGCGGAATCTGGGGGTCCTCCTGGACTCGCGACTCCTGCTCGAAGAGCAGGTGGCAGTCACGGCCAGGAGGGCCTTTGCACAGCTTCGTGTTGTGCGCCAGTTACGCCCTTTCCTGGATCAGGAGGCCCTCCGAACAGTCACTCACGCCCTTGTCATATCCCGTATAGATTACTGTAATGCGCTCTACATGGGGCTACCCCTGAAGAGTATCCGGAAGCTTCAGCTGGTGCAAAATGCTGCGGCGCGAGCAGTTATGGGTGCCATGAGATCGGCACATGTTACACCTCTGCTACGCGAGCTGCATTGGCTACCAGTTTGCTTCCGGGTCCAATTCAAGGTGTTGGTGATTACCTTTAAAGCCCTACATGGCATAGGACCAGGGTACCTGAGGGACCGTCTCGTCCCAATAACGTCGACCCGCCCCACCCGTGCATGCAGAGAGGGCATGCTTCGGACCCCCTCAACAAGAGAATTCCATCTAGCGGGGTCCAGGAGGCGTGCCTTCTCTGCGATAGCGCCCGCCTTGTGGAATATCTTGCCCCCAGAGGTGAGACTGGCCCCTTCACTCCTGGCCTTTCGGAAGGCCCTTAAGACCTGGCTCTGCCGCCGGTCCTGGGACGACAGAGGCGGCAGTGCCTCCTGGGGTTGGCTGGCCCCGTAGTGGTATGGTCCATCCTGCGGTCCCCCCTTCTTGGATTTTATGTAATTTATTATTATTATTATTCTATGTATTTTAGATACTGTTTTTGTATTTTTAAACTTTCAATTGTTGTAACCCGCCCAGAGTCCCTTGCAAGGGAGATGGGCGGGGAATAAATTGAAATAATAAATAAATAAATAAATAAATTATCCCACACATCCTGATTAGGTCTCATAGAAGTAAAGCTTATCAACTTCAATACACTGTATTTATCAGACAGAGTCAAGTGATAGGCAGCAGTGGTCAGTCTTTCTCCAAATTCCTACAGTTAGGCAGCAAAAACATTTAATGAACTTACTGCCTTTAGGCAAAGTTGTTAGCTTATTCCTCAAGGCCATTTTGGGATCTAGAAAAGCATTTCTGAAAGAGGAAATAAAAATGTAATTGGAGACACATTGGAGCTCAATTAAAGTTTTGAAAAAATAATATCCCAGACAAAATATCTGGTTATTTAATTATCTTGCATTTGGCTTTCTTCTATTGCAAATAAGTTGTCTAATTCTATCAAGTTTTCATTACGCAGTAATGGAAGAGCTCTGTGATTCAATTACTCTCGCACAACTAACTGCTTTTACCTAGTCAAAGTTCTTGACTCAAACCACCATACTCTCACCTGGAAAGAGTCAAAGCAAGGATGAAGATGAGCTGGAGAGAGCATGCACAGAAGCATCTAGGTGAGACTGGCCCCTTCACTCCTGGCCTTTCGGAAGGCCCTTAAGACCTGGCTCTGCCGCCTGGCCTGGGACAACGGAGGTGGTAGTGCCTCCTGGGGTTGGCTGGCCCCGTAGCAATAAGACCTATGCTACGGTTTCCAATCCATCTTGGATTCTATTCTATTCTATTTTATTTTATTTTATATTTTATTTATTTTTATACATTTTCTATTTGTATGGTTTTAAATGTTTTAAATTTTTTAGGTCTTGATTATTGTAACCCGCCCAGAGTCCCTTGTATGGGAGATGGGCGGGGAATAAATTAAATAAATAAATAAAATAAAATAAATCTAGGCCAGTGTTTCTCAACCTTAGCAACTTTAAGAAGTCTGGACTTCAACTCCCAGAATTCATTCGTTCATTCCTATCTATCTATCTATCTATCTATCTATCTATCCTATCTATCCTATCTATCCTATCTATCCTATCTAATCTATCTAATCTATCTAATCTATCTATCATTTTTCAAGTTTGTGCCACTGCCCATCTCCCCCAAAAAGAGGGACTCTGGGCGGTTTACAATAAAAGCAGCATTAAAACAATAAATATACTAAAATACAATACAATTTCCAGACCTAAATACAAAACAAAAACAAATATTCTATGCCATATTTGCTCACTGTTCTAGCACCTATGATGCATTCTCCTCTTTGTTTACATTTATCTGATGCATAAGACAGACAGGAAACCCAAAGCACATGGAGGAAGTCTCTGAGTAAGATCAAAGATATCTAAGAATATTCTGAGGGGGGAGAGGGGGAGTCTGAAAGCAGTAGTATTGTTAAAAATAGCCATCTGGGTGACAGGCTGAAGACTCCTCATGTACTGGAAAGTGAATAAAGCAAGAATATAACCCAGTGCAGTTTTCAGCAATATCCTGGGGAGGAAAAAACGCTGGCCATTTTTTGTATCAAACCCAGGAGGGACTGTATTACCCATATAGCACCTGGTTTTCAAACCCTGCAAAATTATTTCCCTGCCTTTAACAGGCAGAGCATTAGCTTGGTCACAGAACAGTGAGATAAGAATCTGCAGGGTTTAAAAAGTTAACAAAAACGAACCACATTTCCTAAATATCCACGTTCATGCTCAGCCATGGCAACTGAGTGACTCGGACCAGTCGCACTCTCTCAGCCCAGCAAATTTCATGGCATTTTGGGACCAAAACAAAGGTAATGAAGAACCCAGAATTAAATTTCAGATAGAAACAACAGTGATGGCATTTTGTTCACTTTAAGAGGTGGCAGAAACGATACAAAATATGTACAGGCTTATTAAGCAGTGAGAAGAGGAGTGAAAATAAAATATATTACAAAATCAAACCCAAATAAAACTGCAAAAGCAAAAACCTCATGCTATGAAGATGGGCTTGCTCAAGAGAAAGGCCCTCATCATCCGAACTTTGGAAAAACAAAAATTCAAGTCATAACCCGTGTCTCACAAATTCCTTTTAAGAATACTAGAAAACTTTCTACAGGTAGTTCTCGGTTAACAACAGTAATTGGGACTGGAATTTCCATCACTAAGCAATGTGGTTGTAAAGCGCGATGTTACGTGACTGCATCGCTTAGCGACGGAAATCTGGGCAGTCCCCATTGCCATCGTTAACTGAATCCCATCAGTCGTTAGGCAACTAACTAACCCTTCCAGCCCGGAGCCTTGGTAAGGTAAGAGACTGCCTCTTCTTGAACTCCCCCCACCCACCTATTCCCCCCCATCTCTGCCCTTCTGGCCGGCCTGCACAACGGCTCTCCTAGGTGGCGGTGGCAGTGCTGGTGGCATTGGGGCTGGGTCTCCAGCAGTCTCAGCCAGCCGCTGCCACCCCCGGGCCTCTACTTCAAAAGGGCAGAGATGGGGGGGAGATAGGCGGGGGGTTGAAGCGCCCCTGCGGTTGTAAGTGCAGGTGGGCTGCCAAGCGCCCGAATTTTAATCACATGACCGCGGAGGCGCTGCAATGGCTGTAACTTTGAGGACCGAGCATAAGTACCATTCCTTCAGTGCCACTGTAACTTCAAATGGTCGCTGAACGAATGGTCGTTAAGCAAGTACTACCTGTGTTACAAAAAGAAATTTGAGATTATCCTTCTCCTAAATACAGAACAAATCAAGGCTTAGCGCTGTACCTCATATTTAGCTGGAGGGATCACAAGGCAGAGGAGGGCAGCCTAAACCAGGTTCTCATTTACAAAGCATGTGGATCCACTTTATGAACCTACTCCCTCCCCACTGGGTCCCCATAAAGCTTTGGTTCGAATCTGTTTCTCCAAAGCTCCAGTGTTACAAAAGGCCCTGCCGGGATTGGGGAAGGGGGGCGCGAAGGTCTGCTTTGTAACTGGAAATTACCCTTGCAGCTAGCCAACCCAATGACAGACTTGGAGGGGCCAAAAGACCTTGAGAGATCTCCCAACTTTTACCATTTGCTCTACCTAGAGCAGTTGTGTAAGCTAGCTGGACTGCCCCAGTATCTTACTTATTCCACAGAAAACATCCGTGAATACTTTCCCTTCACTTGGAAAATACTTTCACAAAAGGGCACTGCCAGCCATCTGGCACAGGCATTTCCCAACATAAAAGGCTCCTATTGCTGCAGATTCCATCACAACCTGCACCAAACCAACCAGGTTTCAGTAGAGCTTCCCTGCACCTTTCATTTCCAATCTGAAGAAAAGCGGAATATTACTTTATTGTACTTTTTCTATATTGGACTATGGAAGACCCACATTTGGTTTCTCTGAAACTCACTCTAGCCCAGGGGTCCCCAACCTGTGGGCCGTGGCCTGTTAGGAAGTGGGCCACGGGGCTCCCTCCTGCAAACCCCGCCCCCGGTGTGCGCGATTAGCTCACACCTGCAAACCCCACCCCAGTCCGTGGAAAAATTTTCTTCCACGACCGGTCCCTGGTGCCAGAAAGGTTGGGGACTGCTGCTCTAGCCTACCTCTGGAACAACCCTTGAACTCTGAACTTGGCCCCCAAATAAGATTGTGAGATCTCTATCAAAAGCTTAGAGGAAAAAGGTTCCTGTTACTTACGTACTCTCGGGCAATTGTTAAATCTCAATATCCTTGAGCTCAATCTACACCAAAGCATGGATAGATTAATACTATTTTCGCTAAAGAAGTCCCTTTAAACACTGAGGGCACAGTCGCAATCCTAAACAATGTCAGCCAATTCCACTGGCACATGTACAAATCCAATCCTAACCCAATCAAGGAATCTTTCACAAAAACATCCAGTTCCAAAAACTTCTGGGAAGTCAGCAGAAAGTATAGGAACCTCTAAAATAGACAGTGATATGAGGCAGAAAAATCTTCTACTACGTTGTCTACCAAAATGTTTGCATTTCCATTTCTCAATGGAATGGTCACACTATCAGTCAAACTGGGAATTTCCATGTTGTAATTAACATTTTAAACCATTAGCTATGAAATATCTCAGTATTTTACACACAGCTCTTTGGGCATACTACAGTTAAGAGATTTAAAAGTATTTTTTTTCTTTCCATAAACTAATGTAATGAATTGCCTGGTTTTACAGTGTTTAGAAATGGTCTAATAATAATTTCTAAGTGATGTTTGATTTTTTTAAAAAATGCTTTAGCCATATTAAATATGCTTGGCAAACTCAGAATTTTAGTTCAAATAGTTCTGGATAATGGAAAATTTTGAGAGATTTATGCAGCATAGAAAATTAAGATAGCATTTTTTTATTTTGTTTTATTTACTAAACAGAAGTCAGATAAATGTGGTAAATTAGATTGCAATCTATTTAGGACAATATTTGTGATTCAGCGAAGAGCAATTAATTAGGCCTCTACTACCCAGAATTTGTCTCATTTCCTTACATATCAATCTCTGTTAGTAGCCATCCTGCATCTGGTAGCAGTGAATCCTGTAAGTTAATTATGCAAAACGCGACAAACGAGCTTTCCCTGGACTAAACTGAATCAACTTCCTATCGATCTCATATTCATATTTTAATATTATAAGATAGGGAGGTAAGTCTATATCCACATTTTGCATAATTTTATAAACTTAAATCTTTCATCAGATATTATCTCAAATAGTTTAGCCTTTCCCTGATATGAAACGTCTTCTAAATCTTTTACCACATTGGCTGCTCATTATAATTTTTCAGATGAGGCAACAATATCTCTCTAAACAGTATTCTAAATAGCCACACAAATATTTTTATACGTGCTTTGAAAAACTAGACTCTGCCAAAGATAAAATAAAATTCTGTTCCTCGTCTACCACTTATCCAGTAATGCAAAGTGGAAATTTTTCTAGGTTTTCTTTTGGCTAAAACACTCCATCCTATTTTTCCTATACAGAGGAGGAAAACAGCTGCAAATTACCTAATAGGCATATGATAATCTACACCAGAAAAAAAAAATCAGATGAAAACTAAAATTATCCTAATCAGCATGGGAAAATTTTCCAATTCATTTTTTTTGGAAAAGCCTGCATCACTGCACATATTCAAAGTGATGGGCTTTCATTCCCATCCCTGATCATCTACAGTAGGGAACTTGCCATATTATCCCATTGCAATCATTTCAAAATGGGATACTGTATTGAAAAGAACTGACAGGTTACAAAAAACAAGCAAGTTGTCTTGAGGTCATTCAAGACTAAACAGCTTTCTCATTACCAAACCCTGGAACCAAAACCCTAAATTATGTACCACGTGAGAATATTCTCAAGTACAAAATAAATTGATTGATTGATTGATTGGATTGATTGATTGAATGAATGAATAAATAAATAAAACTGTAAATACCGACTTCCTAGGGGGGGGGAAGGTGCAGAATGTCCATCCCTGCTTATTCAAAACCTTGAATTCCGTAATTTTCAAAACCTACCTAAGAGTTTGTGCCAGGTCTGGCTGATAATAAAAAGGTAAAGGTTCCCCCCGCACATTTGTGCAGTCGTGTCCGACTCTAGGGGCCGGTGCTCATCTCCGTTTGTTAGCCGAAGAGCCAGCGCTGTCCGAAGACGCTTCCACGGTCATGTGGCCGCATGACACGCATGGAACGCTGTTACCCACCCACCGAAGTGGTACCTATTTATCTACTTGCATTTGCATGCTTTCGAATTGCTAGGTTGGCAAGAGCTGGGGCGAGTGCGGGAGCTCACTCCGTCACGCGGGGCTAGGGATTCGAACCTCCGAACTTGCGATCTTCTGATCGACAAGCCTGGCGTCTTAACCGCTGAGCCACCACGCCCCTGGCTGATAATAGGGCTGTCCAAAATATGTGAATAGGTTGCAGCCATCTTCAGCAAACAAGTTGTGTGTGTTGCCCATGCATGAGGAAGCCCTGAGCAACCATCAAAGCAACCACAGAAACCTTGCATATGTTAAGGCTGCTCTAATGATATGAAAAGATGCTTTGTTCTGGATCCCACATACAGTATATATAGGTGAAGCATTCTGAGTGCTTGCACAGCCCATGTAGATGAACTTACTCAAATTGCAAAGACTTTGTTCCCTAAAAAGAGCACATGTTCATTTTTAAAATTCACTTCCCTTCTCCAAAAGCTATTTATAGCTTGAATAGGGTCCTTTCTGCAAGCTGGCAACCCTGTAAAAAAGACTGATGGCAGGTCAGCTAACATCACATTCCGCTGTAGAGATCTTTCTGTCAATGATTTGCCATCCCCAGCTTCTGGGCAATCAATAGCGTCAGAGTTCAGAGCTCCTTCCACAGTATCAGTTGTGTACTACCTTTTGGGAAGGGAATCAAATCAGATAATCAGAAGAAATAATCTTCCACGCTCAGGTTACCACATGTGTGAGCCCTTCCAACAACCGTTCATCAAATCATACAAGCAGAGATAGGTTAAAGAAACGTTCCTGTCTTTAAATTAAAATCTCAATAGATTTCTTTGGGCTGGATTCCAAAAAGGTGGTGTGAAGCCATGCAGGAGATGGTCTCTATTAGCAACCCTTCAAAGCAGCCATATCTTTTCCCAGGATCACGTGGCCGCCCTCCTCTGCACCTGCCATGTGATCCTGGGAAAAGGCATTGTGGTTTCTTTCTTCAACTGAACACAAAGCGACGGCTTAGTCCTAATATCCGGTTCTGTATCAAACGCTGTCAAAAGCCAATCAAGCCCTCAGCTTTCTGAAGTAGGTTTTACCATAACAGTTTCTAGAATACAGTCAGCCTACAATCTCCCTTAGCTTTAAATTGCCACAAAGATCGTCATCTTTCAGTGCACTATTTTGCCAGAACACAGCAAGAAGCTGTTTTAAAAAAAAAATCTACTCACCAGGCAAGTGTAAGTTACATGACACCTAAACTATCCCTTGTATTCAAGTATAATATTCTTTTTTCCCCTTGGATCTTAATAAAAAAAACACAAGCCCCGAATGCTTCACAATCCAAGCAAATCCTTTAACTGGCAGCTTAGGAAAAGGTTTTTAACTCATCAAATCTATCATAGTCTTTCTCCATCTTCTCACTGCTTGGCAATACTGTAAAAGATATGAGAAATTGTTTGCATCAAAATGCTGGATCCTGAAAACCCAAAAGGCCCATGAACGTCAAGATGCGTATTATTTCAAAAAATTCCACAATTCAGCTTGCTAAAAAAACTGTGTATTAGGGAGAAATATTCTAAAATTACACACATTACAGAAAAGAAGGCACAAAACTGCATTTTACTGTGGAAAATTACTTGTAAAAGATGCACCAGGAAATGTACATTCAGGAAAGGGTGCCGAAAATGCAAACATCTGCAGTTAAGCTGTTCTTTTTGGCAGAAAAAGATGACAGCAAAACCTGTTTTTAAACATTAGTGTCTTCTAGCATGCATTTCACTACTATATACAGTATATTGGAATGGAAGCAAAAACCAAACTTCACATACTCTACCTAATGCTCATGGGAACACTCGTTGGGCACAGCGCTTCCTTTCTTGCACAAGCATCCGAAGTTCTAACCATGAAAACAGGATGAGAATAATCTGCTGTGTTCCAATAAAAATGTCTCTCCTTGCCACTTTATCAAGGCTCCAATTAATAAGCACCTAGCTCCCTGAACAGATTCCAGAACAGAGTCATTAAGAAGCAGCAAGTGAAACAGGGTAAGTTTGTAACATTTAGCATCCTATCTTTGGGACAAGCCAAAGCTTACTGCCAGCTTATCTATCTAGCTCTATGGAGAAAGCTACACACCGTGAGTGCTTTTCTAAACCACTATATTGTGCTATCGTGGTATCTCAGCTCTGCAGTACAAGGTTTAGAATACAGTGTAGAGATAGAATTTTACTTCTGAGGTCAGGCCACTTGATTTCACACACAGTTAAGTCCAGAGGTTATTAAACACTAAGTTTTATAAGTTAACTGGAACAGCATCTCCAATTATAAACAACTAGTGAAAACCTTGTCTTTGTGCAATCATTAAAAGAGAGAAATGGCTCCTTTTATACTTTTGACAGAGGTTAAGTATCATATGATTAAGCAGTAGACACTTTGCTGTATTTCTCCAGGAAAAGAGAGCGTACAAGAACATTCATAAGATCAGCTCACTACGATTACTAAACGTAGAGAAAAATGGCTGTCCATTGTTTAAAACAACTTGAGCTTCTGTAAAGACAGCATAACCCATTTTAAGATCATGTAATAAGCTTGGTTTCACTTAGCCATGGAAAGATAATACCAAGGATATGATGTTCTCTCTCGTTCTTTCAAAGAAACTAAACTTGAAATATGGTAAGTACAGGAGAAAAAAGTAATGAGAACGTAGCATGCCCAGAGGGTACTCAAGAAATAAAGTTTGTAAGGAATATATTTTATTCTCTCTTATTTTGTAAATATAATACCATTCTTCAAATTCATTTTATAGCTAGTGCTTACAGCTGCTAGGAAAAAAAAATACCATGTTGGAAGATTTCAGATGACCATCAGCATGAGAGCACTATCCTAACAGGAGGAAACAACAGGATGGAAAATGATCCTTAAGGGTCTTCCTTAGTAGTAAACTGCGGGAACAAGCAGCATTGCTTGAACATGTTAACAGCTGAAGCTTTTACCAAAATGAAGCTTAACACATTGTTCAAAGATGCTGCAACTACTAGCCTGCATGAAATCCATTTGTTTTAAATAACTAATTTGTTATTCAGAGTTAAAAGAAGTCATCAAATGGAGGTGGAAGCACCTGGCGGACCATCTCTGGACTTGGAAGTGAAGCAATGAGAGACCTGGTTTGCAGTCAGAAGACCACTAAGAATCTCAGGGTCATCGACTAAACTGAGAAGCGGAAAAACATCCTAGAAGGAACCAAGAGGAAGCTATTTCTGTATTGCTACCAGGAAAATTATATGGATTTCATGGGCACCATGAAATCAGCAAGGTTGACTCAATTTTTACCTTCCAACAAAATGGCTTTTCGAATGGGAAGAAATGCAACTGAGCATCTATCTAAAAGCTTCAAAGGTAAATCTACCATTCTCCACTTACTGTTTCAGCTATATTATCCCAGCTGACATCATTCTTACTGTGATAGACACATCCTGAAACCTGATAGATCCAATAGTATGGACATTCAGAAATAATGAATTAAAGATATCAAAGCAGCGGCTCAAAATTATTTTTAAAAACCTTACGTTGGACTACACAGTTTGCTGAATATACCGAGGCATCTCCTCAAAGTACTTGAAGTCAAACCTGAGGTAAATTCTGAACAGCCTTCCCTTTCCTATCACTTTAATCTCCTAATCCTTATTTGTACATTAGTGGGTAAACAGTATAGCAGCTGGGACCGAAACAAGTTACAATCAATGTTATGTAGAATTTGCACTCAGTGTTATTCCAGTTACTGAAAAAGTTGATGGCAGGTACTAAAAGTTGAATAATTTTTTCAGCCCTACCTACGGTCAGAAGAGGATAATGTTCCTCACAAGTCTGTAGCTTGAATCATGTCAACTGGATTTCTATTTTCTCAGTGGAAACGTTTCGCTCCTTATCCAAGGAGCTTCGTCAGTCTTCTTGGATAAGGAGCGAAACGTTTCCACTGAGAAAATAGAAATCCAGTTGACATGATTCAAGCCACAGACTGTTCCACCTGGATGACTGAGAACCTTCATCGATATGTTCCTCACAAGGTTATGCAAAGGACTGAAAAACTGCAAGAGAAAGAAAATCACAACACAGGGCTTATTATTTTTATTTTTTTTAAGTCTGGGCCCCGATTTTTAATCTCAGCTGTAAGCACCACCAACTTGTTACAGTGGGTCTATTATTACATCTCTATGGTTGAAGTTTGGACACTACTCCCCACTAAGCCACTTTCTATATTATTACTTCTGAAGTCCTGAAATGCAATATGCAAAAAGGCAACTTTGGCTGTAATTGACAACTTGGCAAATGTGCAGGGATTCATGCCTTCAAACAGGAGAAGAACACTGAACTGTCAACTGTTCTACAGCTTAAATAAACCCAGAACATTTAACCCTTTAAAAGGTTTACTTACGAACTTATTTTAAAAAGCCATTAAGTGAACAGTCAAATATACTGCCTCAATCTGTATTTTTAAAGGAATCTGCTAATATTTCCATTACAGATTATCTCCAACAGTACATCACTACCCCCTTGTGGATATGAACTAAACGCTGTTGCTTCTGAATTTCAAAACTATACTCTCTTTGGGCAACTTTCACCAGTAATTTTCAGGATTTACCTATTTCACTCATAAAGGAAACGATTATCAGTGTACATTAATTCAAAGAGAAATCTGAACTCTCATCAGCCTTATTTTACATCAAACAAAAGTTTCATGTGCTTTGAAGAATGCAACAAAAATCCTTTGATTTATATAACATTGTTCTAAAATGTATTGCTCTAATATTGCCTATACCAAGAAAATAATTGATTTATTATTTTAACCCTGGATAGAAAGCCTTTCATTCCTATCAAAATTATTTCAAAGCAAATGATTAATACGGCACCAAACTGGAGGGGACGGAAATGTGAATTAGCGGGCATGACAACTTCATTTTATAAGGCCTGCTGGTATTCTCTTCAGTGAAACAGCACCAGTCCTCAGTTAAAAAGGAGGGTTTTTTTCCAATATCCAAAACAAACAGACTTCAGATCCACAGCTGCTTATGACTTTCACATCCCAGCTTTCTTCCATTTGGTGCCCATCAGATATCTTGACCTTCTACCCCCATCATCTCCAGCAGAAATAGAGGCCAGGAGGTTGAGGGATGACTACAATGTCCTTACCGTATTATTTTCATTACCATTTTCAGGCACTAGTTATTTCCAGCTCAAGGCTTTAGCTACTAGCATCTCAACTGCTCTAAAAATGACTTGGGTCAAAACCTCTCCCCATACTCATCATGAACTGAGAAGAGTGGAAGCTCTTCTACCAAAAGATACTCCAAATATTTTGTAGGACTGAGGCAACTAACACAAACACGTTCATGAAGATTTTATAAATACATAGTATTGCCCATAGGTGAGATGAAACAAGGCAAACACGGACAAATGCAAGTGTTGATTAAGCCCATCTACAACTACAAACATCTACTGATCTTTCCAATCCATAAGTACGCACATTTAACTTTACAGGGGGAGGGAGTTAGAAATATTGCTCAATGGGACAACCCCTATGTACCAGTTGAAAAATACTGGAACATAGAAGATGAACTCTCATTTTTTTACAAGATAGATTATTTTTTAAAAGATCTTTCAGAAATGAAAGATATTATTTCATCTCCCAATTCATTCTGCAGGCTCTTTCAGACGAATCCAGTATGGACTATATGAAAAAGAGGCAGGATTCTATGATTCAAGTTTCTATGATGAACAGCAATTTCCACGTGTTACCAAGCCAGTCCTTCAACCCATCTTGCTTTGACTTACGTTCTGGCGCTGGCAAAAAAAAAAAAAAAGTCTTCTGGCCCCTGAAAACCTGTGAAGGCTTTCCAAAATCTCTAGTAGCCAAAGGGATTCTGCCAGCTTTGCAGATGGCAGGAACTCAATCCAGGACCATCTATGCCCATTTTAAAAGCTGCACCTACAATGACAGCGCTCACCCCTTCTCTGAAGCTCCTGAACAGCTGCCTCCACGCTTACAGTTTGCACCTTCAGGAAATAGCAGGAAATAGGTTCAGCCCTCCACATAAGACAAGGCAAAAATCGCCAACAAGTGAGGTGCATAATTAGAGGGCATCTATGGTTCAGCAGCATTTAGGCCATACCAGCAATGATTGGTATATATGTAGGAGAACGAAAACTGCAGCCCAGTGTGGATAGAATGGAAGCTCCATCAGCCATTGCAATATTTTCCCTCTCCTAAACTATTTACATCTGGAAACAGAAGCAGCAGTAAAATGAAGGTGTCAGTCCCTGCTCTCACAAGTTTACACTCTTTGCACAGGGACCCCCCCCCAAAAAAGGAAAGCATGATACTGAAAGCACTGTATATAGGCCAATGACGACCCCAAATCATATGTATAGAGTCATATTACACACACACACATGTATATATACATATATATGCATATGAGACTGCATCAATGTCAATTATTTTCCCTTCTCCATCTAGGAAGGAACTCCGGTCACTGATATTTCTGTACATTAGGACGCTTGGTCCAGAAAGGGGCTGAGGAGTGTATACGACGTTTAAATCCCACCTTTGTGTTGGTTTCTCTTTACAGATCCAGGCGCGGGTCAGCCTGTACTGGCAGCTCCCATCCCCTCCTCTTTGAACCCCAACTCCTAACTCATTCCCATGAGCCGCCATGAGGAAGTGCCCTACTCCCCCCTGCGGGGAAATTTAGGCACCGTCCTCAGATGGCCCAGCCGCGGACCAAGCGTTTCACCGGCGGAGCAGGACGTGCCCTTGAGTGTTGTGATGCCAAGGCGGGGAGGGGGGGCTCCACTCCTCCATCCCCGCACGCTTTTCCCCCTCGGGTGACCCCTGGAGGTGGCATCCCGCCCTCGGCCGAGCCCTTCACTTCGCCCGCGTCCCTTGCCACGCAGCCAAAGGACGGCGGGGCTCCGCTGCCCTTGCCGGGAAGCGGCCGGCGGGCAGCCCTCCTCGGCGGCGGGGCTTCCCAACTCCGAAGGAAGCCGGGGGGCACGCGCTTCAGCCCCGGGGGGCTCCCACCCGCCGCGGGGAGGCATCGACCCAGCCCGGGAGGACTTTCGCGGCTCTCCCGGGCCACGAGAACAGGTGGCCGAGCTCGGTCGCCAGGCAGCCGCGCACGGCCGACGCCGGGGCGCCCCGCCGAGCCCCCCGCGGGACGGACGGGCAGCGCCGCCGCGCGAGGGAGGCGGGCAGGCGGGCAGGGAGGGGCTTCTTGCCGGCCGCCGCCCCGCCCCCCGCCCCGGGAGGCGCCCCCGGCCGCCCCTCCCCTCCCAACTTTCGGGTCCGGAGGCCGAGCCGGCGCCGCGCCCCCGAGGGACGGGCGCCCCTTGGCGAAGGGCGGGAAGGCGAGCAAGGGGAGGAGGGGGAGGAGGCGGCGGCAATTCCGGAGGGGCCGCGCATGCGCGCCCCCGCGGGTCCCCTCAGTCGGTCCGCCCGTCCGTCCCTCAGGCCGCCCGGCCCCGCCGCCGCGCCCGCTCACCTTCCGGCTTGTTTTCGGCGGCCATTTCCCCTCCGCGCGCCACATCCTCCTCCGCCGCCTCCTCCTCGCGACCAGGATCCAGGCAAGCGCGCGCGCCGCTGCTGCTGCCGTCGCTGTCGCCGCCTCTCCCGCTGCCCCCGCCCCTTCCTCCTCCTGTTTCCGGTTCCGCTCCCGCCCGCCGCTCCGGCGGCCGTCGCCCCCTTCGTCCCGCGCGGCCTCGCCGCTGCTCGGGCGGCCGCTGCCTGCCTGCCTGCTTCCGCGACGACCACCTCCGCCGGGCCGGCCGCCGCAGCGCGCGCGCCGCCTTCGCCCCCTTTTTCTCCTCACGCTCCCTCACACACGCCCGCGGCTCCCATTGGCCCCTCGGCGGGACTGGCGTCGATCTCGCCCAACCGGCGCTGGGCGGAGGCGGGCCGAACCAGAGGATGGGCCTGACTGGCAACCACGCCGACTTATAGACAGGTGGCTTGACAAGTGGGCGGGAAAAAAGAGGGGAGGTGTATCGGAAGCGCTAGGACAGCTATGATGAAAGGGGGAGGGAGAAGGAGGAGGCCCTCACGAATTCTGAGCGAGGGACAGTAGCGAATCGGATGGCGCTGAGGGAGAACCGTCGCGTAAGTGGCAGCCGCAGCAGCCAATAGGTAGCTGAAGAGGCTCTGAAGGAAGGGAGGGGCGGGAAAAAGTCAGTGACGCAAATAGCGGGGAGCACCGGTAGCGCGGCTCAGAGGTGTTCGAGGAGGGAGGGAGAAAGGAGAGCGCGAGCGAACAGAGGAGCAGGGCGAGCAATTTCATTGGCCGATCTCCTTGACAGGCAACCGCGCCCTCATCGGCCCGCTAACCCTAAACAAAGCTCCTGATTGGCCGAGGCGCAAGGGGGCGCACCTGCCACTGGAAAGGGCCGGAGTGGATCGGCGCTCTGATTGGCCAGGGGCTTCCCCCGGGATCCCGCCTCCTGGAATGCGAGTCTCGTGGCGGCGGGCTGCCTGTGATTGGAAGACTCCCTGGATCCCGTGTCCTCGTTGGATGCGTCCAGGGGTGATCGCCTGGGGCTCCTTCTATAGCAGCATTTTGCTGACCGCTGCTTTGTAATGGTGAACCGGGGAGCTCTTAAGCTGGGAATCCCAACTGTTCCAACTGCACGTGTTCCAACTGCACGTGTGAACCTATGCACGGGATGCATTTTTCCTAATAAAATCCCTTATATGGGCCTTATTTTTCAGGTCATGCCTCTTAGCGAGTACCCTAAGATCTCCTTCCCGGATGATTGATTGTGTCCCTTACAAATTTGGCAAGCGAACCCTCCAGTATAGGATTATAAAAGGGTGAAGACACCGATGCTTGGGGCACCTATGATGAAGTATCCCTTAGGTACAGTTTTTGAGCCAGCCTTGTCATCAGCATGTCAGGGTCCAATGATTTGCTGAAATCAAGATAATCAAAAGTTTTGTGCCCCTGAATAATCCAGATTCTCCACTTTAGTAGATGGAAAGGATTTTAATATGAGCAATTGTAGTCCCTGTAAGCAATTGCATATTAAAGGACCACAGAAATAGATGTGCAATTAATATGCAAGTGCTTTTGCATTGCAGAGTTATAAAGCCTGTGAATTCTGATTGTTATAAAATTATAATTTGTCCCATAAAAATGAAATTTGGTACAGTAAATCTAAGCATGCATACAACCTTATTTTTTAAATTGCCCATTTGATACCTGCAGTATCCCCGCTCAGTTTAAATCAAGCAAATTGCCTTATGGGTTAGTGTGATAGGAATGTCCCTATCATATAATTCTTTCTTAAGTAATGGAGTCCTTCCATTTTCCAGCCCTGATACTGTTTAGCCGTATCTTCCTCATAAAAGGCATGATGAAATATAAAAGGTTGATCATGTGATGAGAGAGGAGTTAATTTAGGGTTCTCAACTTTTCCAAAATTTGAACATATTCAGAAGAAATGGATTTTGAATATATTTCAGTTCTTTATGAATGCTTTTGGCAAAGGAGTGCCTTAATTTTTGCTTGCGGTATATTTACGCATTTCATTTTAGCCAAGCTATTAAGCCTTCTGAAATCATACACAGCCACCCTAGAAACATATTTAAGGATTCCCTTACAAACTTTGCTCAGACTGAAGAAGCTTCTTGGATAAGGAGCGAAACGTTTCCACTGAGAAAATAGAAATCCAGTGGACATGATTCAAGCTACAGACAATTCCACCTGGATGACTGAGAACCTTCATAGACTTCTGAAATCATAATTAGATTTATATGTGGAATTCCAAGGCTGTCTTCCTTGAAGTTGTTATAGAGAATCTTTGAGTTTATTCTTTCTTTTTTCACAGTATGTATACATTTACTAATCATTTTCTGCCATTTATTAATACTATTTTCAGGAGTATATACAGTATAGGAATTGTTTGGAAAATGTATAAAAGCAAGGAAGTAGTGATATTTTTGTATTGTCGAAGGCTTTCACGGCCGGAGGTCAGTGGCTGTTGTGGGTCTTCCGGGCTGTGTGGCCGTGTTCTGGAAGTTGTGGTTCCTAACGTTTCGCCAGCATCTGTGGCCAGCATCTTCAGAGGGCAGGAGCACAGATAGAAGCAAAATCTCTGTCTTCTATCTGTGCTCCTGCCCTCTGAAGATGCTGGCCACAGATGCTGGCGAAACGTTAGGAACCACAACTTCCAGAACACGGCCACACAGCCCGGAAGACCCACAACAGCCAGTGATATTTTTATTGTGGCTATTGTACCAAGGCATGATCATTTTAATTTTGGCCATTCTTTCAGTTTCCTGAGGGATTCAATAAGGGTTTGGGGTTCAACAGAAATAATTTATCCAACTTTTTAGAAATGTGAACCTCTAGATATCTGAAAAAGCACTTACGGATTTTTATTCCTGATTATTCGCTTAAAATGTTTTGTATTGACATAAACGTATTTAATGTAGAAATTCTGTCATAGAAAAATTAATATTTAAAACCTGTTAATTTGCCCAAATTTGTGAACATGTCCATTAAACACCTTAAGAGGGATTGATGAGATCAGAACAATATTATCTGCAAAAAGATTTATTATATAATGGGCCCAATTAATTTTTAATTTAAACCAAACATTCTTTTACTTTCTGTGCTGATGAATGTTGAGAGAGTCAACATCTTTGATTAGTAGCAATTCTTATCAAAAAATTTGGAGAACATCAACTCTAACACAGCCCCTAGTATTTTGATAAAGATTGTGAATTATTTTAGAAAATTGATCTCCAGTTGGGGGAGATGGGCGGTGATATAAATTTAAATAATAAATCCCCCAAATTTACGCATTCTAAGATAGAAAATAGAAATGGTTAACGTAGATTGTCCAATATCTTCATTGCATGTAGTGATAATATTGATAGTTGCTTCCCTCGGCTATTAGCCAAATAGCATTAACAATTTTCCATATTGGGAATGCAGTTCATCTGACTTTAATAAATCTTGCTTGGTCTTCATGAACACTTTTCAGCTAAAAGTTAGCCATCCTGTTTGCTTGTAAATATTTTTCTATCTTGCTTAATTAATGCTATTTGAGTCCATAAGAACTAAATTTTTATTTGGTTTAGGTAAGATAATCATTCGGGACTCTTTCCATTAATCTGGGTTTTCTTTACCATTTATAATGCTATTAAACAAGACAAATGGGTCAAGATGACATCTTCTGATTTCTTGAACAATAATTGTATAAATCCGTCAGTTCCAGCGACTTTCCTCCACTCTCATTTCAACTACCGCCCAGAGTCCCCTTCGGGGGAGATGGGCAGTAATAGAAATTGAAAAATAAATAAATAAAATAAATAAACCACATCTGATGGTATTGGTTTATTACGATAATTTTTTCTTCTGAGAACTTCTTTATATTTATTTTTTATTTATTTATTTTATTTATTTTTCAATTTCTATCACCGCACCATCTCCCCCAAAGGGGACTCTGGGCGGTTTTGTTTTCTTAGACAGTTCTTAATTTTTTAAAAAAGATCCCATTCTTTTGCTTTCTTTCATAATATCCTTTAAAACTTTCCATTATTCTTTTGGAATTGTGGATGAATTTCCCATCTGAAGTTTTGATTGGAGAGGTACGGTTCCTTAGTAATCCTTTTTTTTTTACATTTGTTTGCAAGAAATTTAGAATTTTTGTCACTAAATTCATCACATTTTTTATTTAAGATTTTGTCGATCCGATATTGCTTTGTCTATTTCTAAACTGTGGAGTTCTGTAAAAGGTAAACTGTAAACTGTGGAGCTTGCAAAAGGTCAAAGAAATCTACTCAGCCACAGAAATATACCAAACAACTCACAAAATAGATGTGCTAATTCCACACGTGACAGCACCACACCCCCTAATCACCACAATAAACCCTCTCCTAATCTCTTGTAAATGACCCACAGAAGACACACACCCTCTCAGCAGCTATAAACACCAGCAGTAACACACACCCTCCACTTGGGCACAGAGAGAATCTTCTAGCTGTGCTCCTGTCCTCTGAAGATGCCAGCCACAGCGTCTGGCGAAACGTTAGGAACAAAAACTGCCAGAACACGGCCACACAGCCCGGAAAACCCACAACAACCATCGGATTCCGGCCGTGAAAGCCTTCGACTATACACTGTGGAGTTCTGTTCTTTTAGAGTTCAGTCTGCTTCCGTTTTTAATGTAATTTTTCTAATTTGGTTCTCTCGTGTTAGCATTTTCATTCTGATAATATCTAATTTTATTTTGGTTGCTATCTTCACTGATCTTTATTCCTGTTATACTTTCACAGCCTCCCAAAAAAGTGCCTCTTATATGTCTCTTATAATTAATTAAAAAACATGTTGGAATTTTGTTTTCAACTTTTCTACTGTTTCCTTGTTACGTAGGAGAGATGGATTTAATCTCTAGGACATTGATCTCTTAGGGCAGGGGTCCCCAACCCCTGGGCCTTGGACCGGTACCGGTACTTTTCTGCAGCCACATCAAATCCCTGGCTTATATAATATTCCCCATCCTATACCTGTGCATTTGATTTATGTTTCTGAAGTGAAGAAATTTGCACTTCTCTCTGCTAAACTTTACTTTGTACCTGCAGTCCCTTTCTCCAAGCTTAGAGATTGTTCTTCTGTCTGTCTTCTAGAGCAGGGGTCCCCAACCCCCGGGCCACGGACCGGTACCCGTCCATGGCCTGTTAGGAACCGGGCCGCACAGCAGGAGGTGAGCGGTGGGCAAGCGAGCGAAGCTTCATCTGCATTTACAGCCGCTCCCCATCGCTCGCATTACCCCCTGAGCTCCGCCTCCTGTCAGACCAGCGGCAGCATTAGATTCTCGTAGGAGCACGAACCCTACTGTAAACTGCGCCTGCGAGGGATCTAAGTTGCGCGCTCCTTATGAGAAGTCAGAATCCGACACTTATTTTAGTCCGCGCGTGGCCCGCCCATTATTTTATTTACCACTTCCAATGGTTTCATCCCGAAACCATCCCCCCCCCCCCGTCCGTGGAAAAATTGTCTTCCATGAAACCAGCCCCTGGTGCCAAAAAGGTTGGGGACCGCTGTCTTAGGAGATCTGTGCCCTTTAAAGTAACCCCAAACAGGTGTATGGTGAGGAATTAAAATGGGACTAATTTTAACTTGACAACATAAAATATCTGGAATAACATTTGTCAGTTTGAATAACGTATGTGGTTCCTCTCATCCGGATGTTTATATTGCCAGATATCAATCAAATTAGCACAATCCAAGATTTTTCAAAATTATCACCATATTTCCCCTGTTCCCTTTTAGAAGACCAACGTAATTTGTTATTTGGAACTTGGTAGAAGTCTCCCCTTATAATGACATTTTCAATTCTTAACAAGTTTAGTTTTTGCAATACTGATTGCATAAATACCGATTGATTGCGGTTGGAGCAATATATTGATCCTATAATTAGATCCTCTCCTTGTAATTCCCCTTTTATAAACACAAATTTACCCTCATTGTCTCTAATTGAATTAGTATCCCTAAAAGTTTGTTTGTAATTCAAAGAGCTCCTCCTCTGGATTTAGGGGTGCCATTGCTGAAAAACCATCCTACATGGGCAAAGTGTGAATGATTTTACACTATTTCTTTCTGAATGCGTTTTCTTTAGCAACAACATATCTAGCTTACCTTCTGTAGAGTTTTACTAATTCTTTTGTGCATCATTATTGATTGATCCAGTGCTATTAAGGTTACATAACAACATTTAAATTAGCCATGTCCCAAAGCTCCAGGTTTATAAGCCACAGGATAATATGGACAGAGTGTGGTAATTTGCATAATATAAACTTTACTTTGCACTAGGTAACCATACGCCATCATGTCTATCAGATGACACGACTTGTAAGTCACCCAGAGTCACTCTGGAGCAGAGCAGTTCCTAAATCTGAAGGGGGGGGGGGAATAAAGGGAGGGAGGGAGGGAAGGAAATGGAGAAAGAGAAAGAGAGGGAGGGAGGAAATGGAGAAAGAGAAAGAGGGGGGAGGGAGGGAGGAAATGGAGAAAGAGGGAGGGAGGGAGGAAATGGAGAAAGAAAGAGAAAGGGAGGGAGGGAGGAAATGGAGAAAGAAAGAGGGAGGGAGGGAGGAAATGGAGAAAGGGAAAGACAGAAAGAGAAAGAAGGGAGGGAGGGCGAGAGGAAGGAAGGAAGGAAGGAAATGGAGAAAGAGAGAAAGAGGGAGGAAATGGAGAAAGAGAAAGACAGGGAGGGAGGGAGGAAATGGAGAAAGAGAAAGAAAGGGAGGGAGGGAGGAAATGGAGAAAGAGAAAGACAGAAAGATAGAAAGGGAGGGAGGGAAGGTGAGAGGAAGGAAGGAATGAAGGAAATGGACAAAGAAAGAGGGAGGGAGGAAGGAAGGAAGGAATTGGAGAAAGAAAGAGAAAGAAAGAAAGGAGGGAGGGAAGGAAGGAAGGAGAAGGAGAAGGAGAGAGAGGAAGGAAGGAATTGGAGAAAGAAAGACAAAGAAAAAGGAGGGGAGAGGGAGAGAGAAGGACATGAGAAAGAAAAAGAAAGAAAGAAGGAGGGAGGGAGGGAGAAGGAGAAGAGAGAGAAGGAGGAAGGAAGGAGAGGGAGGGAGGGAGGAAGGAAGGAAGGAATTGGAGAAAGAAAGACAGAAAAAGAAAAAGGGAGGGAGGGAGGGAGAAGGATGTGAGAAAGAAAGGGAGGGAGGGAGGGAGAAGGAGAAGGGGAGAGAGAGGAAGGAAGGAAGGAAGGAAGGAAGGAAGGAAGGAAGGAAGGAAGGAAGGAATTGGAGAAAGAAAGAAAAAGAAGGGGAGAGGGAGGGAGGGAGGGAGAAGGACATGAGAAAAAGAAAGAAAGAGAAAGGGAGGGAGGAAAGGAAGGAAGGAAGGAAGGAAGGAGAAAGGGAGAGAGAGAGAGAGGAAGGAAAGAGGGAGGGAGGGGAGAAAAGAAGGTGTGAGGAGAATGTCCAGAGCCGGGACTGGGCCGAGGAGTTGCATTCCCAAGACATTCAGACGCTGCCCAGCTGGAAAAGGCTGGCCTACCACATACATGTTGGAAACAGCCGGAGAAGACCAACAGCCGTCCCTGCGAAGAACGCCCTTCTTTGCACAGTCCGATACAATTTTAACCATTTGCCTTTGTAAAAAATCAGCATATTAAAAACTGGGAATTGGTGCAGGATGCTTGGAGACCCGTCTTGTTAACCTCTTCCCGTCGCTGGCCGCTGAAGATTTATGCCTTCTTTGCTTTTGCTCCCTACTAATCCATGAAAGATCTTTCCCTCTTACCCTGTGATTACCAACTTTTCTTAATAGTCTCTTGTGAGGGCCTGTATCAAAGACTTTTGAAAAGCCTAATAAATTCTCTCTGCCAGGGCATTGTTAGCTCACTCAAAGTATCTTAGGCTTTCTTCACAGAAGCCCCGTTACCTTCCCTTATCGTTCCGTGCCATCTTTAATTATTTTTTGCAACTAATTTACCTGGTTCTGACCAGCCCTGCTGGTCTGTGACTCCCAAGATCGCCCTCCAGCCTTTTGCAAACAGAGGCTAAACTCCAGTAGTAGAACTGATTTTCATGAGAGATTAACTTTCTCCATTTCTTTCCCCTGAAGCAGCACGCGGCGGTGTTTAATTCTTAAAATCTTGCGGAATTCTTGAACAAATACAATCTGGCCCTGATGATTAATGATAGTTTCCTGTATTAATTTGCTCCACAGTCTCCTCTCTGACATCTCGCTCGCTAACGGGCCAAAGAGGGTCAGGCTTACTTCATTGGAGAGAAAATAAAATGGAAACTCTTTTGCAGATGTTCTCCCCGCTGATGATCAGCGAGGGTTGAGGAGGCCAGATCAAGGACCCCATGGATCGTGGGGCACTCGAGGGCTCCTGAGTATCTTCTTGATCTGCAGTCTTGATCAGGGTTCCCGCGCGAGGTTGTTCATAACCGTCCAGGGTCCCTTCTTGAGGGGGAGATGGGCAGTGATAGAAGTTTGATAAATAAAAACAGTCAGATTTCCCGAAAGTCCAGGAAGTTTCTCTCCCTGAAAGTACCTCTCTCTCCTCCTCTCCTTTTACTCTCCGGAAAACTAGGGAGGGTCCCTTCTGAGGCGTTTCCCATGCCCCCATTCCTGCTGCGGGCTGAGCTGCCTCTTATCTGACCGTTGTTTAGGCTGTGGCTCTTCCTCCTGTCTCCCAAGGTCCTTCCCACAGACCATTACACTCCCCAAGATTGTTCCTTGTTCAGACAGTTTCCTCCTAGCGTGCAAAGTGGAATTTGGCTCAAGATCTGGCTCTGTTCAACTCCTGTCAGCCTTGCGAGGTAGTCCAGACCAGGAGCACACCCAGAAGTACTAGCTCTACCTTTATTGCAAGGTTACATTAACAGAATCTTGCAAGTCTGAAAGAACATCTCTCCCCCCTCGCCTTTACAGCCCAAGAAACTAGGGAGGGTCCCTTCTGAGACGCTTCCCACACCCCCATTTCTGCTGTGGGCTCAGCTGCCTCTTATCCGGCCATTGCCTATTCTGCAGCTCTTCCTCCTGTCTCCCAAGGTCATTCCCACAGCCCATTACATCTCCATTGCCACCTTGTTTCCTGCTCCAAACTGGAGACATAATTCATGGGAAATGGAAAACCCTAGAATAGAAGGGTTGGAAGGTATTTTGGAGGTCATCTAGTCCAACCCTTTCCCAGTGCAGGAATGCACCCCTAGCACATCCCCAACATATGGCCCTCCGGACTTCGTTTGGACATCTCCAACAAAGGACAGTCTTCTTTCCAAGGCAGCCTCTTCCACTGTTGGAAGGGCTCTTCCAGTTCGGAATGTCTCCCTAATGTCTGACCAAAATCTGCTATTGTTTCCTGAAGTGCCTTCTGGGACGAATCAGAACAATTCTGCCCCTCCTTCTACATGGTGGTCTTCAGATCCTTGAAGCTGACTATCACATTGCTCCATAGTCTTCTTTTCTCCAACTATTCCTTTTTCCTTTCAAGTCCCTCAACCAGTGTTTCTCAACCTTGGCAACTTTAGGATGTCTGGACTTCAACTCCCAGAATTCCATGGCTGGCTGGGGAATTCTTGGGGGGTTGAAGTCCACACATCTTAAAGTTGCCAAGGTTAAGAAACACTGCCCTAAACATTTTGGTTGTGTTCCTTTGGAAACACAAAAAAACGGTGCCCAGAACTGGACACAATATTCTAGCTGCAGTCTGACCAATGCAGCGTAAAGAGGAACAACAGCTTCTCTTGAACTGCTGCTGCTGCTGCTGCAGCCTAGAATTGTGTTTGCTGTTTTTGCAGCTGCACCACGCTGCTGGCTCATGCTCAACTTGTGATCCCCCGAGACACTCAGATCTTTTCCCATGTACGGCTTCCAATTTCGGTTACCCAAATCACGTTTCTACATACAACATCAACATGGCTGCTAGATCTTCACCTGACCTGGATAACACAGCCATGATTTTTGTTGCAAAACCTCCATGCTCAGAGACAGTCTACCATTGGAGAGCAACTTGAGGCTCAACTGATGGGATTCTGTGGAGCATCAGTCACCGAGCAATAGATGGTAAACTCAAGGATTCTTGTTTTTCCTGACTCCAACCAGCAACTCAGGTTCCCTAATCTCTCAAGTGTGCAACACTCAGCCAGATAACTGGTGCCTTCAAAGCTTCTTTGGGTTTCTGAGTTTTTTTTCCATCAAAGGAAAAATGCCCTCACCGCATCGTATCTTCATCCTCTCTCCTTTGCCCACCTTCTCGGGAATCTGCAACATAGAAGGCGCAGAATAATAAACCGCAGGGGGAAAGTCGTTTTGCTACGATAAGAGATTATTGTTTGCGCATTAACTTGATAAGAACTGTCTACTGAAAGAGCAGATGCCCTTGAGACCAGAAGTTCTCTGCTCTGCGAGCGGCGGAGAGGGGCGCACGGAAGAGAGAATCTCATCACCCACTTGTTGCGAGAGGCTTGATTGCTGTCGGAGCTAGCCAGCGGTTGGGTAGAAAGGCAGATGATCCTGCGAAAGCTGGATTCTTTTCATAGTCTTGCCTTTAGCTCCATCTGAAGACAGGACGGATAAAGCCTCCAGCTTTCGGGACGTGGCTACGGGCAAAGATGTTTAATGCAACAGAGAATAACCAGCCGAACCAGCTCTGTTCCAGTTTGATGCAACAAAGCCAGTTCTTTGGCCAGCCCCAAACCCGTGTGAATTGCTTGATGCATGCAGATGGGGGACGGTGGGTTTCCTTATCCCGACGTCGCAGTCCAAATCGGACAAGGGCCCTGAGGGCCAGATCTGGTCTGGGAGAATGGCTCGAGTTGAAGGTCGGAGTCCATGCAAGGGGGGGGGATTGTCCCAGGACTTGGAGTTGAAGGGTTGCGTGGGGTCCCAGTTCCAGTGGGGGAGAACATTTAAGGCGTACTCCAAGGTATTCCCAGCATCGTTTCCTCAATTTCTCCCATCTCCCCACCTCCTTGGGAAATCTGTAATATAGAAGGAACTGAGAACATCAGTTGGCTTTCAGCCAGGATCATCCGATTTGGGGGGGCTCGACAGCGGAGGGGCAGCGGATCGCTCTCCCCAAACAAGGGCGGGGCAGGACCAACACTCAGCCTAGTTTCCTTTCCTACTCACTGAAATTAACCATTATTTTTCAGTCGGTTAGTCGATTGTTTCCCATTTCTCCGACCTCTTTGGGAGATCTGATCCTGCTCCATTCGTGCATGGAGCCGGTCAGAGATCTTGGGTCCCCGGCTCAGAGCCGGGGGATCCTTTGGCCTGGTCGATCAGAAATGCGGGGGATTCCAGAATCGACACTGAAAGGCAGGGTTTGGGGAAGGGAGATCTCCCATTTTTAAACCAGAGGCGCTCACGGGCCGTTTCAATCAAACAGAACTTGTGGTTCGCGCTTAGTTATCCGAAGAGTTTTGCAAAGCGCTGATTTCAATCTCCTTCCTTTTCCCCTTTCCCCTCCGGGCCATCTTCCCACCCTGCCACTTGGCCAGCGTTAAGCTTGTTCCGTTTTCAGCGGGGTGCAAACGGAGTTTCTTTAGGTAATTTCTGGCTCGGTGTATTTTGCAAATCCAGAAAAAGGGTCCTTCCAAGAACTCAAATATTGGGAATCTGGTGGTACCTTTCCTGACTAAGAGATTTTATTCAAAGGCATCAGCTTTCTTGAGTGCCTTTTAATAGAACTGGTTACAGGTAGTCCTCGACTTACGGGATCGGAATTTCCATTGTAAGTCATTGTGGTCATAAGTCGAGTCACCCTGTGACCGGACCCAATTTTACGACCATTTTTATGGCGGTCGTTAAGCGAATCCAGCTTCCCCAATGGGCATTTTTTGCCAGAAAACGGCAAAAAAGGTCACAAAATGCGATCATCTGACCGTGGCATGCTTCAACCGGTCGTAAATGCGAGCCAGTTGCCAAGTGCCTGAAATGCGATCATGTGACTGCAAGGGGGTGCAACGTTTTGCAACACTCGGAAGTGCTTTACAGGCCGTAAAGCACCCATTCCGAGGCCGTCGTAACTTCGGATCATCATTAAACAAACGGTTGTAAGTTGAGGACTACCTGTCGGAAAAGAAGCTACCAGACTCCTGATTTCAGGAGTCTTGAAGCCAAACTTTCCTGGGTCCATCCCAGTCTCCATGGGCTGCACATTGTCCCCCAGGCCCTGATTAAATTGCTCTGCTCTTTTACAATCGGGAAGCATCTTGGCAGGCCTTCAAAGCTGGCTGAGCTTCCGTCCCGTTACCTATAAAGCTCAAGATGAAGCGGCACATTAGTTGAGCTCCTGTTCGTTGGAATGCAACTAATGCGCAGGGCGAACCAAGATCGTTTGGGCCTCCCCTGCTCTCGTCGGCTGGGGGGGGGGGTCTTTTTACTGATGACCAAAGCGATTTTGGTGACGCTGACTCAGACGGAGGAAAAGCGAATCCTTTTTCGAGGGATGGCCACGGGAACAGGCAGCGTTCTTTGACTAGGGAACTGTGGAGCAGAATGAGGCTGAAGAGGGGAAGCCTAATTGTTTATGGTAGTTTTTGCTCCCTTCTGCTGCAAAGCACTGACCCGCCTTGCAAGGAGAAATCTAGCACCCAAGAGAAGGAAGCCCTGCTGGGGGTCTTTCTTGCTGCAGGGAAGTGATCAAGGATCTGCCGTGCAATTGCTTCTCTGCCGTTTGAAATGGCCCGCGCCATTCAACCGTCCTCCGCTTTTGAGCACCCGCTTCGGCATCCTGGGGGCTGCAGGCATCTGCAGGGAAGGTCGAAAAAGTCAAGATGGGGAGCGCCTGCCCCTTTTTAAGGTGCCTTCGTTTTTCAGAAGCTCGAGGCAAGCCTCTCTTATGCTCCCTCCTCCAAGTTTCCCCCACGAAAACCACCCTGCAGGGCAGGTTGTGCTGCCGCTCTACTGCTAAGCTGTGGCCTTTCCTCAAGGCGGCTAAATGGAGCCTCCTAGCTCAAGAGCAGGATACCCCTCCCACAAATCTAAAACAATACTGACGCTCTTCCCAAATGCATCTGGCTGCGCTTGTTGGAAACAAGACCCTGGCTTGGATGCGCATGTGGGATACTCTGTTCTTACCGTCCATTGCACTGTTTCTCAACCTTGGCCACTTTAAGCTGTGTGGACTTCAACTCCCAGAATTCCCCAGCCAGCATGGAGGAGGAGCATGGCTGGCTGGGGAATTCTGCGAGCTGAAGTCCACATATCTTAAAGTGGCCAAGGTTGAGAAGCAGTGGTCTATTGACTGCTTGGACCAACTCTACCGACAGCCATAGCGAGGCCCCAATCCCAGAAGGCTGCTTGGAAGCACCCCGAATAGATGGCAAATTGCAAGCAGCATCATCATCATCATCATCATCATTATTATTATTATTATTATTATTATTATTATTATTATTATTATTATTCTTGCATCTTTCCTAGCAAGACGGCCATGGCCTTGATGGGCGTTTTCGTTCTCCTAAGTCCCCTTGACCTGACTGTGTCCTTTTCTATTCTGCAGCCGTTTGCCTGTGACCGCGAAATAGAGCCTCCATGAGCAGAGGCAGCCTACCTTTAAAAAAAAATAGCATTAGGGACCTGTTTGTCAGCTTCCCCAAAGGAGTCTGGAGTTGGCAGGTCCTTGGTCTGATCCAACAGGGGTGCTATTTCCATCCGAGGTGCTCCGTCCAGTGACAGTGAGCAATGAATGGTTGCAATTTTAAAAGGGACCATCTTGAGCAGCCGTATGCCTCGGTGGATGGGTTGGGTTTCTGCTGACGGGCCAGGAGCGAGCGGCGACGAACCCTCGCCGCCTTCCTTACCTACCACCCTCCTACCCGCCCCTTGCCTTGGCCAGCTCACCGGCCCCTCCGCTTTTTGGCTGGCGTAAAATGCAATTAAACCGGTCTGTTCATTAGGCTCGGCAATCTGTCCCAGTGACGCAGTATGTGACCTGAAGTCAGATTTCCACCACGAGATCCGGAATGTCTTTCCCTCTGCAGCGACAATCCCACCCCCAACCCCCGTATGCTCTTCCATGTGGCATTACATCAAGATACATTTCATATATATTTGGGGGCATCAGCTAGAATCAGGCATTCAGTGCTGCCGTTGAGATGATGATGATGATGATGATGATGATGATGATGATGAAAGATTGTATGCCCCGGAGTCTGGGCGGCTCGGTTCCGCTGCGCCCAAGACTCCCTTCTCCCGTGCCAAGAATTCAGAGCCTCTCTGAAGCCTTAAGATGTGTGTGCATGTGTGAATTCTACAACACTTTACATCAAAGAGAAAAAATAAGGCATCCTGTCCCTTTATTTCTTACGATCAGCCCCCAGTTATCTGCCATTTCGATAAGATAGGCAAGGTCCACCCGACATGATGAGTCAAGTCCCCAGCCCTGATTGACCAAGTTACGCTGGTATAGCGTACGATGCCAAGACCAGCCAACTTATGACGGCTTAATATGATGACGGGGTTCGCCAAAGCAATGGCTGGAGGTCTATAAATTAAGAGACTTTCTTATTCCTCTCTATTCTGCCTTGATCAGACCGTATTATAGTGTTTCTCAACCTTGGCCACTTTAAGATGGATGGACTTCAACTCCCAGAACTCCCCAGCCAGCATGTGCTTCCATTGTACAGGTCACTTCTATTGCAGGTGGAGCTTTCATTGCAGACTCCGTTTTCCTACCTGCCACGTCAGAGAGAACCTGCCGATTTGGGCAGCCAGGGGAGTCTCAATTAGGAAATGTGCCTTAGAAGCCTTTATACGAGGGTTGGGGAACCCGGGGCCTCCCCAAGTTGCTGAACCCCACAACCCCAGCCTGCATGGTGAGGCGTACTGGGGATACAAGTAGTCCTCGCTTAACAACCATTCGTTTGGCGACGGTTCGGACTTATGACGGTGCTGAAAAACCAACTTACGACCGGTCCTCACACTTACAACCGTTGCGGCATCCCCGCTGTCATGTGATCACGATTTGGGTGCTTGGCAACCAGTTCGCATTTACGACCGTTGCAGCATCCCGTGGTCACGCGGTCGCCATTTTCTGGCAAGCAGAATCAGTAGGGAACTGCGTGATTCGTTTAACGGCCATGTGGTTCACTTAACGACCGCGGTGATTCGCTTAACAACCACTGCAAAAAAGGTTGTAAAATCGGGTCGGATTCGCTTAATGACCGCTTTGCTTAGCAACCGAAATTCCGGTCCCAATTGTGGTTGTTAAGCGAGGACTACATGTGGTACTTTCACAACCCTGCTGCCTTGTGAGGATAGAGTTCCTTGCAAGTCTTGTTCGTGCCCTCGAGCCTCCTCTGCAGGGCTCCAGAGAACATCTGGCGTTTTTAGAACACGCTCACAAAACAGCTGCCACGGCCAGTCCTAAAACATCCCTGCGCTGCTGTGTTTCCCAGCCTAGGCAACTTCTAGAGATGTGGACTTCAGTTCCCAGAACTCTCAGCAACGGCTGTGCTGTCTGGGGAATCCTGGGAGTGGGGTGAACGGTTCCTCCCAGGATGCTCCCTGTGCTGGGGCTTCGGTTTGTAGCCTCCCAGCTTCCTTCTTTATAAAAAGTATTTAAATATTTTTTAAAAAGAACCGGCACAACAGAATCCAGCACGCATCAAGGGGACGACCACGGGTGACAAACTTGCTCACTTGGCTATATCCAATCTGGTCCGAATTCTCTGGCTCTTTTTCGATCTGCCTTTGGGTAACCAGAGGAAGTTGGGAAATGGGGATGGGGGGATTCGGTGCCAGGTCGGTTCCTCTGCCCCTCTACCCTATAAAAACCGACTCCGTGGCCCCTCGAGCACACCTTGAGTTGACTCCCCCTTGCCCATCTGGTGCCAAGCCCCTCGTTCCTCCCGATCCCCGTGTTTTTCGGAACAGGATCAAGGAGTCTCCTGTTCGGAAGCGGAAAAAGATGTTCTCTGAACGGGAGGACCACCGTTCATTCCCAGCAAACAGTCGGGAAGCCAGAGAACACCCTGTTCTGCTTGTCAACAACGTAGGGGGTTGATGTTCTTCAGCCGCTAAGACGGGGCATCAATTATTTACAGGACAAAGCCAGCTAAATATTAAATATTTCAGCCTGGGATGGGGGGAAGAGAAACAGCCTCGCCGGAGGAGGAGGAACGGTGGAGCGGCTTGCAAAGGTGCAAGTGGATCTGTGTGGAGCAGGCCCCCTCTGTCGTTTCCCGCGTGCAGGTGGTCTCTTGCAGCAGGAGGAGGAGAACGCCATTGCCTGCTCCAGAGCAGGGAACACATGGCGAGGGGCCTGATCCCTTCTGACTGGCTGACTCATTTGAGAGGAGCTCTGCCAGTGGTGCCCCATCCCCATCTCTCGCCTGTTTGGGTGGAACCTCTGCCCTGCAAGCTGGCCTTGTTTCCTACAGTCCTTGATCAGTGTCCCAGTGGCTAATCAGAAAGTCTTTGGTCTTTAAGCAGCAAAAGGGCTGAGCGAAGAGGAGCTGAGAGACCCTTTCGTAAATAGGGAGGCATCAAGGCCCAAAGAGCCAAGAGGGCAGGCCTTAGGCTTGGAATGTGCCTTGCAGAGAGAAGAAGAGGGAGGGAGGGAGGAAGGAAGGAGAAGAAAGAGGAAATTGGGAAGGCAGGCAGGCAGGAAGGAAGCAGGGAAGGAGGGAGGGAGGGAGGAAGGGAAGAAAGAGGGAGGGAGGAAGGAAGGAGAAGAAAGAGGAAATCAAGAAGGCAGGCAGGCAGGGAGGGAAGAAAGAGGGAGGGAGGAGAAGAAAGAAGGATGAAAGGAAAAGAAAGGAAAGGAAAGGAGGAAGGGAGGGAGGGAAAGAAAAGGAAGCAGGAGAATAAAGAAGAGGGAGGGAGGGAGAGAGGGAGGGAGGAAAGGAAAGGAAAGGGAAGGGAAGGGAAGGGAGAGGAGAGGGAGGGAAGAAAGAGGGAGGGAGGGAGGAAGGAGAAGAAAGAGGAATTCGAGAAGGCAGGCAGGCAGAAAGGAAGCAGGGAAGGAGGGAGGGAGGGAAGAAAGAGGGAGGGAGGGAGGAAGGAAGGAGAAGAAAGAGGAAATCAGGAAGGCAGGCAGGCAGGGAGGGAAGGAGGGAGGGAGGGAAGAAAGAGGGAGGGAGGGAGGAGAAGAAAGAAGGAAGGAAAGGAAAAGAAAGGAGGAAGGGAGGGGGGAAAGAAAAGGAAGCAGGAGAAGAAAGAAGAGGGAGGGAGGGAGGGGAGAGAGGGAGGGAGGGAGGAAAGGAAAGGAAAGGAAAGGAAAGGGAGAGGGAGAGGGAGGGAAGAAAGAGGGAGGGAAGGGAGGGAGGAGAAGAAAGAGGAAATCAGGAAGGCGGGCAGGCAGGGAGGGAAGGAGGGAGGGAGGGAGGGAAGGTAAGAAAGAGGGAGGGAGGGAGGAGAAGAAAGAAGGACGGAAAGGAAAGAAAGGAAAGGAGGAAGAGAGGGAGGGAAAGAAAAGGAAGCAGGAAAAGAAAGAAGAGGGAGAGAGGGAGGGAGGAAAGGAAAGGAAAGGAAAGGAAAGGAAGCAGGAGAAGAAAGAAGAGGAAAGAAGGAAGGAAGGAAAGGAGGAAGGGAGGGAAAGAAAAGGAAGCAGAAGAAGAAGAGGGAGGAAGAAAGGAAGGGGGGAAGGGAAGGAGGAAGGAAAGAAAGGAACGGAAAGGAAAGGAAAGGAAAGGAAAGGAAAGGAAAGGAAAGGAAAGGAAAGGAAAGAGGGAGGGAGGGAGGAAGGAAGGAGAAGAAAGAGGAAATCGGGAAGGCAGGCAGGCAGGAAGGAAGCAGGGAAGGAGGGAGGGAGGGAGGGAAGAAAGAGGGAGGGAGGAAGGAAGGAGAAGAAAGAGGAAATCAGGAAGGAAGGCAGGCAGGCAGGGAGGGAAGGAGGGAGGGAGGGAGGGAGGAGAAGAAAGAAGGATGGAAAGGAAAAGAAAGGAAAGGAGGAAGAGAGGGAGGGAAAGGAAAGGAAGCAGGAGAAGAAAGAAGAGGAAAGAAGGAAGGAATGGAGGAAGGGAGGGAAAGAAAAGGAAGGAGAAGAAAGAAGAGGGAGGAAGGGAGGGAGAGAGGGAGGGAGGCAGGAAAGGAAAGGAAAGGAAAAGGAAAGGAAAGGAAAGGAAAGGAAAGGAAAGGAAAGGAAAGGAGGGAGGGAAAGAAAAGGAAGCAGGAGAAGAAAGAAGAGGAAAGAAGGAAGGAAGGAAAGGAAAGGAGGAAGGGAGGGAAAGAAAAGGAAGCAGGAGAAGAAACAAGAAGAAGAAAGAAAGAAAGAAAGAAAGAAAGAAAGAAAGAAGAAAGAAAGAAAGAAAAAGAAGGAGGAAGGGAGGGAGAGAGGGAGGGAGGAAAGGAAAGGAAAGGAAAGGAAAGGAAAGGAAAGGAAAGGAAAGGAAAGGAAAGGAAAGGAAAGGAAAGGAGGAAGGGAGGGAGGGATAGAAAAGGAAGCAGGAGAAGAAAGAAGAGGAAAGAAGGAAGGAAGGAAGGAAAGGAGGGAGGGAGGGAAAGAAAAGAAGCAGGAGAAGAAAGAAGAGGGAGGAAGGGAGGGAGAGAGGGAGGGAGGCAGGAAAGGAAAGGAAAGGAAAGGAAAGGAAAGGAAAGGAGGAAGGGAGGGAGGGAGGGGAAAGAAAAGGAAGCGGGAGAAGAAAGAAGAGGAAAGAAGGAAGGAAGGAAGGAAAGGAGGAAGGGAGGGAGGGAGGGAAAGAAAAGGAAGCAGGAGAAGAAAGAAGAGGGAGGAAGGGAGGAAGGGAGGGAGAGAGGGAGGGAGGCAGGGAAGGAAAGGAAAGGAAAGGAAAGGAAAGGAAAGGAAAGGAAAGGAAAGGAAAGGAAAGGAAAGGAAAGGAAAGGAGGGAGGGAAAGAAAAGGAAGCAGGAGAAGAAAGAAGAGGAAAGAAGGAAGGAAGGAAAGGAAAGGAGGAAGGGAGGGAAAAGAAAGGAAGCAGGAGAAGAAACAAGAAGAAGAAAGAAAGAAAGAAAGAAAGAAAGAAAGAAAGAAAGAAAGAAAGAAAGAAAGAAAAGAAAGGAGGAAGGGAGGGAGAGAGGGAGGGAGGAAGGAAAGGAAAGGAAGGAAGGAAAGGAAAGAAAGGAAAGGAAAGGAAGAAGGAAAGGAAAGGAAAGGAAAGGAAAGGAAAGGGAGGAAGGGAGGGAGGGATAGAAAAGGAAGCAGGAGAAGAAAGAAGAGGAAAGAAGGAAGGAAGGAAGGAAAGGAGGGAGGGAGAGGAAAGAAAAGGAAGCAGGAGAAGAAAGAAGAGGGAGGAAGGGAGGGAGAGAGGGAGGGAGAGAGGGAGGGAGGCAGGGAAGGAAAGGAAAGGAAAGGAAAGGAAAGGAAAGAAAGGAAAGGAAAGGAAAGGAAAGGAAAGGAAAGGAAAGGAAAGGAAAGGAAAGGAAAGGAAAGGAAAGGAAGCAGGAGAAGAAAGAAGAGGGAGGGAGGGAGGGAGGAGGGATCCTCACCTTGCAATATACCATACAGCAGAAAACAATCATCTGGAAGTGCCAAGGCCTTGAGTCTCAGCATTCAGACTTCATTTTCATGTCTGAATTGTTTTCAGCGTTTCCTGGAAACAGCCCTTTTGTGTTAGCCTGGCAACCATTTATGGAACATCTTCTTCCCGGAGCTTCAGGCTTCTTATCTGTGGCTCCAGCCAAGTGATGGATTTATTACCCCTTATTTCTGTAGTGGGGAGGATTCCTCCGGCCTGAACAGAAAGGGCCCCCAGCCCTTTCACAGTAGCATTGGTGGGGGGGGGGAGTCAGGGGGGAAATGCCCCAAGAGTACAAGCAAGTATATCAAAGGAACATTTTGGAATGTAATGCGGATGATAATCTCACTGGTTGATAAGCCCTTTTTGTTGTTGTTGTTGTTGTTCAGTCGTTCAGTCGTGTCCGACTCTTCGTGACCTCATGGACCATAGCACGCCAGGCCTTCCTGTCCTCCACTGTCTCCCGGAGTTTACTCAAATTCATGTTCATTACATCGGTGATGCTATCTAACCATCTCATCCTCTGCCGTCCCCTTCTCCTTTTGCCCTCAGTCTTTCCCAGCATCAGGGTCTTTTCCAGGGAGTCCTCTCTTCTCATTAGGTGGCCAAAGTATTTGAGCTTCAGCTTCAGCATCTGTCCTTCCAATGAGCAGTCAGGGTTGATTTCCTTTAGGATTGACTGGTTTGACCTCCTTGGGGAATTAATTTAACATTTCCATGATGTCCGAGAGCCACCTCTGTCCCAGGATCAACCTTGGCCAAGGAATACTCTGCTGTTTTCCTTCCAGGATCCTGTTTCGGGAATACCTCATGCCCTGCCTGGAGCTATTCTTTCTCTTCCTTCTATCCTGTTTCCCTCTTCCCTTCTGCAGCTCATCATCTCTCCCTGACCTCTGGGCTCCTGCATTTCCATAAAGCTGTACTTGTCTCCAGGGGGTGTAAAGCCTTCCATATACCTCTCCCATCTGAAAAACCTCACCCCCATCGTCCAGGCCCTTCTGCAGTGCCAGGAAGAGGATAAGAATACTAGAAAACCTCTTTTTTCCTCTGTCTTCAGGAAGCCGTCAGCACCTGCAAGGTGGCACCATGGCTGCCATGAGGATGCCACCATCTTTGCCCATAAAAGAGACAGACGTAGCTGTCCTGCTGTTAAAGTAGTATTCCCCCCTGATTCTTTCAACCTTGGCAACTTTAAGATGTGTGGACTTCAACTCTCAGAATTTTAATAATAACAACAACAACAATAACAATAATACTATAGCAGAGCTTTCCAAACTGTGTGTCGCGACACAAAAGTGTGTCGCCACACACAGCGTGGTGTGTCGCCACACCACCCGGAAGCGGTGGCGTGTGTGTGCACAGCGGCGGCAGCGGCGCGGTATCAGTGTTTCCGCGTTTTAGCGGAGGCTGCTGCCGCCGCCGTGCACACGCACGCCGCCGCGCGCGCCCCCCGCGCCGCCGCCGCTGGTGTGTCGCCAGCGGCGGCACTTTGGAAAGCCCTGTACTATAGGGTTTCTGACTCCTCCCTTTTTATACATATATTTCTGTTTTTAATAAGGAGCATAGGCCCCTTCGAAAACTGTCCACACAAATATCGGCAATTCCCCCCCCCCCCCCCCCCCCCGTCTCACTGTTTGCAAATACTGACAACAGCTTGAATTATCCTTATCCTTTTCTTGTTTAAAGTCTTCTATCTTTTGGTTTGTTTTGCCCTTGTGAAAAATGGAGGATAGCGGAGATCTACACTGGCCGTAAAGGGGCGTGGTGGCTCAGCGGGTAAAGACGCCAGGCTTGTCGATCGGAAGATCGCAAGTTCGGAGGTTCGAATCCCTAGCCCCGCGTGACGGAGGGAGCTCCCGCACTCGCCCAGCTCTTGCCAACCTAGCAATTCGAAAGCATGCAAATGCAAGTAGATGAATAGGTACCACTTCGGTGGGTAGGTAACAGCGTTCCACGCGTGTCATGCGGCCACATGACTGCGGAAGCGTCTTCGGACAATGCTGGCTCTTCGGCTAACAAACGGAGATGAGCACCGGCCCCTAGAGTCGGACACGACTGCACAACTGTGCAGGGGGAACCTTTACCTTTTTCACACTGGCTGTAAGCAGAAGATTAGCAACCCACGCCAGCCAAAGGAAATAAAAATGAATGCCAAGGTGCCCGCTGCCAAGCTAAAGTGCAGAGTTGTGCTTCATTATTTGTCCAGACCAGTGTCTGTGTCTGTGCGCGTGCGTGCGTGCGTGCGTGCAGATGCGGGTGCAATCTCTTCCCTGTGCTCAGAAGGACCTTGAAAATAAAGTCCTTCTGCCTAGCCAAGATCTCTTCTTCTTTTTCAAAAGAGCGTTTCCTGTTCAGCATGTGCATTAAGGCTCTTACTTAACATCCGCGCAGTGGTGGACCTACATTTTGGGGCCCCCGAAGCTTGAACTGTTATGGGGGCCCCTTCGCCACCAGCGATGAGGTCTGGGTATCCGCTGTCATCTCCTTCGATGGGGTGGCTCCACAACAGATCAGCACCATTTAAAAAAAAATTTAGCACCACATCTCAGATGTTGATTAAAATTGTTGGACTGGATTAGCTCGCATGCCAAAGTCACTGGTGTGAATAAAAATGTCCTGTGCCTTATAGTTTTCGAGTTATGGGGGGATGAAAATTAGGGAAATGTTATATACCTGCATGATGCATCATAGAGTGATGAAATAAAACATAGAAAAGACCACAGTTGATATAATCTTTTATTCTAGACACTTATGACAATACATACCACATGAAGCACATTTTACAAAATGCTATTTTTTCTGTTTTCTCTAGCCACATATTCACGTACAGTTTTGTCATATGAGAGCTTCCTTGCAGTGTCATTTTTTAGAGACAATATGCATAAAGAATTTAAACACTCTTCAGTCACGGTAGACCGAAATTTGTTCTTTATAAAGGATAGCTTTGAAAAATTCCTTTCTGCTTCACAGCATACATGCCAGGCCATTAGATGAGGTGCCAAGATGCAACACATTTCCAACTTCTTGCTTCCTCTTGCTCTGCCCTCGCTTAACGACCACAATTGGGACCGGAATTTCGGTCACTAAGTGATTGTCATTCTGAGTATTATTGTCCATTAGAAGGAGACTGGAAATAATTGCTTCTGTGGAGTCCTTGGTGCTCTCTGAGCCTTGTTGTTTTCTTGCAGACGTTTCATTGCCAGGCTAGGCAACATCTTCAGTGCGAAAAGGGAGTGGGACTTGCTCTCTGTTTATATACCCTGGCTTGTCCTGCCTGTGTTGGTGGGGGTGTTGTACTCTCCTTGGTTGGGCTGTTGTTTGCTGCTTGGTTGATTGACTGAGATAATAGTTCCTTGCTTCTTCGGAGAAGGGACAAGGTTTTGGAACATCATCCTGATCAGCAGCTGAAAAAAACCCTTAAAACTGAATCGAGGGACGGAGCCCGATGGAGGCGGGTGGGAATCAGGCAAGGTAATCCCACAGGGGGGCAACGGGAATCCTCCTCCTCCTTTTTCGCTCTTGACCGGAGATGCAACCGCATGGGAAGGAGAGAAGTGTGCGCCTGCCGCAGAGGCTTGAGGAAGGGAGCACTGAACGCATTGAGAGAGAAAGAGAAACTCCGTGTGGATTTTAATCTTAATTACTGAAGCATGCCAGCACGCCTTCCTGGAGACCCGAACCTAGAGTTTAGTTTCCAAACAGCACATGGGAAGACTGCCTTTCCTTTTCCCTTCCTTCCACCGGCGTTCGTCTGGCGCCACGGATGCTCCTGAGATTAAAGGCTGCCCATCCCGGCCTCGCCCCCCCCCCCCATCCTCATGCACATAACAGAATTGGATCAGGACCACCACCCCGTCCACCCGCTGCAGATCAGCCAGGATTGATCCTGCTACCGGTGGGAGAAGGTCTCCACGGAAGAATTTGCAAAGACGCGGGGGGGGGGGGGCTTTGCACATCATGGGACCCACGTCCCTGCTGGCCAGGGGTGGGCTGCTTCGAGCCCCAGAGATCTGTCTGCGACCCCTTGGAGTCCCCGGCCGGTTTCCAGAATTGCTGCCGATTCTGAGATGAGCAACGGAGGACAAAATTAATTCTTCACACGACACTTGAGGGGAGGGGTGGGGTGGGGTGGGGGGTGCAGTTAAAAACCAAAAAAAAAAAAAAAAAAGTGCTCTAGACGCATTAAATCAGATGCCTGGCCTCTGCACGAGTTCTCCGCCACCTTGGATTAATTTCTGCTCGAAACTGGAGCCCCGTTACCGTTACGCCTTCATCTTTCTCTCCCTTCAACAGCCTGGAGGGATCCCTGACATTTTTAAGCTCGTCTTTCCTTTCGGGGGGCGCTGGCTAGATGCGCCCCCCCTTCTCTTCCCCCGCGGGGAGAGAGTACCATTACAAGAGGGCCCTTCTATGGTTCAGAATTCCAATTTAGGAAGAAATATATCCCAATCAAATATTGATGGGCGGAAACAAATGGAATTCTTGCAAACAGACCGGCAGACAGGCGTTCGGACAGTTGCTTCTCCATTGTAGCAAAATCGGAAAAAAGCAAAGCCTCTGATGTTCTTTTTGCCTGCTGTGCCCTGGCACATTTTTATGGGTCTTCCCCTCGCCATCCCCCCCGGGGAGGAAAAAAAGGACATTGACAGTTCCAACTATGCAATAACTCCTAAATGTTTCCCAGATTTGAACCAAGAAGCTGAGTACAAAGTGGTGGTGGGGGAATGGACAGCCAAACAAGGAAGCTGTTCCCCCACTGTGGACAAAACCCCATCAAGACCAAAGTTTTAAATTAACAACTCTCTTCCTCGAGAACAGACTGATCAGTCAGCTTATTACAGGTAGTCCTCACTTAACGACCACAATTGGGACCAGAATTTTGATTGCTAAGCAAAGCAATCATTAAGTGAATCCAACCCAATTTTACGACCTTTTTTTGTGGCGGTCATTAAGTGAATCACCACGGGCATTAAGCAAACCACGTGGTTGTTAAGCGAATCACACGGTTCCCCATTGATTTTGCTTGCCAGAAGCTGGCTGGGAAGGTCAAAAATGATGATCACATGACCACGGGACGCTGCAATGGTCATAAATGCGAAGCGGTTGCCAAGTGCCAAAATCGTGGTCACGTGACTGTGGGGATGCTGTGACGGCCATAAGTCTGAGGACAGGTCATAAATTGGTTTTTCCAGCATCGTCGTAAGTCCGAACCATCATTAAACAAATGGTTGTTAAGCGAGGACTACCTGTAACTGCAAAGAGCAATGTTATAATCACAAAAAAGTGGTTTTTGACAGACAAATCTTTGGTGGCCTATGATACCCCCCCCCCTAAATAGATTGCCATCATAAATGAGACAAATGCAGAGAATTCACCGCTGCCAGCCCTGCAAGGTAGGCCAGGTCTCGAAAGAGAGAGTGCAGGGATGCCAGCATGCGTCAGAAACGGTTCTGGATGTTGCAGCTCTGGATGACGTTGCTGGTCCCAGCAGATCTCGTTCCACAGCTGCTGCAGAGGACCCTGTTCTCCTCCAATGGGTTGGGGGCACCAGATTGGCATGAGTTTTTATTTTATTTCTTCTCATGGTGGACCCTGCTTTGTAATCCCATTCCACGAGGTCTGGTCTAAAGCAGGAAATTGAATAAGCAGCCGCTGGGAGGTGAGACGCATCATTCTGCCGACCCATGGATGCCCCAAGCAGGTGGTTCTTCTTCTATTTTGAGTGCGATATTAGAAGATTGGCATCCTTTCGCTCCCTCCTGTCCCCCCCCCACCTCCATGGGCCCCCATCCCGCCTTACAGCTAGACTCTCACCTGAGTGTGTTTGACAGAAGCATCTGGAGCAGAAGTGCGCACGCAACATTAAGCCTCGTGTTCTTTCAAGGGTGGGCAGAATTCTTTCCCCTCGGAGCCGTGTCGATAATAGACTTGACTTTTTCGGCCGTCCGCCCACTAAAATGCATAAAAGAAAGGTTACGCCGGCGAGCGGAAAGCAGAGAGTTTAATTAATCCCAGAGTGTGCTCTTCGGTGGGAAATTACGAAGCTACGCAAAGACCTCTGTTTGCTGAACCAGATTCGGAGGGCCGTTAGATTCTTCCAAGGGCTTTTTGATTCCCCCCCCCCTTCTTGGAGACTTCCTAATGCTCATGTTGGTACTTCCATTAAAAGTCAGATCCATGCAGGGAACCGTGATTAATGAAGAACTGACAAGGCCGCCCATCCACTGACAGGAGTTATTAGTGCCATGGCATTTTCAGGGGAAATGTCGGAGTTGGGGCATTTCCCCTCGTTGCGGCAGAAGAAATGACATGGGGCAACGTCATCCGTCCCCTGCCCCACTCCATTGGGGGGTGCAGCGGGGAGAGGGACGTTGTGGATAGTGGCTTCACCATCAAGCCAGTCTGTGGCTTCCAAAATGGGATGGATCTTAGTTTCAGTAACATAACTTGGTGTTTAAGTGGTACAGTATATAATTACTCCTCAACGTACGACCACAACTGGGACTGGGACTTCCGCCGCTAAGCAAGGTGGTCGTTAAGTGAGTCGTGCCCGATTTTATGACCTTTTTTTGCCACAGTCGTTAAGCGAATCTGGCTTCCCCCATTGACTTTGCTTGTGGGAAGCCCCCTGGGAAGGTCGCAAAAGGTGATCACGTGACCCCAGGATGCTGCAACCATTGTAAAAATATGCCGGTTGCCAAGTGCCTGAATTTTGATCACGTGACCGCAGGGACGCTGTGATGGTTGTAAGTGTGAGGACCGGTCCCAAGTCCCTTTTCTCAGTGCCGTCATAACTTCAAACGGTCGCTAAATGAATAGTCGTAAATCAAGGACTACCTGTACGCCTTCCTTAATGTAACCTGGTTCCTGAAATAAACCATTTTCTGGGTTTTGAACCATGAACTACCTCAGCATACTGCCTCACCTACATTTCTCGACTGGCCATGGATTAGGGTCCAGCTCCCTCCCCAGGTATTAAAAATTACATTGCAGCATGGTGGCTCAGCGGTTAAGACGCCAGGCTTGTCGATCGGAAGGTTGCAAGTTCGGAGGTTCGAGACCCGAGCGCCGCATGACGGAGGGAGCTCCCGCACTTGCCCCAGCTCTTGCCAACCTAGCAATTCGAAAGCATGCAAATGCAAGGAGATTAATAGGTACCACTTCGGTGGGTAAGTAACAGCGTTCCATGTGCGTCATGCCGGCCACATGACCGCAGAAGCGTCTTCGGACAACGCTGGCTCTTTGGCTAAGAAACGGAGATGAGCACCGGCCCCTAGAGTCGGACACAACTGCACAAATGTGCAGGGTGAATCTTTACCTTTTTATGGTGGAAAGAGACATCAAAACTGTAGCACGTCCTTGTAGGCTCAAAATGTGACGGCGTGTTCATTTTTTATTTATTTTTTATTTATTTCTTATTTATTTATTTAATTTATATAACCGCCCATCTCCCCCAACGGGGAACTCTGGGCGGTTTACAATAAATAAAATTAGATAAAAGCATAAAATATAAAATATATAAACTAACATTTCATGGCCAGCACCTGCTGGGGTGTATTTCGGTATGTCGATGATTTAATGGACCTTGTTTTCCAAGGACATCTTTGGGGTCTTGGAGAGGACCCAGAGATTTGAGGTGGGAAATAGATCTTCAGGAAGAGACCAAATTGTGATGCTTTAAAGTGCCCAAAACAGGTTATTCAATGTTTGGCATGGGAGCACCATCTCCCTCCATCCCACTCTGTGTGGAGCTAATGCAATTAGGCTCCTCATTTTAATAAGAATTGGAATTTGCATTATTCATGCTCTGCCCATTTGCATTTAGAGCGCGAGGGCCTAGCCGTTCCCACCATCGCCCTGTGGCTCCAGCCCACGTAGAATATCCGCCTTCCCCAGAAGCGACCAGACGCTGTTGGTTTAATCAAGAAAGCAACGTTCTAGTCCCTTTGAAGGAGAAACTTGTGATCCGCTGGTTGTAAGAGGTTAGCGGGCTTGCAAAGAGGCTGGATGCATTCTTTTGGAGGGCATCTCCTTTGAAAGAAAGGCAACCTGGCTAGAGACGTAGGAAAGCCTTCAGGGAGCCCCCCCCCCATTATCTGCACACAGCTTTATAACACGAGGCACAGCTTTGTGACGCTGCTGCAGAGGGAGCAGTCAATCCCAGCTTCCAGGTCTAAATGTTGGCTTACTCCCATTTTCTGTCCAGGCACGTGCACAGTCCCAGCCGTGCGCATTTGATGCAATTCAGAAGGAAAGAGATCAACGGCTTCCTGGAAAGAGCAGAGAAGGGAGAGACCGCTCCCGCAGCTCCTGAGCATTTGGGAGCCATCCGGGTCAACCCGCTAGTCCCTTCCAAAGGCCGGCGGACAACGCCGCAGTTCCATTTGCAAAGAAAGAACCGCCGGCTCCTCCGCCACAGCGACTCTACCCAGATTTTGAAAGAGCATCGTCCGTGGGCAACACCAGAAAATGGCGGTCATCTAAAATTCCAATCCTAAAAGCAATGGGGGGGGGGGGAGATTTCGGAGAGGAAGAGAGCTGGTGAACGTCTGGCGGGCTCTGTGAGTGAAGCGGCCCATGCTTAATTATGGATTTGCAAGCGGACAGCCTAAGGAGATGAGAAGAGCACAACTCTGTGGTTTTCTTTCTCTGTTTTCTCTGCCAACATCCCACAGAGGTCGGTTGAGTTAAGATGGATTCATTTATCGAGTGCAGTGTTCTCAACCTTGGCCACTTTAAGATGGGTGGACTTCAACTCCCGGAATTCCCCAGCCAGCCATGCAGGCTTGGGACAGGGACGCTGGCTGGTCAGAGCCCCACTTCCTTCGCTCCCTCACCCTCCCAGTGGGCAAACAGGAGGTGTTTCTTCAGCTCCACCTGAAGGCGGGACACACTTTCTGCAGGCTGGAAATAAGAGTTTCTCTCAAGAGCAGGCCATAGACAGGCCACAACAGGTTACTTTTGTCATCAAGGAGCCTTCAAGGATCCCTGCAGTTGAAATACAGCCAACCAGTTTCTCTGGACTGAGAACTGGGAGTCCCTAATGTTCTCTGAACCAGGGGTGTCCACAGAGGAGGTCAAAAAATCAAGATGGTGGTCACAATCATACAGTCAAAGCCTCCCTTCCTTCCTTCCTTCCTTCCTTCCTTCCTTCCTTCCTTCCTTCCTTCCTTCCTTCCTTCCTTCCTTTCCTCTTTCTCCTTCCTTCCCTCCCTCCCTCCCTCCCTCCCTCCCTCCCTCCCTCCTTCCTTCCTTCCTTCCTTTCCTCTTTCTCCTTCCTTCCTTCCTTCCCTCCCTTTCTCTTTCCTTCCTTCCTTCCCTCCCTCCCTCTCTCTTTCTCCTTCCTTCCTTCCTTCCTTCTTTCCCTCCCTCCCTCCCTCCCTCCCTCCCTCCTTCCTTCCTTCCTTCCCTCCCTCCCTCCCTCCCTCCCTCCCTCCCTTCCTTCCTTCCTTCCTTCCCTCCCTCCCTCCCTCCCTCCCTCCCTCTCTCTTTCTCCTTCCTTCCTTCCTTCCCTCCCTCCCTCCCTCCCTCCCTCCCTCCCTCTCTCTTTCTTCTTCCCTTCCTTCCTTCCCTCCCTCCCTCTCTCCTTCTCCTTCCTTCCTTCCTTCCTTCCTTCCTTCCTTCCTTCCCTCCCTCCCTCCCTCCCTCCCTCCCTCCTTCCCTCCCTCCCTCCCTCCCTCCCTCCCTCCCTCTCTTTCTCCTTCCTTCCTTCCTTCCTTCCTTCCTTCCTTCCTTCCCTCCCTCCCTCCCTCCCTCCCTTTCTCTTTCCTTTCTTCCTTCCTTCCTTCCCTCTCTCCCTCCCTCCCTCCCTCTTTTTCCTTCCTTCCTTCCTTCCTTCCTTCCTTCCTTCCTTCCTTCCTTCTTTCCCTCCCTCCCTCCCTCCCTCCCTACCTCCCACCCTCTTTCTCCTTCCTTCCTTCCTTCCTTCCTTCCTTCCTTCCTTCCTTCCTTCCTTCCTTCCCTACCAGAATCAAGCTTTTGAGCTTTTTATCACATTTAATCCTTTATTTAATTAATAAGTGATTAAGATTTCTTGGGACATTAAAAATACTTTTTAGGAACTTAAAAATGATCTCTCCTTGCAGTAGGAAGAGACTTTAGTTCTTGTAAGGTCACATCACTCTGGAAAACCTGTTTGAAGGGATTGAAAAATGCAAGAATTGCATTCTTAAATCCCACAAAGACCCAGAAATGGTCAGATGTACGAGAGAGAGAGAGAGAGAGAGAGAGAGAGAGAGAGAGAGAGAGGGAGGGAGGGAGGGAAGGATCTTTGGAATGCACAAATTGGCCTCACTGAAATCTTGTGAAGGAGCTTGGCTTGCCCTGAACTAAAATCCATTTTCATCAATGTCATTTTTGCTTCTCATCTAAAATGCAACTTGTATTTGCAAGGCTGCCATAAGACAATTTTATATAAACACGCACATACATGCATGCACGATTGATCGTACAAGCTGTATCATCATCTAGGGCACCCTGGGTGGACTGAAATTCAGCAGGTTTCTGCTTACACTCACCTTCTCTCCCTCCCTCCTGCTGGAGAAGATATTGTCAGGAAAACAACCCAAATAGTCTTAAATCCCTGTCTCCGCTTGAAGACAGACAAATAAATTAAAAAAAAAAGATTGGAGGTTTCTTTCTTCTTAAGAATGAGAGAAGATGGCTTAAATTCAACAGCGGGACAGAGAGAAATCTTTGCAATCTGGGCCCAGAGGAAAAATTGTGGGAGCCCTGGTGGTCTACGGGGGCAACAGATCAGGAGACTGGCAGCACTAACCCATTTTCCGACTAACCCATTTCAGAGTGGCTAGAATTCTGCAAATGTGCAAATCCTACACGGGTCCAGCCACTCTATGCATCTGAGGACAGCGGGCTGCGGCTCACGAAATCTGATGCCTTTCAACGAAACGGGTTAGTCAGAATGGTGCTGCCAGATTTCTGCTGACTTTTGCCTTGAAAAAGGGGGCAAACCGTCAGCCTTCCCAGGCAGAACAGACAGGAAACACGACCAGATGAGCTAATTCTACTTTATTGTAAGGCTACATTGACAGAATCTTGCAAGTCTGAAAGGACAATTCTCCCCCCCCCCCCCCGTCTCCTTTTGTTGTTTACTCGTTCAGTCAATTCCAACCCTTCGTGACTTCATGGACCAGCCCACACCAGAGCTTCCTGTCGACCGTCGCCATCCCCAGCTCCCCCACGGTTGAGTCCGTCACCTCCAGAATATCATCCATCCATCTTGCCCTTGGTCGGCCCCTCTTCCTTTGGCCTTCCACTTTCCCCAGCATCAGCATCTTCTCCAGGGTATCCTGTCTTCTCATTATGTGGCCAAAGTACTTCACTTTTGCCTTTAATATCATTCCCTCAAGTGAGCAGTCTGGCTTTATTTCCTGGAGGATGGACTGGTTTGATCTTCTTGCAGTCCAAGGCACGCTCAGAATTTTCCTCCAACACCACAGTTCAAAAGCATCTATCTTGTTTCGCTCAGCCTTCCTTATGGTCCAGCTGTCGCAGCCATAGGTTACTACAGGGAATACCATTGCTTTGACTATGCGGACCTTTGTTGTCAGTGTGATGTCTCTGCTTTACAGCCCGAGAAACTAGGGAGGGCCCCTTCTGAGCCTTTTTCTCTCCCCATTATGCAGCTGAGGGCTAAGCCCTCTCTTATCTGACCGTTCCCTTTTAATGCTGATTCTCAGAAAGGGTGTGTCAGCCTTCCCAGGTAGACCAGACAGGAAACACGACCAGATGAGTTAATTCTACTTTATTGTAAAGCTACATTGACAGAATCTTGCAAGTCTGAAAGGACAATTCTCTCCCGTCTCTTTACAGCCCAAGAAACTAGGGAGGGCCCCTTCTGAGCTTCTTTCTCCACCCATTATGCAGCTGTGGGCTAGGCTGTCTCTTATCTGACCGTTCCCTTGGCAGCGTCTCTTCGCCCGTCTCCCAAGGTCTTTCCCACATGCCGTTACAGATGATGAGAGGAGATTTAGGAACAGGCATTTTCTGGGGGTCTGAGAGAGACTGTGAGCCTACGAGCTCCCCCCATGCCCCCCCCCCAAAGCAAGGCGGATCCATACCTTGCTCCATTCCGGAGGCCCATGAAACCTGGCTTTTCCAGAAGTCCTCTTTTTTTAAGAGTGTGGCTCCAGGAACAGAGGCTAATGGCGCTAATGTATTCCTCTTTTTATTTTTATTCTCATCTCACCATCATTGTATGGCTTTATATTGTTGGTGGAACCGTGAACGGGGAACTGTTTAGAGAGGACTGTGATAGAAGCACTGGTAAGTCTCAGAACTCCGGAAATAAAAAAAGGGCAACAAATGCGGCTTCGATTGTCCTCCAAGGCAGAAGTGGATAAGCAAGGTGGCCAAGTGAGAGAATCATAGAACATAAGGGTTGGACGGGATCTGGGAGGTCATTTAGTCCAACCCCTCCCTGGTTATCCAGCAAAGGAGAGTCTCCACCTTCTGTTGGAGGACAGCTTTTCTACTAGGACATTATTTGGTTTGGTCTAGTGGTTAAGGTGCTGGGCTAGAAACCAGGAGTCTGTGAGTTCTAGTCCCGCCTTAGGCATGAAAGCCGGCTGGGTGACCTTGGGCCAGTCCCTGTCTCTCAGCCCTAGGAAGGAGCCAATGGCAAACCGGGAGACTGAGAATTCTAGTCCCGCCTTAGGCCTGAAAGCTGGCTGGGTGACCTTGGGCCAGTCACTCTCTCTCAGCACAACTCACCTCACAGGGTTGTTGTTGTGGGGAAAATAGGAGGAGGAAGGAGTATTAGGTATGTTTGCCGCCTTGAGTTATTTATAAAAAAATAATAAAGGTTGGATAAAAATTAAATAAATTAAATAAATAAATAAATAAATAAATAAATTCCGATGTCTGAAACCTACTTTGTTCATTTAAGCCCCGTGCATCTTCTCCTGTCCTGTGGAAGGAGCGCGTGCCTTGGAGCCCCCCCACAGCTTCCACCAAACGACTGTCCCATCTGATTTCTTATTTATTTAAAAAATGGGAAATGTGGATGCTCACCTTAATGTCCAAGAATCCTGCTCATCCCAACAGAAACAGGATTTGTGGGAGCGTTCCAAGATATTGCTCTTTTGTGAGTGAAGCCTATGCCAAGAGGAGGGATCACCTGGTGTCCTCCTTTCCGTCTCTATTTTTGTTTACAGTGGGTTTAGAACGGACTGTGGGGAGGGAGGGAGGGAGGGAGGGAGGGAGGGAGGAAGGAAGGAAGGAAGGAAGGAAGGAAAGAAGGAAGGAGATAGATAATAGATGGATAGACAGCTAGAGGGATGGATGGATAGATAAACAGCTAGAGAGATGGGTGGATGAATAGATAGATAAATAGATAGATAGGTTTTTGCCTATTGTTCATATCTCTCTCTCTCTCTTTGCAATGCTTGTTCCACTTCCCAATCTAGCCCAGTCTTGGGATCTCCTAGTGGTCCCCCATCCTCATACTAATCAGCCTTGGCTCCCCATTCCAGACAAAGTTAGCCATCGGCTAAGACTGATGTGTTTATTTATTAATTTGATTTTTGTTTGTCCAACTCCGACTCTGTGTTGTGACCTCAGGGGACACTATGAACTCTAGAATTCTGCTTTCATTAATATTCTGGTGATTAGGATCAAATCTGCCCCCATTTTATGTTTTAGGAAATTGAGCGCATTCTATGTTTTTTTAATGGTTTTATTGTTTTTAATTGTTTTTGTTATTTTTGGTTATTTCATGGTATGGTTTTATTATTATTATTGCATTTTGCACGTTGCTCACTGCCCCAGCCTCATTTTTATTATTATTATTATTAATAAATAATTATTATTATTAATGCATTTTGTGCATTACTCACTGTCCCAGCCTCTACCAGTCTTGATTATTATATTTATTGCATTTTGCACGTTGCTCACAGCCCGAGCCTCCACCAGTTGTTGTTGTTGTTATTATTATTATTATTATTAGAGTCCCCTTTGTGGTGGGAGATGGGCGGTGATAGAAGTTGGACAAATAAATAAATAAAATAAAATAAATTAGAGTCGCTTCGAGCGAGATGGGCGGTGACGAAATTTGAAATATAAATATTATTATTATTATTACTTTTATGGCTGATCGCACAGTCAGCCAGATGTTAAGACTGGATTTGGCATTTTAATCCACCTATCGAGTCCTTCCCAAGGAGCTGGGATGATGATAATGATAATAGTAATAGTAATAGTAATAGTAATTGCATTCTGCAGGTCCCTCACTGCCCCAGCCGCCGCCACGCTCCACAACCCACGAGACAGGCAGCGACTAGCTCCGCCCACATGTAGGCGGGGTTTTCCTTCTGCCTGTCTTGTACGGCGCATGCGTGCCAAGGCTCACGCGGCACCTCCTTCAAAAGCTCCCTGCCGTCCTTCCCGCAGTCCCCTCTTCGATCACTTCTGCGCATGTGCCGCTGCCCAAATCTCGCGCGCCCGCTGGAGTCCCTCCGCTGCCCGCCGAGCGCGTAATCTCGTTCGCGGGGGGCGCTGTGAGAGGCGGCCTCTTCCTTTCCCGCTCTTTTCCTAGAGCGGCCCGGCGGGCGGGCGGGCGCTTTCATTCCGGCGCAGGCGCGCGCGGAGTTGAAAGGTCGGCAAGATGGCGGCGGCCTCTTCGGGCGATGAAGCGCCGGACAATGAGGACTATTATTCGTTGCTGAACGTGCGGCGGGAGGTGAGGCGCCGCGGGGCGCCGGCCTCCTCTGGGAAGCTGCTCGGGGGCGCGTCGGGGCCGGGAGGCGAGAGGGAGAGAGGCGGGCGGGGGCGGCGGCTCGGCAGGTCATTGACAGGACAGAAGCGGGCGGGCATCTCGGTGAAATATATTCTTAAAGTCGTGTATAAAGCAGGAGCCGCACGCTTTTTTCCTCAAGAGCTGAAGATACCTCTGTTTTCGAGGTTTTCCAGCCTAGGAATTTTCAAACGGGCAGTTTGGGGGGCACCTGAGAGGTCATCTAGTCCACCCCCATGTCCACTGCAGGAATCCCAGACAGATGAGGGCGGGGGGCGGGCTTGGAAAGGGCTGAAGGGCGCCAGATCAACCAACGGAGTGAAGGAGGTTGAAGAGGCTCTCAGGAAGGAGGGGAAAGCGAGGCATCAGAAGGAAGAACTTCCAGTTGGGAAGGGCATCAAAATGGAAACCTTGCCAAATAGGCCTTGATTTATTATTAGATTTATATACTCTCTTTAAGGTGGCATCACTGATGCCTCCCCCCCCCCATTTCCCCCACAGCAACACCCCTGTGAGGTGGGATGGGCTGAGAGAGGGTGACTGGCCCAAAGTCACCCTGCCGGCTTTCATGCCTAAGGCGGGACTAGAACTCTCAGTCTCCAGGTTTCTAGTTCAGCATTTTTGGCACTGCACCCAACTGGCTGTCTTGCTATTTCGAGTTTTTTTTTCTTCTTATCTGAAAGGTGTCTATCTAAGGTGTGTCCAAATCCAACATTCTCAGCTCCTCCAATCCTCAGGTTTCGGTCTATTAAAAAAACCCTAAGGACATCTTACAAATCTTCATAAAACAAGGGTTTATTTGCAGGAGACAAATGGAGAGGGACTTTTCTTTATTTAAACCAGTGTTTCTGAACCTTAGCAACTCTAAGATATGTGGACTTGGGAATTCTGGGAGTTGAAGTCCACACATCTTAGAGTTGCTAAGGTTGAGAAACAATGCTTTAAACTGTCTAGAATTTTTTTTCCTGTTATCACAAATGCCCAGCAAATATCTACTCAATTAACCTCAAAATTCAGCCTCATCAGCTCCTCAAACCCACATTTCAGCCTATTAAAAAAACATAAAAATAGCTCATAGGTCTTTTATAAAACAACGCCTTGTTTGCAGAGGGCAAATTGAAAGGGACTTTTTGCCTTTTAATCTGTCTATAATTTGTAGTTTGCCTATTCTCTTAGAGCCAAAATATGTTGCTTGTGCACTTGGGTGCGCATTAAACCTGAAATATAGCATTTAAAAGAGATGTGGGTAAAATAGAAACTCAGGCGTGGTGGCAGAGGAAGAGAGGAATGTGTGAACGAGATAAAAGAACAGTTGTAAGATTATTACTCATAATCATCTAGTTCTAGTGGCTCAGAAGGAGTGGCTACAAGTATGTGGCAGACATGGGGTTCTTTACAGTCTCTCAAAAGCTGTGGCACTACCACCCTGTGGAGACGTTTAACATCTTTTTTAGATAGCAGTAGAATATGCATTATTGCTAAGCTTCATTTTATAGCTGCCTAGAGTCGCTGAGTTTAATACCTTATTGTTATTTCCAAAGGCTAACTTTGTAGATCTTTTTGAGAAAACTGGGAAAGCTAACAGAACTAAGTGAACCCACAAACCTCTTGCCATCACTTCCTTCCCATGCCCTGCAAATATACAAATGCTTTGCTTATTTTAGGAAACTGCTGTAGAGGAAAGTTCTAAGATTTCCTGGGTATAGTTTTGCTCTATTGACTTGGCAGTGGTGAGCTGTTTAGATTTTTTAGGTTACACTGGTTTACAGGTAGTCCTCGACTTACAACCACCATTGGGACCGGAATTTCCATTGTAAGTCATTGCAGTCGTAAGTCAACTCACCATGTGACCGGACCCAATTTTATGACCATTTTTATGGTGGTCATTAAGCAAATCCAGCTTCCCCAATGGGCTTTTTTTGCCAGAAAACAGCAAAAAAGTCGCAAAACATGATCACGTGACTGCAGGTCATAAATGCGAGCCAGTTGCTGAGTGCCCGAAATGTGATCATGTGACCACAGGGGTGTGTGATGTTTTGCAATGCTCAGAAGTGCTTTATAGGCCGTAACTTCAGACTGTCGTTAAATGAATGGCCTTAAGTCGAGGACTACCTGTACTTTTTACTCACCAATTGAGCCTTGTTCCCAAACTGCATTTATCTTTGCTCTTCTTGTTTACAGTTGCCTGTTTATATGTGATTATTTTCAGATTTAAGGATCTTTTTATATCTAAAATTGACTGCATTATCGGAGGTAGAGAAAAGAATGCCTGTTAATGTATTATGTATTAAACTTTGGATTAATGAGTTTGGGAGAGCTTGGTCTAAGCAGATCTACAGCTTGGCTTTCCACAGCGATTATTTTAAATGTGGTCTGCCTGAGGGAGAAATAAAATTGGAATGACACTAAGCTCTGTTTTTCTATAATCAATGTTAACATTCTGCCTAAAAGTGCAGAATAGGATCCTTTGCAGTTAATAGCTAATTGAAAGACATGTGGCCCCTTTATTCAGCTCTCAAAATTTTGCAGCTTTTACAGAAATGTATTTGATAGTGACAACAACTCTAAAGTGTTGGTATCAAAAATCTTAAAAAAACAGGCAAGTCATAATTCTCTTTAACTCTGTATTGATATTTTTGCTCTCTTGGCCATCTTTCAACCTGAACTCTTTTATCTGAAGATGATTTGTACACCATTAGTGCCAGGCAAACTAGCAACCCAGCTTATCCTATATTTCTAGAGTCTGCCATTATTTAGACTCTTAAAACATATTGTCTGATAATAATGCATTTATTACATGCTGTGCTCATACGTCTCGGTTCCTACAAGGTTGCAGCATTGGCTGTTCCCTGAGGAGCTTTTTTGGGATGTTCTGATAATGCAAGAAAATCAAAAATTATTAGTTTATGGAGCCTATATCTGATGAAAAGGGGAATGAAGTGAAATGGATTAAAATAATCCCCAATGCAGGATTGTACATAGCTATTTATTGTAACATTTGTCAAGGTTGTTAGTGGGAAGCTGTATATATCTGTTTTAAATAAATAATTGTCTCCCTCCAGCCTATAAATAAAAAGGTAAAGGTTCCCCCCGCACATTTGTGCAGTCGTGCCCAACTCTAGGGGCCGGTGCTCATCTCCGTTTCTTATCCAAAGAGCCAGCGTTGTCCGAAGATGCTTCCACGGTCATGTGGCCGGCATGACGCACGTGGAACGCTGTTACCTCCCCACCGAAGTGGTACCTATTTATCTACTTGCATTTGCATGCTTTCGAATTGCTAGGTGGGCAAGAGCTGGGGCTAGAGCTCACTCCGTCACGAGGGGGTAGGGATTCGAACCTCCGAACTTGCGACCTTCCGATCGACAAGCCTGGTGTCTTACCCGCTGAGCCACCATGCCCCCAGCCTATAAATACTTAAGGATTAATAGATAATGTGGTTTTCTAAGTAAGAGCCAACTTAATCAGATCTGTGTTATAGATGGATCCGTATTTTCTCTTTAAAAAAAAACAAACGAAAATGTTGTTGTCAGCTGACTTAATGGCTCATCCTAATCCTGATCTCATATTTTAGTGCTCTGGATGGGTTGATAACTTTTTGTGCCAGTAATATAACGGCAACAATCCAATTTCTGGCAATTGATCTCCGATACTCGTTTGCATTGATATTAAAACACAGCATGTCAAAACCTCTGATGGATAGCCTTTTAAAAAAATCTTTCCTGTACTTAAAATGCTCAGCCCTTTTTTCATTTGCTTTTACAACAGCTCGGCGAATAAAAAGATCTAGTCAAGCAATTGCATGTGACGGCTGGCAATAACTCTGGAGTAAATTCCTGTTCAGCTTTATGTTGTGCTTGTATGTGCTTGTATGTTGCAGTACGGTTGATGTTAGAAAACGCAGTTCCGTCTTAACCTTGTAAAGAAGGGAACAGACGTTTCAGTTGGAGATTGTGGCTTCCAGTTTTTAAAGTCCTTGCATGAAACATATATTTTTTTAAATCCATACAGATAATTGGCAGTATCCTCTTTGTGGCCTGATATTTAGAAAATCAGATTAAATGGGTAGAATTGTAATAATGATTCATGAGGAAGAGACTTACCCCACAGGTTTTCAAGCAGAAGCTAGATAGTCATGTCAGACATGGTGTAGTGAATCAAGCATGCAGGGGGTTGGATTTTATGATCTATTAGGTCCCTCCCCACTCTATGATGCTTGATATAGCTATGGTGGAGTTTGAAGGTAAATTTCCCAGATTCCTCTTGAGTCATAAAATGCTCTAGGAGTTTTGTTTGCATCCCTTAAACTCTCCAGCTTTTCAGAATGTCAAAAAAGGGGGCATTTGTTGTTGTTGTTCAGTTGTTTAGTCGTGTCCGACTCTTCGTGACCTCATGGACCATAGCACGCCAGGCCTTCCTGTCCTCCACTGTCTCCCGGAGTTTACTCAAATTCATGTTCGTTACATTGGTGATGCTATCTAACCATCTCATCCTCTGCCGTCCCCTTCTCCTTTTGCCTTCCGTCTTTCCCAGCATCAGGGTCTTTTCCAGTAAGTCCTCTCTTCGCATTAGGTGGCCAAAGTATTTCAGCTTCAGCTTCAGCATCTGTCCTTCCAATGAGCAGTCAGGGTTGATTTCCTTTAGGATTGACTGATTTGACCTCCTTGCAGTCCAAGGGACTCTTAAGAGTCTTCTCCAGCACCACAGTTCGAAAGCATCAATTCTTCAGCGCTCAGCCTTCCTTATGATCCAACTCTCACAGCCATACATTACTACTGGGAAAACCATAGCTTTAACTATACATACCTTTGTCAGCAAGGTGATGTCTCTGCTTTTTAATATGCTGTCTAGGTTATTGACTGCAGTGAAAAGCTTCTTCTTCTATAGTTAGTTCTGCCACATTTCATTTTTGGGTGGCCTCACAGTTTTGGAACTTCTTCCCTGGGGAACTACGCATGGCTTCATCGATAATGTTTTTTAAAAGAACCCAGTAGATTAAAAAAATAGTTTCTGTTTGATGCTGTGCTTCATGTTCTATGATGCTGCTCGTTAATTAGTACATAGGTTGTAATCTTTGTGATTTTATAACTTTCGTAAAAAGACATTTTTCCAGGCTATGTTTGAAAGGCAAGTTAGGAAATCTTTTAACTAAACCAAGCTAAATAAATAAATAGGAAAGCCCCTTATTTCCCAGAGGATCAGCTCGGTCCAGCAGTACATACAGGCAAATGTCTTGTCAAGATGATGTCCTTTATAGTTATTAATTTTGGCTGCATTCAGAACACGAGAAACCCAGAACTATGTTTATTAAATGGGAAAGATGGTGGTGTTGGCAGCAAAGCGGCGAGGGCTCATTTCCACAATTCCCCGGTGATTTGCCAGCAGGGATGAAAATGTGAAATATATGTGAACTGAGAAATGGAACTTGTCAATGTCCTTTCAAAATATAAGGGTGTTATGACAGACCATTTAATTGGGGAATGTATAAATCAAGACCGAACCAAGGTAGAGCTTCCGGGCACGTTCAGCTTTGAATGCTGGCTTTGGGGCCGGCATCTCAAGTAATTGCTTCTCCCGTCCCTGAACTGTTTAAAAAAGAAATCCTGCAATGATTATTTTATTAAATCCGCCGCAGTTTGGCAGCCCGGTCTCCCTGATGTTGTGTCCTTCTCTGCCACCCATTTTCTCCAACTTTGTTTGGCTGCCAACTCCTGCCAGCGAGGATGGGAGCTGAGTCAAACAGACCAGGAGGAGATGAGATGGAAAAAGGCTGGTTCTTGCCAATGGCCCTTGAAGTGGCAAGAGAATAACCCTTCAGAGATTTCCACCAGAATTAAGCAAGAGCGTATGCTGGTGAAATAACCTTATGTTACGGCAGACAAGATGTTGTGACTTTGGGGAGATGTTCTTTGTGTGTGAAAAGTTCCCCTGCACAATGGTCAATGCTGGATTTCCCAGGATGATGAATATCTTCTGCCTTCCCCCGCCTGCCGTTCTGACACCCACGGTGTTTTATTTTTCTCCCCCTGTGAACAAACTTCAGCGCATGAAAAGGATCTATCTTTAGAAAGATATATGCAGCCTACCTTCCTTTTCGTAAGCTCTCAAGCAGAGAGGCATAGATACTATATTACATCAACCGGTCATTTTATGAGGTTTTATGTAACTTCTAGAGCCAGTTTGGTGTCCTGGTTAAGGCCCCAGGCTAGAAACCGGGAGACCGGGAGTTCTAGTCCCACCTTGGGCATGAAGCCATCAGGGTGACCTTGGGCTGGTCACTTTCTCTCAGCCCTAGGAAGAAGCCAATGGAAAACCAGGAGTCTGTGAGTTCTAGTCCCACCTTAGGCATAAAAGCCGGCTGGGTGACCTTGGGCCAGTCACTCTCTCTCAGCCCTAGGAAGAAGCCAATGGCAAACCAGGAGACTGAGAGTTCTAGTCCCGCCTGAGGCACGAAAGCTGTCTGGGTGACCTTGGGCCAGTCGCTTTCTCCCAGCCCTAGGAAGGAGGCAATGGAAAACCACTTCTGAAAAACCTGCCGAGAAAACTGCAGGGACTTGTCCAGGCAGTCTCTCAGAATCGGACACGATTGAACAGATTAAAAAAGAAAGAAAGAAAGAAAGAAAGAAAGAAAGAAAGAAAGAAAGAAAGAAAGAAAGAAAGAAAGAAGAAAGAAAGAGAAAGAAAGAAAGAAAGAAAGAAAGAAAGATAGATTAACTTCTATCCCACCTATCTGTCTTCTGGGGGGGGTAAGGAGTTTCTCTATTTTTACACAGTGTAGTGTTTTTACTTATATTAACCAGCAGGAGGCAATACAGATAGTCCTCGTTTAGCAACCACAATCGGGACTGACAACTTGGTTGTTAAGTGAAGCGCTCGCTAAGTGAAACCACGACTGTGTTTATGAACTTACTTCAGCTTTCCTTTGCTTTACAGACCTGCGAAGGTCATAAATGCGAGGATCAGTCATAAAGCTACTTTTTCATCACTCTTGTAACTATGAACGGTCACTAAACAAGGCAGTCACTAAATGAGGAGTGCCTGTACATGGCCAGTTTTGTTCTGTTTGGAACATGTCAGATGTATGTAACCCCGTAGTAAGATCTAGGGCTGTGTACACCTGACAAGGTCCAAACATAATGTAACCAATCATATATTGCCTGCTAGAGGTCAAAATATAAAAACAAGGCTCTCTGTTGGCCCTGAGCCTACATGTCCTTGCTCAGCCACCCACTTCTTAGTCCTGACCTGATCTGTTTGTGGAGAAGCAGCCTGTTCCCAGAATTCCCGGCTAATATGGCTGATAGCCTTGAAGAATTCTGGGTGATCTAGGAACTACAGGTAGCTTAATGACCACAATTGGGACCAGAATTTTGGTTGCTAAGCAAAGCGGTCGTTAAGCGAATCCAACCCAGTTTTACAACTTTGCAGCGGTTGTTAAGTGAATCACCGCGAGTGTTAAGCTAAGCCGGTGGTCATTAAGCGAATCACATGGTTCCCCATTGATTTTGCTTGCCAGAAGCCGGCCAGCAAGGTTGAAAATTGCGATCACGGGACGCTGCAACGGTCATAAGTGCGAACCGGTTGCCAAGCGCCCAAATTGTGATCACATGACTGTGGGGACACTGCAACGGTCATAAGTGTGAGAACCAGTCGTAAGTTGTCTTTTTCACAGTGTAGTGAAAAGTCCGTTGTAAGTCCAAACCGTCACTAAACAAATTATTGTTAAGCGAAGACTATCTGTATCCTTGATTCTGACTCAAAGGTTGATTCAACTCAAAGGTTGGGAACAGATCTCCAGCTGTTTGATGGGCTTCCTCATTTCTGGCAGATCCATGGGGTTGATACAAGCGTATTGTCCCCTCGTTCATTGGCTGTTGGTAGACCTTACAGCAGAGCTTTCCAAACTGTGTGTCGGGACACGTTAGTGTGTCGGCTGCAGTGTCTGGGTGTGTCGTGGCTGCTTCTGCCTCCTGGCTTCCGCGCAGGTCCTAGTGCCTGCCTTGTGCCTTGCTGCCTCCAAACCTGCCCTGCCAGGATTCCGCGCAGGTCCTAGTGCCGGCCTTGTGCCCTGCTGCCTCCAAACATGCTGTGATTCCGTGCAGGTCCTAGTGCCTGCTTTGTGCCCTGCTGTAAGAGTGTGTTGTGAAATGATGCATGTCTAAAAAGTGTGTCACCAACATGAAAAGTTTGGAAAGCTCTGCCTTACAGCAAGGGGCCAGGAAATAATTTGAGATGAATTCTGCCCAAGAATTGTCTGGATATGAGAAAATAGTGTCACCCCCCAAACAAGATTTGTAAGGTCTCTTCCAACTCCAATATAACATTCCTAGGATATTGGTTGTACATGTTGGGCTTTTTGTAGGACAAATTTAGTTCTAGAGAGGGCTGGCTAATCTGGGAATGATAGGTCGCTAAACGTTGTGGTTTAGGAAAGAGGACAAGAACTGAATCACGTCTTTGCTAATTTCCTGTGTAAAGCTATTTAATCTGGGTTAGATTACATCTTGCAAAGATGTAACTGAATGATTGAGATGTGAAACGAATGTGCTTAATCCCTGAACAGCACGATGGCGAGCCTCTTAATTTTGTCTTCATTTTGAGTAATAAGAATGGAAGTTACGGTATCATGATTAGTGACTTGCGTATCTCATTACAGTTTGAAATGTTGTCAGGATTTTGTGCCGCCAGCGGAGAGAAGTTATCACTCATGCAATATGACCTTAGTGATTCACTTATGATGAAAGGCCCAATCTTACATTTTATCGAACGTGATATTTGTGAAAAATTGAACTGCTCGTTTTTATTACTTAATCCATAGGACATTAAGCCGTTTATCACTAATTTGATTAAATAAGGTCCTTGCCAAGCTGAAATTTCTACTCCTTTCTCATCTGTTTTAATTCTTATAACCAAGGGTGTGTTTGCAATGAGATGTGTTTTCAGAGGCTGGAAGGTTAATCCAATTTGCATGTTGATGAACAGAGAGTAAAAAAACAACAGAAAAATTCCCAGTTCCAGAAATGGCTTAAGTCCCACTACATGCTGATTTTCACCTCCTGTTCAGGGCACCCTGACCTTTTGTTTCCAAGTTAAAAGCTAGGCAAACTTCTCCACTGGTCAAATAGAATTAAAGGAATTCAGACCGAAAGCCCTAGATGTATTTCTGTATTGGCATGATGGTTTAATCATAGAATCCTAATACTAGTAGGGACCTCATAGATCAGTGCTTTCCAAAGTGCTGCCGTTGGCGACACACGCACGGCGGTGGCGGTGTGCGCGGCGGCGGCAGCCTCGCTAAAACGCGGAAGCGCTGATGGCGTGCCGCTGCCGTCTTCGCTGCCGCCGTGCACACTGCCGCCGCCGCGCGCGCCCCCCCGTGCCGCCGCTTTGTGACACACAGTTTGGAAAGAAAGCTATGTCATACATTATCTAGTCCTGCTTGATGCAGGATCTGTTAAGACATTTCAGACAGGGCTATCCAGCATCCATTTGGAGTAAAAGTAAAAAGTAAAAGTAAAGGGGAACAGACCAGTTCATGAGGCAGGCTGTTCCGCTGGTCGACAGCTCTTAACTATCAGGAAGTTCCATGGAATAGCTAACATGAATCAACTTCTCTCCAATTTCAACACATTGGTTCCAGTCTTGTCCTCTGGAACATTCTTCTCTGTAAGGACCATTCAGATATTTGAAGACTGCAACAGGGTAAAGACAGGACAAGAATCTAATAAATCAATGAACAAGTATATCCAGATCCTTTAACTATTCCAGATTCCTCCCCATCCAGACACCCCTCCCCGTCTTTAAATCTTCTCCATCTTTGCCACTTTTTTTCCTTTTTGATAGTACTTTTTTTTAAGTAACCCTTTGCTCAGATGTTCCTGGATAATTTCAAACTTCACTGCCCTCCCCTGTCCTGTCCCTCTGATCTTCAATGATGCGTTTCTTCCTTTCTTTGTATTTCGTGCGGCGGACTGTGAATTGCAAAACTTAATGCAATAATAAATTTGTTAGTCTTTAAAGCACCACATTTTATTAAGATCTGCCATTTTTTTTAAAAAAAAATTAGCACAGCGACCCCTCTACAAAACGTATGCTTGGATTCTTCCCGAGAATAGAACCCTGCAGTTGGAAGAGACACTAGAGCAGAGCTTTCCAAACTTTTCATGTTGGTGACACACTCTTACAGCAGGGCATCATTTTGCGACACACTCTTACAGCAGGGCACAAGGCAGGCACTAGGACCTGCGGGGAATCACAGCCGGTTTGGAGGCAGCAAGGCACAAGGCAGGCACTAGGACCTGCGGGGAATCACAGCAGGTTTGGAGGCAGCAAGGCACAAGGCAGGCACTGGGATCTGTGTGGAATCACAGCAGGTTTGGAGGCAGCAAGGCACAAGGCAGGCACTAGGACCTGCGCGGAATCCTGGCAGGGCAGGTTTGGAGGCAGCAAGGCACAAGGCAGGCACTAGGACCTGCGCGGAATCCTGGCAGGGCAGGTTTGGAGGCAGCAAGGCACAAGGCAGGCACTAGGACCTGTGCGGAATCCTGGCAGGGCAGGTTTGGAGGCAGCAAGGCACAAGGCAGGCACTAGGACCTGCGCGGAATCCTGGCAGGGCAGGTTTGGAGGCAGCAAGGCACAAGGCAGGCACTAGGACCTGCGCGGAATCCTGGCAGGGCAGGTTTGGAGGCAGCAGGGCACAAGGCAGGCACTAGGACCTGCGCGGAATCCTGGCAGGGCAGGTTTGGAGGCAGCAAGGCACAAGGCAGGCACTAGGACCTGCGCGGAATCCTGGCAGGGCAGGTTTGGAGGCAGCAAGGCACAAGGCAGGCACTAGGACCTGCGCGGAATCCTGGCAGGGCAGGTTTGGAGGCAGCAAGGCACAAGGCAGGCACTAGGACCTGTGCGGAATCCTGGCAGGGCAGGTTTGGAGGCAGCAAGGCACAAGGCAGGCACTAGGACCTGCGCGGAATCCTGGCAGGGCAGGTTTGGAGGCAGCAGGGCACAAGGCAGGCACTAGGACCTGCGCGGAATCCTGGCAGGGCAGGTTTGGAGGCAGCAAGGCACAAGGCAGGCACTAGGACCTGCGCGGAATCCTGGCAGGGCAGGTTTGGAGGCAGCAAGGCACAAGGCAGGCACTAGGACCTGCGCGGAATCCTGGCAGGGCAGGTTTGGAGGCAGCAAGGCACAAGGCAGGCACTAGGACCTGCGCGGAATCCTGGCAGGGCAGGTTTGGAGGCAGCAAGGCACAAGGCAGGCACTAGGACCTGTGCGGAATCCTGGCAGGGCAGGTTTGGAGGCAGCAGGGCACAAGGCAGGCACTAGGACCTGCGCGGAATCCTGGCAGGGCAGGTTTGGAGGCAGCAGGGCACAAGGCAGGCACTAGGACCTGCGCGGAATCCTGGCAGGGCAGGTTTGGAGGCAGCAGGGCACAAGGCAGGCACTAGGACCTGCGCGGAATCCTGGCAGGGCAGGTTTGGAGGCAGTCAGGCACAAGGCAGGCACTAGGACCTGCGCGGAATCCTGGCAGGGCTCGGAGGCAGCAGCAGCCATGACACACTCAGACACTGCAGCCGACACACTAACCTGTTGCGACACTCAGTTTGGAAAGCTCTGCCCTAGAGGTCCAATTATCAATGCAGAATCAAGAGATCTCCCAAGTACAGCATCTCCAAGAGATGATTCTTCAGCCTCTCTTTGAAGACCTTCATGTGATGGCTTGTTCCAATGGCCAACAGCTCAGCTCAGCCTCTTCCTGTCATCTGAAATGCCAGCTGTCTTTGTGGACACCCCAGCAAATTTCTAGCTGGTTTTCTAGCCACCATCCTGCCATCCACAGCTTAGAGCATGCCAAGTCTGTGTTGTATCCCTAAGTAGGCCACGAAAAAGCAGACTGCCTTATTTATCCCCTTGATCTGAGAGGAAACTGAGTTGCAGGAGATGATAATAGTAGTTTTTCAGTAGCAGAACTATGATTACCCATTTCAGCTTCAATAAATGTCTTCCTCAGGCACTATAAATTCAAACTTGTCTTTCCTTTGAAACCATTGGGGGTTGACATGTACAGGCATACCTCGTTTTATGGCGCTTCGCTTTATGGCACTTCGCAGATATTGCAGGTTTTTTTTACTAATTGAAGGTTTGGGGCAACCCTGCATCATTGCCGTGCATTTGTTAACTTCCATCTTGGACAACTAGTGTTATCCCTCTCTGGAGCTGCTTTTCCAAACAGTCTAGACCAGAGTTCCTCAACCTTGGCAACTTTAAGACGTGTAGACTTCAACTCCCAGAATTCTCCGGCCAGCCATGAAGTCCACACGTCTTAAAGTTGCCAAGGTTGAGGAACTCTGGTCTAGACTTATCTGTTAATCTAAAGTGCACCGCTGGAAGTTTGCCGTTGGACGGTATATCTCTGGTTGAGTTTTGATTGCATTTGTTTCCTGGCACGATACGAAGTGTGGCTGGGCCTTTCGGCCTCTAGTGGATTGCACATCGAGGACCTTCCGCCTGGCCTGTTTTTTGCACCTTCAGCTGGAGTTCTCAGTCCCTGTTTCAAGGGACACTCTTTCCCTTGCACTGCATCCTTTGCTGGGGAATAAATTAATTATGCATCGTCTGAGAAACGTATTGCTTTGGGCTCTCGCGAGTCGGCTCCCGATCAGTTCTGCTGTTAAAGAACGGGCGCCACCAGGTTTGTTTGTTTGTTTGTTTGTTTGTTTGTTTATTATTCAATTTATATCACCGCCCCATCTCCCCCAAAGGGGACTCTGGGCGGTTTACAAAAAACAAAGAATTAAAATAACATGTAATACCATCATCAGGTTGCCTTGCTGAGCTGGCTCGGTGCCTCTGTGGGCCCAACCAGGTTTCTCCGGTGAAAAGAAAGTGGTCAATAAAAGGCTTCGGGGTGAAGCGCAGTCCGGGGCGCTCCCGGCTTCAAGTATCGCCTCAGTTCATTGCATCGCCCCGTTTCTCTTGCATGCTTTCCTCCTCCCCGTTCTGTTGCGTTACCCCTGTTGGACGTTGTGGCTTCATAAAATTAATACAATGTTTTTGAGCGCGCGCTCCTCAGGATAGAAATCCACCCGCTTGCATGTTGTGAAAAGCCACTTGCGCTGGATGGCAAGATAAAAACCCCAGATGGAGCGATCTTGCGGGATGCTGTGATGAAAACCATTGAGACCATTTCAAGTGCCTGAAATGCGTCGGTTTGTCTTTGCCGTTATCACGTCGCACCAGACGAACGTTTGTCCCTCCCTCCCCAGGGCCCCCCCCTCGCCCAGCTTTATTGTGCTTGCCGTCTGGAAGCGCCAAGTGTCGCGGCATGTGACTGATTGGCTTCCCTTACCGGGCAGATTTTGAAGGTGATAGCGGCCTGGCGGCATTGATTTGTGCTTAATTGGATTTTTTTTCTTTTCCCAGGCTTCTCAAGAGGAGCTGAAAGCCGCCTACCGCAGGCTGTGTATGCTGTACCATCCCGACAAGCACCGAGACCCAGAACTGAAGCACCAGGCTGAACAGCTCTTCAACCTCCTTCATCAGGCTTATGAAGGTCAGAGGCGGACTCCGTTCCGCAGCTGAAAGCTGGGTTTTTCTGGCTGGCCCGTCTCTGGAATCTGGAGAGCATGCCGGGGAGGGGGCTTGGCCCAAACGACCAGAAAATGGCAGGAGTGTGAGAATGCCAGTGATGGGTTGCTTCAAACCCATTTTGGGAATCTTCTGTGACAATGAAGAGATGCCATCTCATAAGGGCCCGAATCTCTCTCTCCCTCTCTCTCTCTCTCTCTCTCCATCTCTCCATCTCTCTATCATCTATATCTATCTATCTATCTATCTATCTATCTATCTATCTATCTATCTATCTATCTATCTATCTATCTTCTCCTTCCTTCCTTCCTTCCTTCCTTCCTTCCTTCCTTCCTTCCTTCCTTTCTTCCTTTCTTCCTTTCTTCCTTTCTTCCTTTCTTCCATCAAATTTATATAGTGGCCCATCTCACAGGAAGTGACTGGGTGGTGTACTACAAAGCTATAAAACGATAAAACGTCAAAAGAACCCAATTGTCGTTAAAGAGTGTTAAAAGCATATGGCACACAAGATATTAGGTTAGCAAGGGAGCCAGCTCAAGATCCCACCGGTCCGTGAGACCTCAGGGCCGGATGACAAAGCCAGGTCTTGAGGGACTTCCGGAAGGTAGATAGGGATGGGTCTGACCTCACTTCGGGGGGGGCGGGGGGGAGAAGGTTCCATAAGGCGGGCTCCACAGCAGAGAAGGCACATCTCCTTGGGCCCGCCAAGGGTAATTCCCTAACAGATGGGACCCGCAGCGTGCCTCTTCTGCTGGGTGTGATGGGACGGGCAGATGTAATTGGGGAGAGGCGGTCCCTCAGATTTTCTAGTCACCATCCTGCTATCCGAGACTTACCTGATTATTTATTTATTTATTTTATCCTGCCTTTATTATTTTTATAAATAACTCAAGGCAGCGAACATACCTAATACTCCTTCCTGCTCCTATTTTCCCCACAACAACAACCCTGTGAGGTGGGTTGGGCTGAGAGAGAGGGACTGGCCCAAGGTCACCCAGCCGGCTTTCCTGCCTAAGGCGGGACTAGAACTCTCAGTCTCCTGGTTTGCCATTGGCTCCTTCCTAGGGCTGAGAGACAGGGACTGGCCCAAGGTCACTTTCATGCCTGAGGCGGGACTAGAACTCTCAGTCTCTTGGTTTGCCATTGGCTCCTTCCCAGGGCTCAGAGAGAGCGACTGGCCCAAGGTCACCCAGCCGGCATTCATGCCTAAGGCGGGACTGGAACTCTCAGTCTCCTGGTTTGCCATTGGCTCCTTCCTAGGGCTGAGAGACAGGGACTGGCCTTTCATGCCTGAGGCGGGACTGGAACTCTCAGTCTCCTGGTTTGCCATTGGCTCCTTCCTAGGGCTGAGAGACAGGGACTGGCCTTTCATGCCTGAGGCGGGACTGGAACTCTCAGTCTCCTGGTTTGCCATTGGCTCCTTCCTAGGGCTGAGAGACAGGGACTGGCCTTTCATGCCTGAGGTGGGACTGGAACTCTCAGTCTCTTGGTTTGCCATTGGCTCCTTCCTAGGGCTGAGAGACAGGGACTGGCCCAAGGTCACCCAGCCGGCATTCATGCCTAAGGCGGGACTGGAACTCTCAGTCTCCTGGTTTGCCATTGGCTCCTTCCTAGGGCTGAGAGAGAGAGTGACTGGCCCAAGGTCACCCAGCTGGCCTAAGGCGGGACTAGAACTCTCAGTCAACAGGGTGGTTGTTGTGGGGAAAATAGGAGGAAGAAGGAGTATTAGGTATGTTCACCTCCTTGAGTTATTTATAAAAATATTAAAGGTGGGATAAAAATTAAATAAATAAAATAAATAAATAAAAACTCGACCTTACAGAACTCCCTGCCAAGTCAAATGCTGCTTCGTTGCAGCAGCCAAGCTCTCTGCTGCCGCCTCCCTGGCGGGAAGCTGCGCCCGATGCCTTTTTATGTGATTATGTGCCATCAAGTTGGTGTCAGCTCTTAGCAACCACATTGATAGACCTTCTCCAGGAGGATCTCTCTCCCATCTGGCCCTTGGTCTCCCAACAGCGCATCCATCACCGCCGTAGCTGAATCCCTCCCCCTTCTGCTGGTGGTCATCTTCTTCTTCTCTTTCCTTCCGCCTTTCCCAGCATCAGAGCCTTCTCCAGAGAGCTGGGTCTTCACACCATGTGTCTGAAGTAGGATAATTTGAGCCTGGGCATTGGTGCCTCGAGTGAGAACTCTGGATTGATTTGTTCGACGACCCACTGGCTTGTTTTCTTGACCATCCGTGGTTTTCTCAGGAGTCTTCTCCATCCCCAAAGTTCAAAAGCATCAATAATCTTTCTCTCCTGCTTCTTCAAAGCCCAGCTTTTGCTTCCATGGAGGGTCAGTACATGAACCCCAAGTGAACCCCAAGCTGTGCTGTGTTAGTGATCCAGTTCTCTAAACTTTCCAAACTTTATGGAGAGCTCTTGTCCATAAAACCGCCAAGAGTCGGACACGACTGAACGGTTGAAGACAGACAGATAGAAACTTTCCAGACAGATAGAAACTTTCCAAAGGCTGACTGAATCAGTACCAGATACAGAGTTCAAGCTATAGATGTACAAAAAGTTCCTGTAGATAAGTTCCTCCCCTCCCTTTCCCCTTCCCCTCCCCTTCCCCTTCCCCTTCCCCTTCCCCTTCCCCTTCCCCTTCCCCTTCCCCTTCCCCTTCCCCTTCCCCTTCCCTCTTTGCATCAATCTTGACTGCTGAAGACTACCCAGATGATTCTTCCTAGGGCTGAGAAAGAGTGACTTTGGTCCATCCCATTCTAACAGTTGAGTTAGAATAACAATACTGATATTCTCGGTCGGCCTGTCTTAACATTAAAGTCAACCCTTCTCACACTACGCTTTGCTACCTACTTCTAAGATATTGGCCGCATCAAGACCGAGCGGTCCGTTTTTGTGATGCTTCCACAAGCTTCTCAGGCTGGTACAGTAGATGCCCACGTGATTCTTTGCTGTATTTCCCGTAAGAGATGAACACAACTGCACTTCTGGTATTGCCCATAAGCAGACAGTGGAGATCTCCAAGTTATTTGCAAAAGCTTAACCACAGAACCCTTTCCTAGTTAATGCGTCTGCTGTTTCTGTTGGGCAGACGGGAGAAGTGAATTGAGCAGAGGTCTCCAAGGTTACCCATGCTGGAATTTGGCAAAGAACTGATTTTCTCCCTCTGCCCCTCTAATCCCCAAATTCCCAACATTGTTTCCTTCCTTCCTTCCTTCCTTCCTTCCTTCCTTCCTTCCTTCCTTCCTTCCTTCCTTCCTTCCTTCCTTCCTTCCTTCCTTCCCCTCTCTCCCTCTCTCTCTCTCTCTCTCTCTTTCTGATTTTCCCAATCTTCTATAAAAGCTTTGAAGTATCATCGCTTGCAGGAGAGGGAAGGTTGCCAAAAAAAATTAGATTAGATGTTATTTGCCATCCAGAGTGTGCAAAATGATGAATCAACACAGTTGCGACGATGCGATATTGCCAGATTTTTAGCTGTGCAGTCATTCCTGTCAAGCTTCCCTTGAAACGCTTGCGCTTTCGACGGTGTTCCGTTATCTGGGTTTGGTTGAATGAATCTTGCATGCATCTGAATTATTGATAGTTTGCAGCATTTTGGAGATTTGGGGAGAAGTAACTGAAGCTTAAGTAAATTAGGAGCTGGCCAGATTCGGCCGTTTTTGTAGCAAAACTGCAGTGCCAGCAGCTTTGTTGTCCATTGCGTTGGCCCAGAGGGGAATAGCGAATAAATGATTTCTTATTAAATCCCAGAGATTAGCCGGAGAAATTCGGTTCTGGAGTTTTCTGAAGGATCAGCAGTTCTTTCCTCCCATTACTTTGGACGTGGGTGGAATCATTTACAACATCCTTAATTAGACTTTGGGGTACATGGGAGTAAGGTTTTAAGAAGACCCAGCAGAGATTTGGAAAGGAGCAGTGCTTCTGCACGCAAAACCTTCCAACGTGCCCCTCCCCAGTGCCCCATTTTGAAATCCAGTTCTAGAAGGGTGCTCGGGGTGTGTGTCCTTCTGCTTCCCCCCTTCCGAATCTGTAAAAACTAGGTTTAAAAATACAAATTTGGCTTTACAGTTGGATCTGTCTCGTGGTTACCCTTGACAGACAGCCCCAGTTGGCGGCGGCATTTCATTGGGTGTGAGTTGGGTGGCCTGGTTTTGGCTGTCTAAAAATACAGTGGAAGGTTCAGGCAAGTGTGTGTGTGTGTGTGTGTGTGTGTGTGTGTGTGTGTGTTGGGTGTAGAAGCTTCTCTTTGAACTCGGCCTACAACACTGCAGGTTCTGATAACGTCTTGATTTTAATTTTCAGTGCTCAGTGACCCCCAGACCAGAGCCATCTATGACATTTATGGAAAGCGAGGCCTTGAAATGGAAGGATGGGAGGTAAGAAGGCACAACGGTTGCTGGCCATGTAATCTGGTGTCCGTCTTTTCTTTGGCGGGGGGAGGGCAAAGTCTGTGCAGTAACTATTGTGCCTGTGTCCTTAAGAAAAAACAGTGTTGTTCTTCTGTGCCTCCTACAGAGAATAAGTACAGGTAATCCTCGCTTAACAACCATTCGTTTAATGACGGTTCAGACTTACAACAGTGCTGAAAGAACCGACTTACGACCGTCGCAGTGTCCCCATGGTCACGTGATCACATTTGGGCACTTGGCAACCAGTTCGCATTTATGACCGTCGCAGCATCCCGTGGTCACATGATGACCATTTTCGACCTTCCCGGCCGGCTTCTAGCAAGCAGAATCAATGGGGAACCGTGTGATTTGCTTAACGACCACGTGGTTCACTTAATGCCCGCGGTGATTCACTTAATGACCACTGCAGAAAAGGTTGTAAAATCAGGTTGAATCTGAAGAAGCAAAACAATGAATACTAGCTCTGTCTTTATTATAAGGTTACATTAACAGAAACTTCCAAGCCTGAAAAAATTTCTCCCTTCTCTTTTTACTCTCTGGAAAATTAGGGAGGGTCCCTTCTGAGACGCTTCCCACACCCCTTTTCCTTCTGTGGGCTCAGCTGCCTCTTATCTGACTGTTGTCGAGTCTGTGGCTCTCCCTCCTGTCTCCCAAGGTCATTCCCACAGACCATTACATCAAGATACCAGAAGTGGAATCTACCAGAGGGAGACATCTGGCCCTTCCATCATTCCATCAGTACACCCAGAAGTACTAGCTCTACCTTTATTGTCAGGTTACATTAACAGAATCTTGCAAGTCTGAAAGTTTATCTCTCCCCTGTCACCTTTACAGCCCAAGAAACTAGGGAGGGTCACTTCTAAGATGCTTCCCATGCCCCTTTTCCTTCTGTGGGCTCAGCTGCCTTTTATCTGATTGTTGCCTAGTCTGCAGCTCTTCCTCCTATCTCCCAAGGTCATTCCCACAGACCATTAGAGTTTGAGACATTCATAAATGTCTGCTCTCCTATCTATTTCAGGTGTTGATTTATTATCTATTTCAGCTTTTGGTTAGGGTTAGCAAAGGTAAAGGTTCCATTGTCTTAACCAACCATTGTCTAGTCTGCGGTTCTTCCTCCTGCCTCCCAAGGTCATTCCCACAGACCCTCACAGTAACCACTACACCACCATTTAAAAAAAGGGGGAAATGTTTTGGCAAAAGGAACGTGACCATACAATAATGGATTAACGATGGGCAGAAGACTTTAACTCCAGAACGCTGCACTCTTCAAACCGCGGTTTCAGGGGTTCTGAGCGTGAAAAAGAAGGTGTGTTTGGAGCGTTCCCACGACTAGGCTGTTCTGTGGCTGGTGATTGAATTCCCTTTTTTAAGACTTTTTCCAGCCTAGCCAGGATGGCTGTAGGGGCCAGCCGTGCCCCCGCTGCCCTTGGTTTAGAACAGACGGAGCGATGCGTGCGTTGAATGTTGAGTGGTGCATGGCTACACAGATGATGACTGGCTAATAGCCCACCAGCTAAGTTACTACTAAGGGGCGTGGTGGCTCAGCGGGTAAGACACCAGGCTTGTCGATCGGAAGATCGCAAGTTCGGAGGTTCGAATCCGTAGCCCCGCGTGACGGAGGGAGCTCCCGCACCAGCCCCAGCTCTTGCCAACCTAGCAATTCAAAAGCATGCAAATGCAAGTAGATGAATAGGTACCACTTCGGTGGGATGGAAACAGTGTTCCGCGCGCGTCATGCGGCCACATGACCGTGGAAGCGTCTTCGGACAACGCTGGCTCTTCGGCTAACAAACGGAGATGAGCACCGGCCCCTAGAGTCGGACACAACTGCACAAATGTGCGGGGAGAACCTTTACCTTTACCTTAAGTTACTACTACAGCAGGTCCCCGGTTTAAGACGAGTCCTGTTCCTAAGTCTGTCCTTAAGTTGAATTTGTATGTAAGTCAGAACAGTTATTTAGCATCAGTCAAAAGTTTGTCTTAGTATATAGTGCAGGTAGTCCTCGCTTAACGACCACAATTGGGACCGGAAGTTCGGTTGCTAAGCAAAGTGGTCATTAAGTGAATCCGACCCAATTTTACTACCTTTTTTGTGGCGGTCGTTAAGCGAATCACTGTGGGCATTAATCGAACCAGGTGGTCGTTAAGCAAATCACACGGCCGGCTTCCCATTGATTTTGCTTGCCAGAAGCCGGCCAGGAAGGTCGAAAATGGCGATCGCATGACCACAGGACTCTGCGACAGTCATAAATGAGAACTGGTTGCCAAGCGCCCAAATCATGATCATGTGACCGCAGGGACGCTGACGGTCGTAAGCGTGAGGACCGGTCATAAGTTGGTTTTTTCAGCACCGTTGTAAATCCGAACCATCGCTAAACGAATGGTCATTAAGTGAAGACTTCCTCTATGTATTTTACCTTTCTATGCATATAAAATGCATATAAAAAAGGGGCGTGGTGGCTCAGCGGGTAAGACGCCAGGCTTGTCGATCGGAAGATTGCAAGTTTGGAGGTTCGAATCCCTAGCCCTGCGTGCGGAGTGAGCTCCCGCACTAGCTCCAGCTCTTGCCAACCTAGCAATTCGAAAGCATGCAAATGCAAGTAGATTAATAGGTACCACTTCGGTGGGTAGGTAACAGCGTTCCGCGCGTGTCATGCGGCCACATGACCGTGGAAGCGTCTTCGGACAACGCTGGCTCTTTGGCTAACAAACGGAGATGAGCACCGGCCCCTAGAGTCGGACACAACTGCACAAATGTGCAGGGGGTACCTTTACCTTTACCTTTTATGCATATAAAACACTTAAGAAACACTTCCAAATACACTAAAACATCTTAAAACATAACAATACACAAAGTAGTATTGTGTATTTAACCTGAAACATTGTACCTAACTCGAATTTTTAATATAATAGTCTTTATGGCAGTCCATTCTTAACTAGGAGTCGTCCGTAAACCGGGACGTTCTCAAACCGGGGACCTGCGGTATTGTATCCCATGGAGGAAGCACAGGAAAATGGAACGATTCTAGGCTGATGCTTACTGGCTTGAACTTTGGCGTGCGTGTGTAATTTGTGCATGCTCTTGGGTTGCCGTGCAGGGATATTATTTGTGCGCATAAAGAAGGACCAGCAGCAGCTATCTTCTTCGTTTTTTGCAGCCAGCCGCCGCGCTAAAAATACCAGCAAAGAACAGTGGTGTTGCTTTGGCTAGTCTTGCACCTGGCTGACAAGCAGCAAAAAAAAACCAAACCCAATCTTGTTGCTGGGTCTTGTGTGCCGAAAAAACAGGCAAGGAGTTTTTTTAAAAAAAACATAAAATAAGGCTTTTAGAAAAAGGAAGAGATGTGCTAATTAAGAAGACTGCTAAAGGGATTAGCTAATCTATTGACCTATAATCTGTTGGCTGAGCCACTCAGTATTTAAGCTTTTTTTTAAATAAAGGAATTGAAGGGATCTGGGCCTAGCCTCCCTGTTGAGAAGACGGCTTTTCTCATAATAGATTTTAATGTATTATTTATTTTTCCGGGGTGAAAGCAGAGTATTCCTAGCCATGTCGGACCACGGGCAGCTCAAAATGTTTCGAACTGGGCTGTTTTGTTCCCAGCTTGAAATGAAAGGCTTCTTCGCTTTGTTCACACCCCCGTAAAGGATGAAAAATGCAGAGCAATGAGACCATCCACATAGTTAAATGGTTTTGAGGCGGGGAAATGACCAGGGAGACCTGTTTGATCACGGGGTGGGGGGTGGGGGGGGTGAAATATGAAGTTGGACAGGAGAATTGCAGAGAAGCTGGGTGAAATTTCAGGAAAGACGTGAGCCCGGGTTTGCTTATGAGGCAAGAGGCAGAGTCAAAAAAGAAGAGACGTTTGTGTGGTGTCAGTTGTGATGGTGAAAAAGACTCTCTCTGGAAAGGGAAAATAAGTTTAGGGGAAAATGTCTATGAAGGTTCTCAGTCATCCAGGTGGAATTGTCTGTAGCTTGAATCATGTCAGAAATCCAGTTGACATGATTCAAGCTACAAGTTTAGGGGAAATACACACACACACACACACACACACACACACACTGAAGTGGTTTGAAGGCTTAAAGCTAGATGAATATACCTCTGCTTCCCCCTTGGCTTGGGCTGCCTACTGACACCAAAGGCTCAATGCCAGCATGGCTTGGCCTGAGGGATGACCAAGATATCCCCTGTGCTCCCTTGCCTTATGCTCATGGGAATAACTCCGACTACTTTGTTTTCCCTTCCATCCCCTTAGTTAAGGGCCCGCCCCATCTCAATGCCACCCCCCCCCCGCAGCCACTTACGGGAATGTTTCTAGCAGGGTCAGTTGGAACCCATGGAAAAGGGAGAAGCCTATCTTTTCTGTTGACTTAAGTATCTGCCTAGAACAGGGTATGTATTTCCTTTGTGGAACCAATACTTACCTCTGTTTACATGCTAACTGGACAGGCACTTGCTCTCTTGCCCATCTCCTACCTCAAATCTCTATCCTTCCCAAGGGGGAAACACCTCCTGTACCACTTACTTCAGGGCAGCATGGATCAAACAACTTGTATTTATCTTTGTCTGTGGCCTTACTGGACTTGCTATCCTGCCCTGCATTGTTCCTCTGGTTCGTAGAATCGTATTGTCCTCCCTCAAAGGGTTGACTGGGGTTTCCCACACTGAGGGTAAACCAGCAAGACTGCTGACTCTCCACCCAGTCTCCAAGGTGGGCGAAAGGCATTTCGCCATAAGAAAAGAAAAGGGAGGATATATATATATATTCACCTAGCTTTAAGCCTTCAAACCACTTCAATATGTGTGTGTGTGTGTGTGTGTGTATCAAATACCGAATATATCAAATACCGAAGGAATTTCCTAATGATGTAGCTGAATCCTTGTGCGTTATGATTGAGAAACCTGGGAATGTCTTAACGGAAGTCACAAATATATGAACATGTTTAATGTTTGCAAATATTGTACGTCAGGTAGAGTACAATGGTGGGGAAGTTAGAAACTAAATATCTAATAATGTTTTTAGTAGATTTTTTTTCTTTTTCTTCTGATAGGTGATTTATCTTTAAAATAATAAAATAGTGGAGATATTGGCATTTAGGTCAGAGGTTTAAAAAGACCTTTAAAGTGTTTTAAAGGCCTTTTTGTTGAAAATAACTCAATGTATTCTGCTTTTTATGGTGAATCTTTCAATGATCTATGGAGCCCCAACTGGAAGGGGTGACTTGCTGGAAGACTAGAAGGAGCAAATATTGTTCCTACCTCAGAAAGAAAAAAAGGAATATTTGAGAAACTGGAACTCGATCAGGCTGGCATCAGTACCTGGGAAGATTGTAGAGCAGATCATAAAGGGATTGCTGTAGAAGCACCTTTAAAAAATCAGCTAATTACAAGAAGTTAGCATGGATTTATTAAGAACAAATGACTGAAGACAAATCTTAATTCGTATTTTGAAAGAGTAAAGGTAAAGGTTTTCCCCTGCATAATTGTGTCCGACTCTAGGGGCCGGTGCTCATCTCCGTTTCTTAGGTGAAGAGCCAGCGCTGTCAGAAGATGCTTCTGCGGTCATGTGGCCGGCATGACGCGCACGGAACGCTGTTACCTTCCCACCAAAGTGGTACCTATTCATCTCCTTGCATTTGCATGCTTTCGAATTGCTAGGTTGACAAGAGCTGGGGCGAATGCGGGAGCTCACTCCATCACGCGGGGCTAGGGATTCGAACCTCCGAACTTGCGATCTTCCAATCAACAAGCCTGGTGTCTTAACCGTTGAGCCACCGTGCTTTCCTTAATAGCTCATGGGAACACTAGATGTAGCAGATCTTGATTTCCGCAAGATTAGCAAAGTAATTTTGGCGTGACAGTTGAGTGGACCCTTGGTTGTTTCAAAGATTAGAATTCTTGTGAATCCAGTTCCTTATCAAACTGGAGTGAGGGTTTCAGTGGAGCGCCATTCAGGTTGATCCGGGCTGATTTGGCCAAAGAGGTGGCTGGAATGCTTCCCAAATTTCCAGATGATACTATCATCTATCCCTGAGCATAGGGACAGCAATGAAATTAACAGTTATGTCGACAAGTTTGAAGAAATGGGCTGAAAAGAACAGTGGATGTAATAGAAATGAAACGTGTTTCCTTTAGGAAGAGAAAACCAAATGCTCTGATATAGGACAGGGGATTGCTCAGCCTGGTAATTACACTTGTGAGAAAATGTTTGAAATAATAGTTGATTGCACACATTTGTGACATGGACACCAGAAGGACCTTTGAGGCTGCATCAACCAAATTGTAGGAAGTAAGGATTCTATTTTGCTTTCCCTCGTTGAGACACTGCCTCGGATAGTGTGTCCCATTATGAGCACTGCCCTTCAAGAAGGATTCAGAGAAATTGGAACAGATTCCTCGGGAGGACCACAAGAATGATCAGGAGATCTGAAAAGAAGTCCCGTGAAGAGAGATTGAAGGAATTAGGTTCAGTTCTGAAAAGACAAGACTAATTGTTCTTCTCAAATACCCGGAAGGATGTTCACCAGGTCAAGACTCTGTTCCAGATTGTAGGGTTGAATGTTTGAAGTAGAACATCAGCCCAGAGAGGTGGGGAACCCTTCTCCACTAGGTATGTTCAAACAAGGGGTTACTTGTCAAGGATGGATTTTGGATTCGAATCATTGTGGTTTCCTGCACTAAATCTAAGGCCTATTCCATCATTTTATTATTAAATGAATCCATTGCCTGAGCGCTGTTGTGGCAAATCCCTGTGCCTGAAGGGGATTTCTGAGAGGAGAATTGGATGAAGTGAGAAAGAAGTAGCAAGAGATGAAATTGTAGATGTTATTTAGAAACTAAAAATAAATCCTTAAGTCCAGATGATGTCCGCTTGAGTGTTGCTAAGAACGCACATGCAGAAATTGCGGATCTTCTAACGATAGGCAACTTCTCTCTAAGGCTGGCAAAACTGATCCTCGGGGGTTTAAAAATGGCCAATTTAGCCTCTGTTCTGCATGAAATGATGAAGAAAACGGTTAACCCTGTAGATGAATGCATCTTGCTGATGAAGAAGTACCTGCATCTACTATGTGTACAGAAATGAAACCCTGTCTCACTAATCAACATTTTTTTGAAAGTATTAATTAGTGGGTAGGATGATCTAGCAAAGATTGGATGTGAGGTTTCAGTAAAGTTTTGACAGAGTTTCTGAAAATGTTCTCATAAAACTGCTGAATGGGAGACGTCCACCTGTCCCTCCTTATGGATCCATTATGTTCTACTGGAGGATGCTTCGATCCAGTTCGGACAGTGGGTCTGTCTTCTCTTTTTACTTTCAAACTTGCTTCAACCATTGCTTTCCTTGAGTACAAGAAGCTATTTTAGAACCTCAGACCAAAAATACATCTTCGTCCCATCTTTTGAGGAGCACGTGGTCAGTTCCGAACGCACCTTTGAAACCAAGGATCTGAATGTTGGCTGTACGATTAAAAGCAGAGTGGGCCTGTTACGTTCTTGTACATTAGCTTCGTATCATAGTATCTGATGAGAGTAATACCACATGACAAGAACTACTTCCCTAAAAGATTAAAAGCTGCCTTTTTATAACGTGTATCCCTGGGTATCCGCGCCAAGACGCATGGCAGACAATGGTGCATAGAGGAAATGAGTCCTTGATTTATCTTGTGAAGCCAGACCACAACAGACAGCTCATTTCAAGGAAGCACCAGTAGAGCCGTTTCAGGTTCCTCGAGCTGCTGCCTGAATTGTTCTAATACAGATCCTGTTGCATGTCATTAAATAGCCTTCAATCCGAGGAAGCAGACCTCAAACATGGCTGCCGGGTTGGACACGCTCCAAACTCTGTTGCACGTCCTCTGCTTCTCATCTTAGAAGGGAAAGGTTGGAATCACCTGGTCCGAGACTTCCTGGTGTAGGAAGCTGCGGCTATTTGCATCTTGAGCAAGGGGCCAGAATTCAGGTGTTTCAAGACTTGGATGAGTCTTAAGAGCCTTAGACTTAAAGCTCCACCTGCCTTATAATGGAAAGTGGCACCTTGGGAACTCCTGAAAGGGGGCCCTGCTAATATTAGTTGCCACTCTCCACACAAAGGTTAAAAGTAGGCTGACCATACGTCTTGTTTTGAACGGGACAGTCCCGTTTTTTTAGCATTTTTCAACCGTTCCGTCGTTTTGATAAAAATCTCAATTTTGTTCCGTTTTTTAAACCCGGCGGGAATGGCGCGGAAGGAGGATCCGAGCCGGAGCTACCGAATGGAGGCAGCCCAGAAGAGGAAGCCCTCCCTCCTATCAGCGCGCGGCAAAGGAGGGCAGGGTTTGCAGGCGGGAGCCAATTGCGCGGACCATGGGGGCGGGGTTTGCAGGTGGAAGCCAATTGTGTGGACTGGGGGGCGGGGTTTGCAGGCGGGAGCCAATCGCGCAGACCGGGGGTGGAGTTTGCAGGTGGGAGCCAGTCGTGCGGACCGGGGGGCGGGGACCCCTGTCTTTTTCATGAATACGGAATATTACATAAGACTCCGTCCCGTTTTGCCATCCCAATGTCCTGTTTTTGTCTCAAGGAAATATGGTCAGCCTAGTTAAAAGTGATAAGGGATAGGTATGTGAAGAAGAGGCAGGACGACTGGATGAGTCTTAAAAGTGACCTTTGAATATTTAATATATTTTTTTAGATTTTTTTTTTACAGCTTCCAAGCATTTGGGTGCTGCCTGTTGGTACAACGCTCGGCAGCTTGCAGTATATGCATCCATACAAGTAGTCCTTGACCTACGACCACAATTGGGACTGGAACGTCCGTCACTGAGCGAGGTGGTTGTTAAGTGTGTTACGCCCGATTTTATGACCTTTTTTACCGCAGTCATTAAGTGAATCACTGCAGTCGTTAAGTGAATCCTGCTCCTCCCATTGACTTTGCTTGTTGGAAGCTGGCTGGGAAGGTCGCAAATGGCGATCATGTGACCCCGGGACGCCGCAACCATCATAAATACATGCCAGTTGCCAAGCGCCTGAAGTTTGATCACATGACTGCAGGGACGCTGCAACGATCGTAAGTGCGAGGACCGGTCGCAAGTCACTTTTTCTTTGAACGGTCACTAAATGAATGGTCGTAAGTCGAGGACTACCTGTTGTTGAGGTTAACATTTTCCTTTCCAAATGCCCTGCGCTGCATTCACCAGTTTCCTAAAGAGGGTAAGGATTGGGGCCAACCCAACCTGGGTGGTTGGGGGACAGGTGTAGAATGAGGGGGTTGATGTTGAGAGTGTTATCCACAGCTCCTTGATCTCTCATGGGGTGGCCACCCAGGTCATCTTGTCCCTGCTAGATGGTGTAGGGTGAATGGATTCTACTTGGTGAAGACCACCCTCAAAATAACAAGGGCCCGATCCATATAGAGCTTTATAGGTGACCATCAGCAGCTGGAGCAGAACAACCCTGAAATATATTTATTATTCGGCTGAACCAGGCAGAGCCAATCAGCAGGGGAGCAGCTGCGTTCTATGCAAATTTCCCTTCCGGGCCATCTTCAAGGGCAGCCCCACATAAAGTGAATTACAGTAGTCTAGCTGAGGGATAGCAAGGCCGTGCGTCACTGCCATCAGCACCAGCTGGTCCCAGGAAGGGGAGCGACACGCCAGAGCTGGCCCAAGCCGCCTTTGGAGAGGTGTCCGCCAGATGTTCTAGTACCAGTTGTGAGTCCAGGAGATTCCCTCAGATTACACACCAGCTGCTTCAGGGGAAATGCGAGCTGGTCTAGATGGAGCCTCCATAGAACCAGAGGGTCTTGGTACCCTCTTCTTCTTCCTGGGATCCATTCTTAGTCTGTTTTGCCCCATCCAGAAGCACTGGGTCAGGACTTCCACTGCAACGCTGCTCAGCCTGGAGTAGAAACCATCTACAGTGGGCGATGCCTAACCCCAAATCGATGGATGACCTCCCCCAGCTGCTTCACTTCGATGTTAAATAGGACGGGGGAGGGTTTTGAGCAGTTGACCCCTCCTGCCCCAGCAACATCTGGCCACAGGATACTTTGAGTGTATTGCGACAAGGAAGCATTGCTAACCCTTTGAATTAAATCAAAATTAAATCAAATTAAATTTGATTTTGAAGGACATTCCATGTTTGTTTGTTTGTTTGTTTGTTTAATTTATAAGACCGCCCATCTCCCCCCATGGGGAACTCTGGGCGGTTCACAATAAATAAGTTAAAATAAAATCGATAAATATATAAAACCACAATATGTACAATAGAATAAATGATTATAAAATTCAGATGGACGAGGTGTTTATTAAAAGAAGGACAGTTATAAAATTAGGGGATTAGCCACCCCCATGAGGAACTATCCCTTCCTCCTTCCCATGCCAGGCGGCAGAACCAGGTCTTCAGCTCTTTCCTAAAGGTCGGGAGGGAGGAAATCTTTCTCAACTCTGGGGGCAAGATGTTCCATAGAGTGGGCGCTGTCACAGAGAAGGCCCGCCTCCTAGACCCCATCAGGTGACACTCTCTAATTGATGGGGTTCGTAGCAGGCCCTCTCTGGATGACAGGGTGGGGCGGGTCAATAACATGGGGATAAGACATGTCCCTGCATAGTGTCCAACCATCTTCTCTTGGGCTTTATTCCACTCCAGGCTGACAGTTACGGATTTGATGGGTGGAACGTCAGGAGTTTGAATAATTAGTTTTCGCCCCTGTGTCACACCAAGTTGTGAATACCGGCTCATAACAAAAAAAAAGAAAACCCAGCAAGAATTATATAATTTCAAGTATTCCCCTCAGAGGTCTAATGATGGCTGTGAATTTATGAAAAATAAACAGAAGAGGGCCACGTCTTAAAAAAAATGCATTGCTGTAGGAAATGTTCATTAAGTGGTGAGATGGAGGATGATTTAAACAGCAGAAAATTCTGATGGGTACGTTAGCATGAGAGTGTCAAGATGTTCGTAGAGCTACAGGGCACTGTTCAGAAAACAATGGTGCCATTTTAAAAAATCTGGATCCGTGCAATCTCCTTTCTAGTTTATGTTCTAAAATGGAAATTAAAATCGTGCCGTTTGTAAGTTTAGTAATGAGATTGAAAGGAAAGAAGATCGGTGTCGGTAATAGTCGCAGAAAAGAGTAAACCGCCCAGAGTCGTTTATCGAGATGGGCGTTGAAGAAATGTGATAAATAAATAAAAATAAATATATACAATTTTTAAAGAAGTTTGTGTTCGCAAACAGCTGGAAGGAGGCATTTTTATTCATCTCAGACTGAATGGCCATAAAATATAACTTAGGGCATTTTAAACCATTAGGTACAGTCAATTTCATTAGAAATGCAGTGATTTTTTTTAAGAAAAGGGCTTAATTACATATATACATACATAGTAAATAGAAGCGGATGCTACATTTTTATTTGTTATTTTATCTTTGTTATGCTAGCATTTTATCTCATCTATTTGATTTTACTTCTGTGTTGTCTATTTTCAAATTTTGCTGGTCATCGACCGAATAAACATCATTTCAATTTCATATATACATACTGTACATACCCATTGTGCTATTCCCATTCAGGATAAACAGTTTTATGCAAAGCACAGAAAGGGGGGGGGGAAATAAGCCGAAAAAATGAAAGACACATGATAAGAAAAAGAATTAGTGGTAAAGCTACCCCAACGCACCCCAACGTGCTATTTCTCTCCAAATCTTTCTATTTTTACCAGCCCTCCTTCCTTCTACAGCATCACACCTTAACTGCTTATTATTTATTATTCGAATTTATGACCGCCCATCTCCATGACAGCGGACTCTGGGCGGTTTACAACATTAAAATCATTAAAATCGATATCAAAAACCTACACACTTAAAAATACAATATAATAATAAACAGGTAAGAATCCAGAGGATGGGAAGATCTTCAAAAAGGAGGGTATTACGGGGCTAACCACCCCCAGGAGGAACTATCACCTCCTCTGTCCCAAGCAAGGCGGCAGAACCAGCTCTGAACAGAACTGTGGCTCTTGAAATTTCTCCCTTTCTTATTTTGAGGACCTTATCAGCTTCATCCTTTTCCTCTCCACTTGGTCACCCTTCCTTCATCTCCAGGTAGTCTTCACTTAATGACCATTCGTTTAGTGATGGTTCAGACTTACAACGGTGCTGAAAAAAACAAGTTATGGCCGGTCCTCATGCTTACAACCATCACAGTGTTCCTGCGGCCACATGATCACGATTTGGGTGCTTGGCAACCAGTTCACATTTATGACCGTCGCAGTGTCCTGTGGTCACGTGATCACCATTTTCGACCTTCCCGGCCCGCTTCTGGCAAGCAAAATCGATGGGGAACTGTGTGATTTGCTTAACAACCACCTGGTTCGATGAATGCCCATGGTGATTCGCTTAACGACTGCTGCAAAAAAGGTCGTAGAATCGGGTCAGATTCGCTTAATGACCACTTTGCTTAGCAACCGAAATTCCGGTCCCAATCGTGGTAATTAAGCGAGGACTACCTGTACTCATCTTGCGATTCAGTTGTCATTCATTCTCAAGTATTTCTTTTCCTCCGGGCGATTCACGTTGGTGTTCAGACCCTGTTCCTTCACCACCCATTTGTGGGAAACTTTTTTGCTTTTATGCACCCACAGCGTAAGGGCCCCCCTCCACTGGATTTGCCTCCCGTTGATGTTTCTCTTGACATGTGCCAGCTCTCGCTTCCACCTCACAAAGGAGAGAAAACCCTTTTGTTGTTGTTGTTCAGTCGTTTAGTCGTGTCCGACTCTTCGTGACCCCATGGGCCATAGCACGCCAGGCCTTCCTGTCCTCCACTGTCTCCCGGAGTTTGCTCAAATTCGTGTTCGTTACATCGGTGATGCTATCTAACCATCTCGTCCTCTGCCGTCCCCTTCTCCTTTTGCCCTCAGTCTTTCCCAGCATCAGGGTCTTTTCCAGTGAGTCCTCTCTTCGCATTAGGTGGCCAAAGTATTTGAGCTTCAGCTTCAGCATCTGTCCTTCCAATGAGCAGTCACCCTAACCTTACCCAAATCAGGAGGGGTCAGGTAGCACCTTCTCCAGCCCACGGATTTACTCAAAGGTGTAAGCATTTGTGAGCTGCAGCCCACCTCATCAGATGCACAGTTGGCATGGCTTTTAATAAAATGTTAGTCGGAAAAGGTGCCACCTGAACTCCTCCTGATTTTTTGTCACTAGTACAACTCTCCTTTCAGCAGACCAAGTACTTACCCACTAACTTTCCATCCCCGTTTGCGCAACTTAAAATGTGCCTATTTGTTTTGCCATCATTCCTTTTGATAAGCAAGCTCCCTGTGGAAAAAAGGATGGGTTAAAGTGAATCAACGGAGAGCTCTGTGATTCACCAGGCTTGTTGATCGGAAGATCGCACGTTCGGCGGTTCGAATCCCTAGCCCCGCGTGACGGAGGGAGCTCCCGCACTCGCCCCAGCTCTTGCCAACCTAGCAATTTGAAAGCATGCAAATGCAAGGAGATTAATAGGTACCACTTCGGTGGGGAGGTAACAGCGTTCCGCATGCGTCATGCCGGCCACATGATTGCGGAAGCATCTTCGGACAGCGCTGGCTCTTCGGCTAACAAACGGAGATGAGCACCGGCCCCTAGAGTCGGACACGACTGGGCAGGGGAACCTTTACCTTTTTTAAAGTGAAGGCAGCAACTAAGTAGTAGGAAGGGGGGGGCAAGAAGTGGGATTTGGATGGGTCTTGCCTCCCTTGAACCCACCCTTCCTTTTTTCACATGGTGAATAAGAGGCTAACAGACCTCTGATAAACTGGAAAACAAAGGCCTGTATCCTAAATTTCCAGCAAAAGCACCTCTTGAAAGTGAAGGATTGATTAGGATGCCCGAGGGCAGATGTTTTTTAACCTTGTGGTGAGCCCCCATGGATGTGCTTGGACTGTAGAGCTTGCTTTCCCATCGATCCGATGGCTGGAAAAAGAGCACCTTGAGATCCTACGAGCAGCTTTTGGCTTTCGTTCCTGTCTGCCCCAAGGGAACTGGGGGATAAAGTCATTTAAAGTCATTAATTCTGACTCCCGCCGAGCTTCTCCACAACCAGTCTCACCTTTTCTGGCCCCCTTGGATGATTTAATCCCTTCCTTTTGCGCAAAGCGTTTAAAAAGTTTGATCCTGGGGCGAGTGCGGGGTTTCCTCTCCAAATCTGGGCCTAGGTGTCTTCTCGGAGCCAGTTCCAATTTTGGTTAACCAACCTCATGTGATTTGGGAAATGTGCTTTTCTCGATGCAGATAATCCAGAAAGGTGGGAGGGGGGACCCCTTGAAGGGGACGCTGGGCGGCCATCTGTCTGGCATGCGTTGATTTGGATTCCTGCACTGAGCGAGGGGCGGGAATAGATGGCCTCGAGGCACCCTTCAAACACCAGGATTCCGTTGCGAGGATCCTGTATTTTCAATTGGACTCTGTAAGCCGTTTTCACGTGGGTTGACTCGAATCTGCGCTTTCCCATTCCTGCCTATTTCTCTAACTTCGGTGAAATCCAGGCATTTCCTAAATGTGCTTTCTCTCGAAATAGGCGCTTAGGGGACACAGCCTGACTTTTTCAACTGAGCCGAGAATTATACTGGAATATTTGGGAAGGATGAAAAACTGGTGGTTAACTGAATTCTGGTGGGAATCGTGACCCGGAGGGGGTGGGTATCTTCAAGAAGAACAACCAACAACTTATATTTGCATTCCTGCGCTGAGCCCTCAATAGTCCCTTCCAACTGTTACGATTCTTTGTGATGCAGCCTCAACTTCTGTTTCTGTTTTGGGCACCCTGTCCCGCAGCCGAATCAGGTTCAGCCTAAGATCAGCTACAATTCCAGGATCCTTTTCACATCCTTTTCCCCCCTCATCCCTCTTACCCCCAAGTGCTGAGCTTGACATTTGTCCTGCGCAAATGCCGTTTTCTGTCCATCCGCCTATTTTCCTGACTTTCCAAGATCGTTTTGAATGTTAGTTCTGCCTCCTACCCAGTTTGGTGTTCCATGTGCACATTCGATGCACACATTCCCCACTTTTTCATCCAAGCCACGAATAGAAAACGTTGCAGAATGTTGGGCCCAAAACTCCCTGTTGATCTCGTGTGAGATCTCTAATACTGCAGCTATATCCCAGTCTTTGGCTGTGCTTACTGGATGAGAATTGCTGGGCGCAGTCATCTGCACGCCATCTGGTTGGTGCATTGTGCCAAACCCTGGCTTGGTTAACCATGACCTGTGCAATCAGAACCAAACGCTAAGCCATCAATCCTGGTTTATAAACCCCAGCAGCTGCATTTGCCAAACGTGCTTTTCCCAAAGTGAAGTGGTGAGCTTCTCTTCTGGCAGCATCTGAATTCTGGGAGATGGAGGAAATCATTCAAATTTTGCTTGGGATTCATATACTACCCCCCTTTTTTTTTTTTTAAAGAAAAGGAACTAAATAAAGTAATCTGAGCCATATTTTGGCTCCCCCACCTGGTAAGGCTGGTCCTGTCGTGTGAATTTATCATCCTGTTATACTTGTGCTTCCTCTCTGCAAAAGCAGCGTTAGGAACAGGAGCCTAAATCGTGACATTAAACAAAGGATGATAATACCTCTGCAGCTCGATTGAGGAGCAAGAGGGAGGGAGGGAGATGCAGGTCGAAAAGCGGGGGCAGCAGGTCTTCTGAAGCCGCTTAGGTGCAGAGAGTGAAAACCCGTCCAGCGTTTCCGCTTCGGGCCCAAGCTGATGTTTGCTGCTGAGCGACCTCTAACGCTGAGCGTCTGTTCCTTTAGGTGGTGGAGAGGAGGAGGACCCCCGCCGAAATCCGGGAGGAGTTTGAACGGCTGCAGCGCGAGAGAGAAGAGCGGCGGCTCCAGCAGCGGACGAACCCCAAAGTAAGACTTCGAAGTTCTCAGGCGCAGCGTTTGTGTTTGTCCTCCTGTTATAGATATATTTACTGTATGTCTTCAATAGAAGGTGGCAGGAAAGGTGAGTTTAAATATCCAAGCCGTCACGCTGTGAGTGCAGCCCTCTGAGATGGCAGACAAGGAACCACAGTCTTCTGCGTAGCACCATCTACCCATTCTAATACAGGTAGTCCTCGACTTACGACCATTTGTTTAGCGACCGTTTGAAGATATGACGGCGCTGGAAAAAAGTGACTTACAGCCGTTCCTCGCACTTACGACTGTTGCAACATCCCCACGGTCACATGATCAAACTTTGGGCACTTGGCAACCAGCATGTATTTACGATGGTTGCAGCGTCCCAGGGTCACGTGATTGCCATTTGCTACTTTCCCAGCCGACTTCCGGCAATGGGGAACCACATGATTCACTTAATGACCCCCACAAAAATGTTGTAAAATCGGGTGCAGTCATGTGATGCTTTGCTTAACAGCCACCCCGCTTAACGACAAATTTTCTGGTCCCTATTGTGGTCGTAAGTCGAGGACTACCTGTAAGACTGCAGAGGTCGCTTTGGGGCAAAATCAAGATGGTTCCCCTTTTATATTATTACTATTACTACTAAATACTGCTCTTTCGAGCTGATTTGCCCCAAAAGAAGATAGGTTTCAATTTAAGATGATCCCACCCACACCATGCAAGAAACATGCATTCTCGGCGCATCTAAGAGGGGCCTCTGATTTCCAAACATAAAGATAGCAGTGGGTCTGTTACTGAAATGATTGTTGCTATTACTGTTTCCTGAGGATCATGAAGATGCTAGGGCAGTGTTTCTCGACCTTGGTGGCTTGGAGATGTGTGGACTTCAACTCCCAGAATTCCCCAGCCAGCACAGCTTTTTTTGGAGCGGCGGGGAGGGGTGAATTAATTCTACGGGGAGGGCGCAGTGGGGCTGGGGAAATACTTCAGGGGTGACACAGCATACACCTTCTCTTTTTCTGTCTGAAAGAACGTCGTGCATGGACCACAACGTCCGCAGTAGCCATAGACCAGGTCCGCGGAGTCTGAGATTCAGCTGTTGCTCCTTTTTCTAATCCAGCGTTTCCAGCCTTGCCCGCAATTAGCAGATCAGAACTGGCGTGCTGGGGAGCACATGCGTGTTAACAGTCGCATCAGTGGCTAACCTCCGCGGTCGTGGGCTGCGATGTATTCATAACCTCCTTGGGGTAAGGAGGGCTCAGAATTAGAGCTCGGTTTTCTAAATGTATGGGATGAAAAGGTCCGGGTTGATCGGGGAGAATTTCCCTGACCCAAAAAAGAGGCGATTTCCTCTTCTTTCTTTCAAGGGCTCCCTTGGTGTTTGAAAGCATTTCCTTTTACATTCATGGTTCGTCCCCTCTCTGAGCCAGAGATTCTTGGAGCGTCCTAATAGAAAGAGCGCTTCCATAAAATACTGAATATATTACCGATGTAAAACCTCTCCGCACCAGTAGAATCTCCAAGAGCCTAAACGTCTCTTCCAGGCGTTCTCTTTTTGGTATCAGCCATTCCCTCTTCCAAACAGTGCCTTTCTTGCAAGATGGATGGATGGATGGATGGATGGATGGATGGATGGATGGATGGATGGATGGATGATAGATAGATAGATAGATAGATAGATAGATAGATAGATAGATAGATAGATTTTGTGACAAACCCCTCACGCACGCTAAAAAGAAGGTACAACCCCCCCCTTGCATGGTCTTTGATCCTGTCCGAGGGATGATTTTCCATTTTGTGTTGGCACCCATGGCCATGTGGGTGGCCTGTATGTTTGGGAGGCTGGTCGTTGTGAGATCAATGTTAAGCAGAGATGAAATGTGGAAGGTTGAGATGGAAGGAGAGAGGGGCATTTGAACCCTGTGGTTAGAAAGGTTTTTCATCTTTCCTAGTTGATCTGAGACAGCTGATAGTTTTCTGATCCTTTTCTCCCCCCCCCCCCCTTGTTGCAGTTGTATAAACTTATAGCGTACACAGAATATCTCTTTCTGCCTTTAGGAACAGAATGGAGTGGGCCTCTGTATAGGTAGTCCTTGCTTAACAACCACAGTTGAGACCGGCATTTCGGTTGCTAAGTGAAGTAGTCATTAAGCGAATCCCACCCAATTTTACTACCTTTTTTGCGGCAGTCATTAAGCAAATTGCTGCGGTCGTTAAGTGAAACATGCGGTTCCCCATTGATTTTGCTTGCCAGAAGCCGGCCGCGAAGGTTGGAAATGGTGATCACATGACCGCAGGATGCTGCAACGGTCATAAATGCGAACTGGTTGCCAAGCACCCAAATCGTGACCACATGATCGTGGGGATGCTGCGACGGTCGTAACTGTGAGCACCAGTTGTAAGTCAGGGTTTTTCAGCACCGTCGTAAGTCTGAACCATCACTAAACGAATGGTCATTAAGTGAGGACTACTTGTAGGAGAATTTCACCATCACCGCCCAGCTGCCCTTGTAGTCCAGCAGGGGCCTGGGTTGTATGCTTTGGTACTTTTAGTTAGTACAGGGGTCGGCAAACTTTTTTTGCCGGGAGCCATTTTGACATGCTCGTGCACATTTTGAAGTGCTCGAGAGCCAGGGGGCGGGGTTTGCAGGCGGGGGCCAATCGCGTGGAAGGGGGCGGGGTTTGCGGGCGGGAGCCAATCGCGTGGAAGGGGGCAGGTTTTGCGGGCGGGAGCCAATCGCGTGGAAGAGGGCGGGCGAGGTTTGGAAGAAGAAGGGAAAGAGAGGCTCGACTGCTTCGGCAGCGGTGCTTCCAGGTTGTCGCTGCGGCGGCAACGGCTGCCCCTTCGAAAGGGCAGGCTCCGGGGACCCCGAAAATGCCCTCAGTTTAGGCAGGGAGGCTGCGCGCAAGCTGCCTCAGCTGTTCTGCGGGGAGAATTTCCACCCCAGGGCAGCGTGTGCATGTGGAGAGGGGAGGTTTCTGCCTCCCTGCCGGAACCGAGGGCATTTTCGGGGTCCCCGGAGCCTGCCCTTTCGAAGGGGCAGCGGCAGCAGCAGCTGCAGTTCTGCCCCTTCGAAAGGGCAGGCTCCGGGGATCCCGAAAATGCCCTCGGTTCCGGCAGGGAGGCTGCGCGCAAGCTGCCTCAGCTGTTCTGCGGGGAGAATTTCCACCCCAGGGCAGCGTGTGCGTGTGGAGAGGGGAGGTTTCTGCCTCCCTGCCGGAACCGAGGGCATTTTCGGGGTCCCCGGAGCCTGCCTTTCGAAGGGGCAGCGGCAGCAGCAGCTGCAGTGCTGCCCCTTCGAAAGGGCAGGCTCCGGGGACCCCGAAAATGCCCTCGGTTCCGGCAGGGAGGCTGCGCACAAGCTGCCTCAGCTGTTCTGCGGGGAGAATTTCCACCCCAGGGCAGCCTGTGCGTGTGGAGAGGGGAGGTTTCTGCCTCCCTGCCGGAACCGAGGGCATTTTCGGGGTCCCCGGAGCCTGCCTTTCAAAGGGGCAGCGGCAGCAGCAGCTGCAGTGCTGCCCCTTCGAAAGGGCAGGCTCCGGGGACCCCGAAAATGCCCTCAGTTTAGGCAGGGAGGCTGCGCGCAAGCTGCCTCAGCTGTACTGCGGGGAGAATTTCCACCCCAGGGCAGCGTGTGCGTGTGGAGAGGGGAGGTTTCTGCCTCCCTGCCGGAACCGAGGGCATTTTCGGGGTCCCCGGAGCCTGCCTTTCGAAGGGGCAGCGGCAGCAGCAGCTGCAGTGCTGCCCCTTCGAAAGGGCAGGCTCCGGGGACCCCGAAAATGCCCTCAGTTTAGGCAGGGAGGCTGCGCGCAAGCTGCCTCAGCTGTTCTGCGGGGAGAATTTCCACCCCAGGGCAGCGTGTGCATGTGGAGATGGGAGGTTTCTGCCTCCCTGCCGGAACCGAGGGCATTTTCGGGGTCCCCGGAGCCTGCCCTTTCGAAGGGGCAGCGGCAGCAGCAGCTGCAGTGCTGCCCCTTCGAAAGGGCAGGCTCCGGGGACCCCGAAAATGCCCTCAGTTTAGGCAGGGAGGCTGCGCGCAAGCTGCCTCAGCTGTTCTGCGGGGAGAATTTCCACCCCAGGGCAGCGTGTGCATGTGGAGAGGGGAGGTTTCTGCCTCCCTGCCGGAACCGAGGGCATTTTCGGGGTCCCCGGAGCCTGCCCTTTCGAAGGGGCAGTGGCAGCAGCAGCTGCAGTGCTGCCCCTTCGAAAGGGCAGGCTCCGGGGACCCCGAAAATGCCCTCAGTTTAGGCAGGGAGGCTGCGCGCAAGCTGCCTCAGCTGTTCTGCGGGGAGAATTTCCACCCCAGGGCAGCGTGTGCGTGTGGAGAGGGGAGGTTTCTGCCTCCCTGCCGGAACCGAGGGCATTTTCGGGGTCCCCGGAGCCTGCCCTTTCGAAGGGGCAGTGGCAGCAGCAGCTGCAGTGCTGCCCCTTCGAAAGGGCAGGCTCCGGGGACCCCGAAAATGCCCTCAGTTTAGGCAGGGAGGCTGCGCACAAGCTGCCTCAGCTGTTCTGCGGGGAGAATTGCCACCCCAGGGCAGCGTGTGCATGTGGAGATGGGAGGTTTCTGCCTCCCTGCCGGAACCGAGGGCATTTTCGGGGTCCCCGGAGCCTGCCCTTTCGAAGGGGCAGCACTGCAGCTGCTGCTGCCGCTGCCCCTTCGAAAGGCAGGCTCCGGGGACCCCGAAAATGCCCTCGGTTCCGGCAGGGAGGCAAAAATCGCGCGTGCAGGCTGCCGGGCTTCCCGAGGCACAGCTGATTGGCGCGGAGAATTTCCACTCCCTTCAGTGCTTCCGGCTTGTCACGTGACACACAGTTTGGAAAGCCCTGCCCGTTGTCAAGATGGCTGCCGGAGACGGCTGCCAGGTTGCCAGGGGTATGCCCACAGCAACGCGCACCATGCCCGCTGCCGCGCCTGCCCCGCCACACTCGCTGCTGCGCCACGCCCGCCACGCCTGCCTGCGGAAGAGCCACACTCAAGGGGCCAAAGAGCCGCATTTGGCTCGCGAGCCGCCATTTCCGACCCTTGAGTTAGTAGATTAAACCATTTAGTTAAACGATTCCCGATCATCTGGTGAGTTGGTAGACCTGCCTGGTTAATACCGAGCTAAATAAGGTACCAAACGTGCACGAAAACCAAGTTAAGCCGTTTGTGAAGCTTCCACGCTTGGGAGGGTTGAAATGAGGATGGGGTTGAAATGTTGGACCTCCCCCCAATTTTTTTTCTTTTTTTGGTGCCTTCGAGTCCGTGTCGACTCCTGTCAACTGCCTGGTCAAGTCCCTGCAGTTTTCTTGGCAAGATTTCGGAAGTGGTTTGCCATTGGCTTCTTCCTAGGGCTGAGAGAGAGTGACTGGCCCAAGGTCACCCAGCTGGCTTCGTGCCTAAGGCAGGACTAGAACTCATGGTCTCCTGGTTTCTAGTCTGGTGCCCTAACCACTACCCCAAACTGGCTCTCTTCCCCAAATTAAGGGGTTGGATTTAGAATTGTTGACAGACTTGTTAATGGTTTTGGATTCTCAGTATGCCCGTTTTTCTGGTTTTGTCCCCAAACCTGGGAAATAATTCTGCTATTCTTCACAGTTTGCTGCCAATCTTTGGTGGTGGTTGGGGTTAGAATTAAGCATACTGGTGGGGAGGCAAAAATGTGGCCCCCAAGACTGCGGATTGCCTTTTTTACGGTGAGACAATTGTCCCTGTTAGCTAAGAACCCGTTTCCTGAGCTGAGGATCCCTTCCCTGGCCTTTGGGAGAGGGGTGGATTAAATTTAAAAAAAGATAAGGAGGTAAAAGAGGCAACTGGAAGTGGTTTTGTAACGCCAAGGGATTGACTCTGTGGTTTGGGGTACCATGTCTGAGGAAGGATATTGAGAAATCAGTATGCAGAGAAGAGCAACTGGGTCAAAATTGATGAGGAACAGTTGGAAACTTTGAGTGTGTTTAGCTTGGTGAAAAGACGGTTGTGGGGGACATACTCGCTGTTGTGATGTCAGCTTTCCCAGGTGGACCAGATAGGAAAGACAACCAGGTGAGCTAATTCTACTTTATTGTAAGGCTACATTGACAGAATCTTGCAAGTCTGAAAGTACAATTCCCTCCCCCCCACATCTCTTTTACAGCCTGAGAAACTAGGGAGGGTCCCTTCTGAGCCTCTTGCCCCACCCATTATGCAGCTGTGGGCTAAGCCCTCTCTTATCTGACTGTTCCCTTTTAACGCTGACTCTCGGAAAGGGTGTATCAGCCTTCCCAGGTAGGCCAGACAGGAAACACGACCAGATGAGCTAATTCCACTTTATTGTAAAGCTACATTGACAGAATTTTGCAAGTCTGAAAGTACAAATCTCCCCCCCCCCCCATCTCCTTTACAGCCCGAGAAGCTAGGGAGGGTCCCTTCTGAGCTTCTTTCTTCTCCCATTATACAGCTGAAGGCTAAGCTGCCTCTTATCTGACTGTTCCCTTTTAACGCTCTTGAGGAGGGTGTGTCAGCCTTACCAGATAGGCCAGACAGATACAACCAGGTGAGCTAATTCTACTTTACTGTAAGGCTACATTGACAGAATCTTGCAAGTCTGAAAGTACAGATCTCACCCCCCACCCCATCCCCTTTACAGCCCGAGAAACTGGGAAGGGTCCCTCCTGAGCCTCTTTCTCCACCCATTATGCAGCTGAGGGCTAAGCCCTCTCTTATCTGACTGTTCCCTTTTAACGCTGACTCTCGAAAACGGTGTGTCAGCCTTACCAGGTAGACCAGACAGGAAACACGACCAGATGAGATAATTCTACTTTATTGTAAAGCTACATTGACAGAATTTTGCAAGTCTGAAAGTACAAATCTCCCCCCCCCCATCTCCTTTACAGCCCGAGAAGCTAGGGAGGGTCCCTTCTGAGCTTCTTTCTTCTCCCATTATACAGCTGAAGGCTAAGCTGCCTCTTATGTGACTGTTCCCTAGGCAGCATCTCTTCATCCCTTCTCCCAAGGTCTTTCTCACATTCCATTACATGTGAAGAGGGAGCAGAATTGTTCAGAGCTGTTCCAGAAGACAAAGGCAAGAAATAAGGAGTTTAAATTACAAAGGAGTTGATGTTGCTTGCATCAAACCATAAGAATGGGAGAGTTGCCTCGGGAGTTGCTTTGCTTTGCTGGAGGCGCTCCAACAGAGGCTGAATGACCGTCTGTCGGGGAAGCTGCGGCGGTCGACTCCTGCCCTGGGATTGGTCTAGATGATCTCCGAGATCCCTTCCAATGCTTACCTTCAGAGATTTCATACTTTTTAATTTTGAAAATGGAGCGCGCACACCCCGCTTGGGGAAAAAACATCGCTGGTTCTGGCATGTGAATGTGGACATCCTGGCAAGATGGGGCTTAATCGGATTAGGGAGCGCACCTAGAAATGGCTGTGGGGCTGAGCATCACGTCTGCTGGGCTGGTGCAGAGAGAAAGGTTCCCATCACAACCTTCACCGCTTCCTCGAGTGGGCAAGCCCCCTTCCCTCTTTGCTTCGGCGCAGTGGAATTGAAACGAAAGGCCCCTCTAAGGACATCCAAGTTTATCTCTCGACACAACAACCGTTTGTTTCCCGATCGGCCCCCGGGGAGGTTTAATTTATGGCAGCCTTTCCCTCTTCTGCTCCGGCATCGCTGGAAAATTAAATTAAAACTGCTGCGGGAGGGATCCAGCAAACCCTGCCGAGGCCCGAAAGCCGTTGGGATGGCGTGCGCGGCTACGAAACTGCCCTGTTGGCTGGATCGCTGGCCGGTTCCCCGTTAACGTCGGCAGGGAACTTCATAACCGGCGTATCATCGTATATCTCGATGCCAGGGGCGCCCCTCCCTGGATTAGATTAAAAGATTAGATTAAAGATTAGATTAAAAGATCCTTTTGGGATTACCTGGCAACTCCATGTTGGCCCCCCTGGACGGTACACCTGGGATTCCTTGCTGCCACTGCTAAATGGTAGATTTTGGCTTGGTTTGCTAGACTTTGGTTTCCCCACCAAAGGCCCATTTTTGTGAAAATGAAAAAGCGGGGCATTGCGCGTGCTGGCAGCATGAAATTGCACGTCGTTTTTCCCTTCGCCATGGTGCAAAACTATTTGTGTGCATGGCCAGAATAGCAATGCGCGGTGGCCGCTACGTCCAGAAACGGTCCCCATTTCGGCTCAGCTCAGCTTCCCGCCCCCCCCCCCCCGGAAAGCCGCTGGGTTCCCGTCTCTCGATTCCATCCGCACGTCCCAAATCGGACCACGAAGCCAGCTCCCTCTGTGCCAAGTCCCGGGCCATTGAAAAGCCCGGCGTGGAGAGTCATCCGTATCTTGGAAGCATTTTCCTGCGGGGGGAGAGGGGGCCCGTGTCGCTCTCCGCCGCTCCGGGAGTTTGGCATTTGAGGCGAAGCCCCTGCATTTCATCGTGACCGTTGAGCGATAAAAGAGGAGGACCATGTTGTGAGCCGGCGCATCCGGCGATAAAAACCAGCCATCTGGGGTTTATGGCAATTGCTTACCGGCGCTGGATGGAAATGTCTCTCTAGGCAGCGTCCTGTGGAATTAGGTGGCGCAGCTGTGACGGTTTCGTCTGTGGACACGACTTATTTTAACGTTCCCAACGGTTTATTAGTCCTAGGGAAGGGGCGCTGAGAAAAACGAGAAACGGAGCGCTGAGCCAAGTGGGCTGGGATTTTAAAAGAGCCTTTTCTTTGCTTCACGACATTGGATTGGGAGGCGAGAGGATGCCACGGGCCGGCTGTGAAAATTCCCGATTGAGGGAAGGGGCATTTGCTGAAAAGACAGAAAGCCCGTGGGGCGCTCATTGGGTTGTGCCGCATCCACTGAGAGATGCACGCGCCATTCAGTTTCCAGTAGCCAAGGGTGCAGCGGTAGGACTGAGTGCAGACTTGGAGGCGATGCTTCAAATCAGGGAAAGCAGATCTAAACTAAACCCGCCCACAGCCTTTGGAAAGGCTTCCTGGATTGCCCACACGTTTTAAGTCTTAGACATATTTTTCTTGGTTTTGTTTCATGCACAGTTATCTCGTGTATGTGGTGTGTGTTTGGTCCTGCAGACAATCCTACAGCTCTCAGAATTCCCCCTCCAGCCTTGAGATCTGGAGGTTTGGAGAAATTTGCCTTACGGTATCTTCTCTACAGTAATTTTATTAAAGATTACAATGACAAGAATAAAACTAATGCAAACTAAACAAGAAGAAAAAGAAAAAGTAAAAGGTGCAGAAAAGAAAGAGAAAAAAGAGAAATAGAAGGCACAGGTAGTCCTTGCTTAACGACCAATTGGGACCGGCATTTTGGTTGCTAAGTGAAGTGGTCATTAAGTGAATCCGACCTGATTTTACTACCTTTTTTGCGGCGGTTGTTAAGCAAATCACCACAGGCACTAAGCGAACCACATGGTCGTTAAACAAATCACTCAGTTCCCCATTGATTTTGCTTGCCGGAAGCCGGCCAGTAAAGTAGAAAAGAGAGCCAGTTTGGTCTAGTGGTTAAGGCAACGGGCTAGAAACCAGGAGTCCGTGAGTTCTAGTCCCGCCTCAGGCATGAAAGCCAGCTGGGTGACCTTGGACCAGTCCCTGTCTCTCAGCCCTAGGAAGGAGCCAATGGCAAATCAGGATACTGAGAGTTCTAGTCCCGCCTGAGGCACGAAAGCCGGCTGGGTGACCTTGGGCCAGTCCCTGTCTCTCAGCCCTAGGAAGGAGCCAATGGCAAACCAGGAGACTGTGACTGGACGAGGGTCATACATGCAAACCGGTTGCCAAGCACCCAAATCATGATCACATGATTGGGGGGGGAACACTGCAACGGTCATAAGTGTGAGGACCGGTTGTAAGCCGGTTTTTCCAGCACTGTCGTAAGTCCGAACCATCTCTAAACAAATGGTTGTTAAGCGAGGACTACCTGTATGAAAAACACGTTTGACCCACTTTCCTCCCATCATCTTTGCCACGAGCAGGGGTTTCAGTTCAGGAGAAAGATGCATGCTTCCTAAATTTAGCTCCTGGGTATTACTTGTTGGCGGGCCTCCGTCGCTCCCCGGCCTCTCTCAAGCCCTCGAGAAATTAATTGCAGGCTGGACGCGTGCTCACCCCTCGTAGCTGCCCGATCAGGCATGTCCCATTGACCAGCTAACCGTGCAAAATGAACGCTGACGGGTACCCGAACTTGTCCCTAGCGAGGTTGGGAAGTCTGGAGCGGACTTGGGAGAAAGCTCACTCTGCAAGGGCCAGAGCAAATCGCAGGAGAGGGAGGCGTGTGACTTTCAGCCATCTCGGATTGATGGACGGACGTTTTGCCGCAGGAGGAGAGGAGAGGCACCCCCAAGATAAGCGCAGGCCGGAGTTCAGAAATCTTCCTGGTGTGAGCGAGAGTGTGCGTGCCTCTCCGGGCACCAGATGGCATCCCAGTCAGCGTTCTTAATTTTGTTTTAATTTGTGCCATAGTTTCCTTGGCGTGACGACGCCTCTTAGCTCCCTGCAAGCCCCCACCTCTAACAAGGCCTTCCAGTTTTACTACTGCATTTATAATTATCTCCCTCTTTGCCCTTGTGGAATAGCGGGTTTAATTTAGAGCCTCTGGTTTTCTGGTTGGTCCTCTCGCCCTGCTCCTTCTCCGTCGTCGCTCCGGCACATCTGTGACCTTGGAAGAAGGACAGTGCCTTGGAATGTCGCCCTTCTGTTCCTCCAGGGATGAGGCCGCCTTGCGGTTTCAGATGTCGGGCCGTCTGCAGAAAAAGGCCCCGTGCCCGTTGCCCTTTGAAAGCCGTGTTCCTGCTATTTGAACGCGAAATAAAAAACAAGCTGTGGACGATGCCCAAAGCGGTACACCGTGTTACGGCTGAGCGTGTTGGCCTGGTTCAAGCAGCGAATAAAAACACAGGCTGGACTCCTGCGGCCAGCTGCACCCCAAACCGACCGGGGCTGTTTCAGTCTAGTCTAGGGGGTTGTGCAGATGCCACCAAAGTGTGCCTTGTGGTAGCAGAGAATATATGGAGCTCAGCTCTGAACTGCTGGGCTCTTGATGTTGTCTGAGATTAGCTGATTCCCTGCAGACGTTTCACGACCAGGCGAGGTAACATCATCAGTGCCAGGAGCAGTGGGATTGGATGGTGGTTTCTATGTAAGAGTTTGCCCTGCCCGTCTTGGTTGTATTGTGGTTTCTTCCTTGATAGTTCCTTGAGAAGGGTATTGTTCCTCCTTGGTTGTTGATCTGATTGCCAGTTCCCGCACCCCAAGAGGCAATTTCCTGACCGATGAAGCAGTGGAACAGCTTCCCTCCTGGAGTCGTGGGGGCTTCATCCCTGGAGGGTTTCCAAGAAAGGTTGGAGAGCCATTTTTGTCTGAGATGGTCTGAAGACTCCTGCCCCGGGCAGGGGGTTGGGCTAGAAGACCTCCAAGGTCCCTTCCAACCCTAGGAATCATAGTCATAGAATCATAGAGTCATAGAATCCTAGGGTTGGAAGGGACCTTGGAGGTCTTCTAGTCCAACCCCCTGCCCAAGGCAGGAGTCCTCATACCACAGGATTCTATGACTTTGGCCTCTCCTTATGGACTTCTAAGGGGCGTGGTGGCTCAGCGGGTAAGACGCCAGGCTTGTCGATCGGAAGATTGCAAGTTCGGAGGTTCGAATCCCTAGCCCTACATGACGGAGTGAGCTCCCGCACTCGCCCAAGCTCTTGCCAGCCTAGCAATTCGAAAGCATGCAAATGCAAGTAGATGAATAGGTACCACTTCGGTGGGAAGGTAACAGCGTTCCGCACGTGTCATGCCGGCTACACGACCGCGGAAGCGTCTTCGGACAACGCTGGCTCTTCGGCTAAGAAACGGAGATGAGCACCGGCCCCTAGAGTCGGACACAACTGCACAAATGTGCGGGGAGAACCTTTACCTTTACCTATGGACTTCTGCCTGCTCAGTCGCCTGGTGACCCTGCTGTGGGTCAATCTGATAGTGCTTCATGGCCTACTTCAAATTTGGCTCCTGTTTCCAGTTGCCATTTCTGTTTAGACTCTTCAGTTCCTTGTTCTCTGTTCTGGTTTTTTTTTTTATTTACACTTTGTTGGCCATAAAATATTCTTTTTTCTCTTTTTCTTCTTGTGGCCCACACCTGACTGTTCGGGTTTACAGGGCTTGTAATGAACACCTGCGTGTTTCGGTGGTAGTGGCTTACAGCCCAAACTATCTTGGTTATGTTTGAATGCCAGTTTTGTCCCTTCCTTCCTTCCAAAACACTTCCCCAGTGTTTTCCAAACTTGGCATCTATAAGGTGTGTGGACTTCAACTCCCAGAATTCCCCAGCCAGCATTCTGTGGGTTGCAGTCTGCACATGCTAGCTGGGGAATTCTGGGAGTTGAAGTCCACACACCTTAAAGCCACCAAGTTTGAAAAACACTGGGCTAGATCTTTGAGTTTTACGTGGGTCCTCCCCCAATATGCAAGCAGGGCTTTATTTTATCCAGCCAAAGATAGTTTCCCATCTTTAATTCAATATCTATTTTCATTCTCCATCAATCTTTCCCACGTGGGGGCCCCACAAGACTATATACTTGTGCTTCCGTGTTTCCTCTTTCTTATAAAATGCTGGGGGTTATTTAAGGGGGGGGGGCGAATCAGGACCTTCCTGTATTTGGATTGGTCAACCGAGCCTGTTTTTCAGAAAGAGGCATCATCAAAGTGCGTTCAACAGAAAAAGGCAGTTTTCTGAACCTGAAAATTTTGTTTGGCTTCAGCCCAGCTCTTTCTGAGACAGTGTCTCCATGCCAAGAAGAGTTAAACCCCGTTCACTTCTGTTTCTGCAATCGCGTGATATATTTTGCAGAATACACGCTGGGCCTGCTTGAAAGAAATTAATCAAACCCAAGCTAAATAGCCTGTGTCTATCTGATGCTAATCCAAACCGTGATTTTTAAATTGATCCTAGGGATTGCTACAGTATGATCATAAGACAGGGAAGAGAGAGATCTGCGGTGCGCCCTTATCACCGCCTGCTCTGTGGGCAGGTGCTGTGGGAGGGTTTTATTTGGGGGGGGGGCATCCAAGCACCCCTTTTGAGATTCAGGCCGGGTTTGTCGTCTCTGGCCTGGGGTCTGTGACAGTTTACAGCAGGGGGACGTAAGCATCACCTCACTGAGAGCTGGAAACCCTAACAAACTTTTGTTTTGTTCATCGAGACAATGCTAATAAAAGTGTTCTGTATTATTTATTTGTGTCCACTGTGCAAACATAGATAGCGCTCCCATCTATCTTAGCTGCTTCGGTTTCCGGGCCAGATTGCACCAGCTTCAATTAATTTGTCCCCCTTGACGCCCTGCTTGGATCTTCTTTGGAAAAGAGCAAAAAAAAAAAAAGCCGATGATAATAGCTCAATGTCTAAAAAAGAGAATTTATCGCAGAACAAGAGCTTGCTCCAACCAGCTTCCAGGCTCCATTTTCCTGTGGGATTCTGAGCTGGAAAATGGACCTTGGAAGCTAGTGGAGCAAGCTTTATTCTGCGATAAATTCTCTTTTTTAGACATTGAGCTATTATCATCGGCTTTTTCTCTCTCTCTCTATTTTGTCTCACCGGTGAAGTTAACGCCGCATCGCAAAGCTGCATTTTACCTCCTCCGGCCTGTTCTGCAAGTGTGCACCAAAGACACAGATTCGAGCAACGGGAGAAGCTGAAAGGCATTCCTGGAGAAGTTCAGAGAAGCAATGTGGAGCTGTGTCCTTCTAGAAAGGACACCGTTACGTCCACCTTGCAGAGTCCTCTAAGACAGTGTTTCTCAACCTCAGCAACTTTCAGATGTGTGGACTTCAACTCCCAGAATTCCCCAGCCATGGCTGGCTGGGGAATTCTGGGAGTTGAAGTCCACACATCTGAAAGTTGCTGAGGTTGAGACGTACTGCTCCAAGACACCTTAAAATCAAGATCTCAGCAGAGAGATCCTAGCTAGAAAGGGGCTGCCATCTCTGCACCTGGGGATTGCTGGCAGTTGGGGGGCAAGGGGGGGCATGACGAATTTCTTCCACCAGGAAAAAATATTGCAAATCCCTCTCTTTGATTTTCCCTCACTAGTTGCAGGAGAACGGCACACGGCTGCTTCAAGAACCAGCTCTTCTCTTATCTCTTTTTAAGTGCGTGTTTGACATGCAACATTTGCAAGAATCCTGGGCAGAAGAAAATAGAATTTCAGGTCCATCAAGAGTCCGAATGAAGCAGCGGATCCGGGGAGGGAAAATAACGTGCCTCGTTTGGCACTCATTGGGCACAATTTATGGGTCCTTGCTTCCTCTTGGCCAAAACGGCAGCTTTTAGACTTAATTCCCAATCAGTGCCAAGACTATTTCTGCTTACCCATTACTGAATAGAGGTATTCTCCCTGGTTTGCTATAATTTAGGCTCCCCCCACCTTAAATATCATCAAAGTGCGTTCAACAGAAAAAGGCAGTTTTCTGAACCTGAAAATTTTGTTTGGCTTCAGCCCAGCTCTTTCTGAGACAGTGTCTCCAAGCCAAGAAGAGTTAAACCCCGTTCACTTCTGTTTCTGCAATCGCGTGATATATTTTGCAGAATACACGCTGGGCCTGCTTGAAAGAAATTAATCAAACCCAAGCTACATACAGGTAGTCCTCGACTTACGACCACAATTGGGACCAGAATTTCCGTCATAAGTCGAGTCACCACATGGCCGGACCCCCAATTTTATGACCTTTTTACAGCAGTCGTTAAGCGAATCACCGCAGTTGTTAAGTGAATCTAGCTTCCCCAGTGGGCATTTTTTGCAGGAAAACGGCAAAAAAAGTCACAAAGTGCGATCCTGTGACCGCGGGACGCTACAACTGGTCCTAAAGGCGAGCCGGTTGCCAAGCGCCTGAAATGCGATCATGTGACTGGGTGTGTGTGTGTGTGTGTGTGTGTGTGTGACGTTTTGCGATGCTCGGAAGTGCATTACGGACCGTAAAGCACATTCCGAGGCTGTTGTAACTTTGGACCGCCGTTAAACGAACGGTCGTAAGTTGAGGACTGCCTGTACGTTCAAGGAGTTGGATTCTGGTGTGCCGTCAAGAAACAGCTGGCATCTTGGCCGCTGAGGATGGTGGGAAAATCACTCCATCAGCCTCTGGCTCTTCCTCAAAAGAACATCCCCTCTGCTCCTGGATCCTCACCGGCTCTTCAGAGAACATCTGCAGAAGTCTTGAGGAGCAGTGTTTGCACCGCCGCACAAGACCTTGGCCTTGTTTTCCTCCCTTGGGGCATTTCCCAGAGTTGCTGGTGCTTTGGGGCGTTTATAGGCAGGAGCAGCGTGGAACGTGGCACCTTAAATGGACCCGGGATGCCCTTGGACATCTAAGCGGGCCGCTCGGGCAGGATCCCAGCTCCTGGGGTTGCCGAAAGGGCAGTTCCTGTCCCTTTCATCGCTCAGCGTCCTTTCAAAACGAGCAGCCTTATGCAAAGAGCAGAAAAAGGACAACGCAAAAGAAATTACAGGGAGGGGATAAGGAAGTTAAGTCTGGTTTAAAAGGTAAAGGTTCCCCGCGCACAGTTGTGCAGTCGTGTCCGACTCTAGGGGCCGGTGCTCATCTCCGTTTGTTAGCCGAAGAGCCAGCGTTGTCCGAAGATGCTTCCGCGGTCATGTGGCCGGCATGACGCGCGCGGAACGCTGTTACCTACCCACCAAAGTGGTACCTATTCATCCACTTGCATTTGCATGCTGTCGAATTGCTAGGTTGGCAAGAGCTGGGGCAAGGGCGGGAGCTCCCTCCGTCATGCGGGGCTAGGGATTCGAACCTCCGAACTTGCGACCTTCCGATCGACAAGCCTGGCGTCTTTACCCGCTGAGCCACCACGCCCCTCTAAGTCTGGTTTACACCAACGTTATTGGTTGTTCCTATAATATAATAATTATAATATCATGTAATACTATATGAACCTTCGCTTTTAGGTGCTGTAAGAATCAGAGATATGAGCGGGAGCCGCAACACCCTTCCTTCCTTTCAACTCTTGATTGCATTAGGGTTGGATGTTGGATGCTGGGGTGGGGTGGGGGGGTCTGCACACCATTTCACAGATACGATGATCTCCCCTGGGAGAAAGAGTTTGCTATGAATATGCACGAGGATCACTTCCTTGGCCACGTCAGCCTGTATTTTATCTGCTAGCTGTAGCAGGAACGCGCTTCTCCCGAAAGGCAGGAAGTTAAGACGGGAATGAGATGCTAGAAGTGTGAATCTTATTTAGATGGTCCTGCGGGGTCCGTGGGGGGATAATGGGACCCGTTCCTGCCAGATCCAAAGGGGTTCCATTTCTCAAGAGAACACACACACACACACACACACACACACACACACACACACACACACACGCTGCCTGATGACTTCTGAGAAACTCGGGCATGGTGGATGAAGGCCCCAGCTTCTGTTTGGCCCCAGAGCTGGGTGTCTCTGCCCCGATGACAGTAGTCAGCTTAGAGTGCCCCCCCCCGCACCCCCCCCCGCCCGCACCCCGGAAGCTTTTTCCAGGCGATTGTGCTTGATAGCCGTCTGTGTCTTGGGGAGGGGGGAGTGACTCTACGGAATCTCTGCCTGGCACCCCAAGATGCTGTGGGGGGCCTTGCCCTGAGAGCGCCAGGCGGTCGTCTGCTTCTCTTCCTCGCTGCTAAGAGGGTTGGTGAACCACTCCTGCCTCAAGCGGAGCCGTCCGTAAGCCCCTGTTGGGTCTCTCTGCCTGCAAGATGAGAATCCTGATTGTCCAGCCCTCAAGGGCTCTGGTCAGGATCTTTTGGGGGGGGTGCACACTCCATTCCCCTCTGTTGTTGTTGTTCAGTCGTGTCCGACTCTTCGTGACCCCATGGGCCATAGCACGCCAGGCCTTCCTGTCCTTTGAGTTTACTCAAATTCATGTTCATTGCATCGATGATGCTATCCAACCATCTCATCCTCTGCCGTCCCCTTCTCCTTTTGCCCTCCGTCTTTCCCAGCATCAGGGTCTTTTCCAGGGAGTCCTCTCTTCGCATTAGGTGGCCAAAGTATTTGAGCTTCAGCTTCAGCGTCTGTCCTTCCAATGAGCAGTCAGGGTTGGTTTCCTTTAGGAAATCTAAATCTGCACTAACCGATCCCTACTCAACCTGGGGTCTTGCTTCTTTATTTTTATTTATTTATTGATTGATTGATTGATTGGATTTTATCACCGCCCATCTCCTCCCAAGGGGGGACTCTGCGAGCCCAGTTGCTCCCAATCACACCCCTGGATTCCTCTCTTCGCATTAGGTGGCCAAAGTACTTGAGCTTCAGCTTCAGCATCTGTCCTTCCAATGAGCA